>CM042143.1:31473117-31480617 GCA_023376005.1 Doryteuthis pealeii
AGTGAAAAATTTGAAAAAAAAAACAGGTTCAAATAAAATGAGTGGTATTCATTCAGCCAACGCTGCAGTGTTTCAATCTGTTTAGTAGATCTTCTTCAGGGCCTTTGTTGATATAAGGAAAAGTAAAAATTTTATCACAGAATAATAAGGTGACTCTGATCGGTTTGTTTACAATGTTTTGAATGGAATGTCAGCGTTTCCGGAAATAGATTCGAAAATTTATGAGACGCTCAGGACAAACGGTTTTGAAGTCGAATATCATATATATATATATATATATATATATATATATATTATATATATATATATATATATATATATGAAAAGAACGAACAAAAAATATGAAAGAGAAAATCGAGCCGAAAACGTTAGAGAGAACTAGAAAAAAAAAAAAAAAAAAAAAAAAAAAAAAAAAAAAAGGTGTGTACAGAATACCGATGGAGTAAGAACGAAGTGGACAGAAAGACTTCCAGTGTTCGGGTGAAGGTGGCTCCTAATTGTGGCGGCGGCTGCAGTCGGAAACGTGAGATGCTAAAATGACAAGAGTCTCGTATAAAGGACAGACGCAAATGGCGGGACGTGACTGGGTGGGAGGTGTGGCGATAAATGACAAATAAAGTGCTAATGAAGGTGGAACGGATGACTCCGTATTGGAAACCACTCACGCATTCCGGGGACTGGAGGAAAAGACATTCCTAATTGGGAAGAAGTCAGCCATTTTCTGGCTACGAGGAAAGACGAAGAAAAAGAAAGGAGGGAAAAAATCCGTCTGAATCTCACGAAGAAAAGGCGGGGATACGAAAGAAAGCAAAAAAAAAATTAAATAAATAATGAATAATAATGTTGGCGGAGTAGATGGTGGGGGAATGAACAGAGGGAGAGAGATAGAGATAAGAGAGATGTGCATGATAGATATACTGCAAATCAGAGAGAGAGAGAGAGAGAGAGAGAGACAGACAGAGAGAGAGACAGAGAGAGAGAGAGAGAGAGACAGTGAGACAGTGAGAGACAGACAGAAAGAGAGAGAGACAGAGAGACAGTGAGAGAAAGAGAGAGAGAGAGAGATGTGCATGATAGATATACTGCAAATCAGAGAGAGAGACAAGAGAGAGAGAGAGAGAGAGACAGACAGACAGAAAGACAGACAGAGACAGAGACAGAAAGAGAGAGAGAGAGAGAGAGATAAAGAGAGATGTGCATGATAGATATACTGCAAATCAGAGAGAGAGAGACAGACAGACAGAGAGAGAAAGAGAGAGAGAGACACAGAGAGACAGGCCGACACAAAATAATGTAAGTGCCTTGAGGGGAAAAATAGATTGGTCCGAAGTGGAGAGAGAGAGAGAGACCCGAAGCGAGTGTGGGCGAAGAGAGAGAGAGAGAGAGAGAGAGAGAGAGAAAGAGAGAGAGTAAAGTAGCCACCAGAGACCACTGAAAAAGAGATGTACTGAGGTATCGTATATATATATATATATATATATATATATATAAGATTAGATTAGATTAAAAAATAAACGGGAGAAAAAAAACACCATTTTTTCTGTAGTCTTATAACTGAATGCTTTCACGACCACAGCCAATATGTCCTATCTTTTCTCATTATATCTTCTTTTTTTTATTGCTAATTCCCATTTGTCATCTTTTTTTGTGCCTCTCTTTTGTCTGATTTCTTTATAAGTGTTCATTTCTTCACACCATTGAGGCATCTTTTATTTTGGCCCTCTTCTGATTTCTCAGTTCTAGTCTTCCTTCTTGATCGTCTCGCTCGCGCGCGAGAAGAGAGAGAGAGAGGGGAAAAAACTGTCCACCCTCATCAATGTGCAGTCACAAATATATCTATGAGGGTGTTAACTGCATTGCAGTAGGTTAATCTCACAGACTATTGACAGTAAGATTGATCGTCGTAGCGAGCTCTGCAGTTACAACCAAGTAAATATCGGCTAAGACGTCAGACAAAATTCGAAGTTTTGAGAGTCAATCATGAAGACTATTGACAGTGAAATAAACTAAATATCTACAAATATATAGTTGCACTCATAGAAACTCCATGAAAAACATGCACAATAAGAAAGTTGAATAATGACTCTTATTCATAAATAACATTCTGAAATTAGATACGTTGGTAAATTATTATTGACAAAAGTAAATTAAATAACATTTTTAAAAAAAGGATTTTATGAAAACTTAAATTTTACAAAACTGAATATTCGGTTTTGAGAAGTAGTTCACTTTTGCAGATATATGTATATTTATCTTATTTTTTTTAGAAAAAAAATGAGTTAATCTTTTTAGGTAGGAATTTAATTTACAATTACTAGTTTACAAATGGAATCAATACTATATTTCTTCTGAATTTTTGAGATGAGGTTTGAGGTTTAATTTTGATTTTTCTTTAATGTGGTATCTAACAGCTTCTGTATGCTATGCTCGGATACACAGGGAACAGCTGAGGAAGGCTAGAGGATACAGTGGCCGAAACGCAGTGTTTTTACATACCACAATAAAGATGAGGACAACAGTCCTAAAAAATAGATTATGATACTATCATAACCGAAAATATTCATAACATGTACCAACAAAATCGTTTATAAAAAAGATCCATTTCAACCCTACAAAAATTCAGTTTATTAAAAACTAACATTGAAAACGAATAAAACAGTTATTTTTATCTTTTTTTTCCTTATATTTTTCTTTTTTTTTTTTTATTTTTATTTTTAATAAACGTTATCTGAATAAAAATATGAAAGCTCTTTAAGAAAAAAAAAGGCTTCCTTTGTCAAGTTATTTCGTATGCTATTCAAGAACTTGTTTGAAGGCTCGAAGATTTGAAAAATGAAAAAAAAAAAAAAAACAAAAAAAAAAAAAAACAAACTACGAAGCCAATATCGATATTTTCTTAACAGTATTTTTCATAAAACACAGAATAATGCAAGTGCATACCCCCCGCTCATATTGACTAGACCACGCCACCCATTTTGACATATTGTTTCCCAATGTGTTGGGCATTAAAAGAAACGCAACGGCACATCTTAACACCATATCAAAACTGAAGTATCGCAGATGCTTCGACCAATGAAAATCTCGCTGGAAAAGTATGTTGAATACTAAGGAAAATTTTTTTGTATTTGAAAATACAGCTTCAGTCTCGATATTATCTGAATACATCTTGGATGTGTTTTTTTTTAACAAACTTTCAAAATATTTTAGAATTATGTTTTGTTATATTTATTAACATATCAAAAGATATATCAGAAATGATAATATTTACAAAGAAATCTTCAGTTAATGAAGGAACATTATATATATATATATAATATATATATATATATATATATATATATATATATATATGTGTGTGTGTGTGTGTGGTGTGTGTGTGTTTTTACAGATTTTATTCAGTATCAATAATCACTTATGTTAGAAATGTATATTTATGGTCCTGTAAACAATTATTTATTTTATAGACCCTACAAGTGATATGTAATCGAACTAGGGCTTATATATACATTTGGGTGTTCCGGGTGTGTGAGCGGACAGAGCAATATAGTGAGTAAATTTAAATTTTCTTTAAGTAATAATTTATTTCAACTGCAAATCGCACCATCTTCAGACATTAAGCAATGAGAATAATAACCATGCTTTTGCTATTTATTAGAAGATGCTGCAACTTGCAGTTGAAATAAATTATTACATGAAGAAATTTAAAGTTTTTTTTTATTTATTTATATATGTATTATGTTTTTAAAAAGAAAAAAAAAAACAAGTGCAAAATTTACGGAAAAGTTTCCGACAAAATGAGAATTAATGTGTATGCGTCCGCACATTTTTAGAAAAACATAAGAAAAGAGTTAAGAATTATAAATGGTGGCCATAGAAAGTGGCTTTGGGAAATGAGGCAGCAGAAGTGAGAGAGAGAGGGGGGGGAGAATTTCTTAATTGAATTCATAACTTAGCGGTCGTCTTCGTTATTATTGTTGGCGCTGATATAGTTGCTGTTGTTGTCATCATCAATTTGAAATGATTGCCTCCAGCTAATGTTACGACAAGAACAAAAATTGATGAAGTTCCTAACAGAAACCATATGCCGCCATTTTATGACGCGAACAAATCCAGTGGAACCCCCCATACCCACCCCTACGGGGGAATTACACATCGTTCTGATCAACTAATTTAAACGAGAGGAAATAATATAAAATAAAGAAAAAGAAAAAAATATTTGAAAAAAAATAGAAAAAAGAAGGAAAAAAAATGAAGCAAGAGGAGAAGGGAAAAAGGAACAATCTTTCTTTAAGGGTTATTATCATAATGTACATTGAAAAAAAATAAGTCTACTTAACCCCTTAAAAACCCTAATAATAATTTTAAAAAGGGAACAAAAATCTAGATATGATAAAAAAATAAAAGAATAATAATAAAAAGACGTAGAAATTTGTAAAAAAATAAATGTATAACTAGGAACAGCAACGCACACCATTTCGTTTCACTGAATAAAAATCAAAGCTCGAGAAAACAGGTTGTTGTTTTTTTTTTTTCTTTTCTCAGCACTGTTAAATAAACAATTTAATTAATAAACTTCCCTTGATTTTTTGTTTATTTCATATCTGATTTTATAGGTTTGAATATTTTTTTTATAAAACAAATAGAAAAAAAAAACAATTATTCATAAAAAATATTAAAAGACTCTACTAAAACAATTTTTAATTGCTTTAACAATATTCTAATGACCTCATAATTAATTAACGGGTGAACTTCTTAATTTAATATTCCAACTTTATAATGATTAAATGATTAGCAACTAAAATTTGTTAATCGCTATTAACAGTCTTGTAGAAATGATACGGGTTGTTTTTTTTATTTTAATTTTCATCCAACTAACTGATTTAAAAAAAAAAAAGCAAAATGTTTTCATATTTGTTGATGGTAATCAAAATAGGCACATAATGGTGTTTTTATGTATGAATTTATCATTGTTAATAACAAATGCAAGAATTAACTGAAATTAATAATAAAAACTACGAAATTCCATATCTTTTAACTGTTGAAAGTTCTCTATTGAAAAATATTTGTGTTAACCTCTGCTACTGGACGTACATTTATCGAAAAATTACCCACCTCTAATTATGATTGTATTTATAAACATTTAATTCCTTTTCATAGTAAAAATAGCAAAACACTCACCTCTACGTACATATTACATTATTCTATCAATAATAACTATCTTTCATACAATTATTTTTTTAGGTCCATGTGTAATCCAGGTGTATTTTGTGTCATATATGTTTATATATTAGACGGTCCATGGACTTGTTGTTATTCATGATGTTGTAGACATCCATAATGATATTGATGTCTATTTAGGAACAGGTGAAATTAGAATTTTTTTGGTATCTTCGTTATATCGAACATTTAGATATTTTATAATGATTTTCAGTACGAATGTAGACTCCAAAAATTATAATTCAGACTTGAAAATTGCTTTATTCAGTTAGTTATATTTTTTAAACCATATTTCTCTGATAATAGTCTAGGCATAAGTTTGTTTTTCTTTCTCTGGGTTATATATATATATATATATATATAATATATATATATATATATATGTGTGTGTGTGTGTGTGTGTGTGTGTGTTGTGTGTGTGTGTGTGTTGTGAAATCTGACTTATTAACCTAATTATGTATCAGCATGGTGTTTGCCATTTAACATTTTGCCTACCAAATTTCACCCACGGCTGTAAGAAATTTTCTTGATATTTTTTATTGGGATATTTCAAAGTTCACTATCAATTCACTTCAGAACATTATATTCAAGTAAAGTCCTATAATTATTGTAATCCGAGTACTTCTGCCCGACACGCGTAGAAGAGTCGCTGCAGTGATTTGCTGTAGGACCACAGTAGTGTGAGAGCGCAGTGAGCGCATTAAAGTAGGCAAATAGTTAAAAATTGAGACCTGATTACATTGTGTATTTAACTTGGTAAATAGAGTCAAATAGTCCGGTTTAAAATAAAAAAGTTACACGATCAAAACTTTTACAGAATAATAAAAATAGTTTCGCACAAAATCTCAAATACACAAACACATGTGTTTGAAATTCTTGGTCTATCATTCAAGGATTTGTTAGGAAAGGTACATCATGCATTGTATGTGTGTATACACTTGGGTCTATATGGCTACAAAGTTAAATATGTCTGCTATGCAGTTGTTCGGGAAATTCTAGCTGCTTAAATATTTTAATGTCGCTTTCGAGAAAGAACTACAAAATTTTAAAAATTTAGTTACATGATCAGAAATATGCTTCCATAATGACAGAGATATCAATTTTGTTTATTCCACAAATATAAATCTCCACCAATCCAGAGTTTCGCAACGAAAAAAAAAACTTATTCAATAAAGAGCAAACACACATATATATGACGCAATTATATTTTTTAATATAATATATTTATATCACAAATAATGCATTTTACGTATCATTTTTCTCTCATATATGTATATATGAGAGAGAGAAATTATATATATATATATATATATATATATATATATATATATATTTACAATGCGTTATAAATTTATTGCACTCAACCATATACTACGATATATATATGCAGCATTTCGGAAAATATGAGAGTATATTTTGTTAACGGATATAAGCTCCTACACCAGGCACAATTCTAATGTGGATCGGAAAGACGATGTATTCAAAGTTGAACTTAAATTTATGGCAAAATACTAAAAAAAAAAAAAGTTTCCGCTCGTGAAATACGTACAAATAGCAAAATTATTTTTGTTTTTAAGAATAAAATTGCCATTTTATCAAGCAAATAGATAAAACAGAATGAATTGTTTTACAAACCGTCATTCTACATATATGATTATATATATATATATATATAAATTCAAATTCGTTGTTTTCTTTACATTTAAAATGATTATGAGAGAATTAGAACTCATTTAATTAAAAAGCTTGCACAACATTTTATAGTTTTAGAGCATATTTCCCGAGTCTTGTTATATTCTAAAAACAATTCTTAAGTCTCTATACAGTCAACCTATATATATATATATATATATATATATATATATATATATAGCTCAAACGTTTATAATTCTAATATTTATAATTTTTATGTTTATCAATTCATAATTCTAATATTTCTTAGCTTTCACACCTGCTCGGCCATAGTAGCATCGAACACTTTTTTTTAAAAACAAAACCTTTTTTTTAAACAAAACCTTATATATATATATTAGTCAATTTATTTTTAAGAAAAGCGATTTCTGAAACTAATATCCATTAAACTCTGTATTATATATACGATATACATTAGTTTAAAATATAACGCAGACCAGAAAACTTCGTATTTTTATTTTATTTTAGTAGCATTATTGTTAATGGCTTTCATATTTGAAAACATTTTATTCAAATTTACTGATTATTATTTCACGAAAAACGTGGAAATTAAACTTAATTAAATTCAATTCCACATTCGTGCATATATAA
>CM042143.1:31485617-31523117 GCA_023376005.1 Doryteuthis pealeii
CAATCTCCATTATAATAAGATGTTTTTAAACTATTCAATTTTTTTTAAAAAAGGAGTCAAAACAAAAATGTCACAATTTATTGTAGTTACTTTTATCATATTGTTCCGTTATATCAAAACTTTCTGAATCCAGAACCCACCAACAGATAAGTAAAAATTAAAGTCTATATTCCGAAAAACCATGTTTAATATACAACGCGTTAACCAATATGAAACACAAATTTACATTCATATTGTCATCTCCTTGATTTATGCTCTGTCAATTATTAAGCTTATATGGAAGATTTGTTTGGTTTGGTTGGGTTTTACGGCATGTCAACCCTTGGGTTATTTTATGCCGAATACTTCTATTGGTAATTTGGTATTCAAAATGTTTAATGCCGACAGTTTTGAAATAAATTCATTTTTAATGGATAATACAATTTCGTTTCTAAACTCATGTTTTCTATTCAACCCATATACGGGACCCTAACAGGTACTACCACTCCGGGTCAGAGTGGACCAGGGAGCAATGGTGATTAAGGGGTGCTCCACATTCCCCAAACCTCCAAAACTAGAACCTCACCATCAGATAGAGTTTAACGTCATTCCAGGATATGTAGACCCTCAGTCACCGCCTTCTAGCACCCATATGATAAACAACTACTACCACTCAAATTCAGAAGGGACCTAGGAGTGATGGTAATGAATAGGGAGTGGGATTCCAGAATCCCTAAAGCACTGGTCTCATCATGGACTACAGTTTAATGCCATAACCACGACCCCCATTTTGGGAAAGATAGATGTCTTGCCCATTTACAGAACATGGGGTCGGCGTATTCTAGTCCTCCTCGACGCTTTATAAATGCGAATAGTAGTATACCGCATACACTCTAGTATCGCCCGGTGATATTTGCTGGAATTTGTTATACCAGTTGGCCTTGGTCTATCCTTGGCCAAACTATATAAACACACACAAAGTTCGTATCTCGAGTATAGTGCAACCACTTTATATCAGGCTAAAATTTAGATTTTACCATGTCGCATGATCCTTGTGTAAATACGGTATATTTTAATCTCCGTAAAGTGTACTTTAAAAGATGTTTCTCTTAGTTCTCTACTAAAGACTAGCAGGTTCCTTAAGATTCTAACCTTAATGTTATCTGTGTTATTGTTGACGTTGTATTTGGAAAGCATATTTAGTTGTTTTGGTTTTGTGCTTTTTTTAATGCATATTCTGAGATTTTCCAGGAGTAAATGGAGGGAGCCATCATGCTGAACCTGATCACAACAGCCGTCGCTACAACAACGCATACATTTTTCCACAGCTGTCGCCTAACATTACAGAAGATGAAGATGAATGCAGCAACGATGACAGCAGCGACAATATTCATTTTTTTTTTATTGAAGCAATATCAAAAATGTCGATGCACGTCTTCTTCCAACACTTGAACCAAACTATTTTTTATAGATAATTTATATTAGAATAACAATTTTAAAAAAATAATTTCATTAGATAATTGATATCTTAATGTATATTCGCAACACACACACACACATATATATACATTCATTATATATATATATATATATATATATATATATATATATATATATATATATTTGGTGTGGGTGGAGGTGTATATTAAGTCATGTAGATTCATTGTTAAAGCTGTTTACAAATAAATGTCAAGAAGCGAAAGGCAACAATTTAAGAATGTCACAAGAAAATTTGCTTACAACATTAACAATGGATTTCCTTCATTCCCCCTCCTCTTACTCATGCTAGTGTCAGAGATGCTGAAATACTTTTAATCTAATTAGTTAGAGATTTTTCTCTAAGACAGAAAAATCTGTCAATGATCGCCCGTGTTTCTTATTTTTTAAAAAGACAGTCGCATGGAAACGAGATTTTATTTTTCCGTAGTTCGTTGCATCTAACAGGGAAAGGGAAAGGAATCTATATTTCATTTAAGTGTGTTACTTTTTAATTTATTTTGCTTGTTGCTTAAAATATTCATCTATCTTGTCATATTCAGATTTTCATTTATATATATATATATATTATATATATATATATATACACGCATACACACACTCATATATACGCTTACATATCGAATATAGCCGTAATACAGTGTAATGCGAAAGTCTTGTCACCCCTACATATTGTTTTAACACAAACACAGACACATATATGAGAAGAAAATACACAAGCGAGGTGTTTTTGATATGGCTTTTTTAGCCGACAATTTTTTGGAGAATATGTGCTTAATTGAAGTCGTACCTAATTTTGAAAGTTAATTTATTAATAATTAATTAATTAGGCGGGCATACCTATTTACCGCAAGGCAAACAAATCGAGAAATCAATCTCCGCATGTACACCTCGGTCCATTAGGTCTCATCAGCAGAGACAGATAGGAAGACCGCCCTGGCGTGATCTCGAAACCCGACTGTAGGCTGACAGGCGAACCGTAACCCCTACACCAAACGGACCTTCTTAGACTTTTTTATTTTGTTAGATTACATTATATATATATATATAATATATATTATATATATATATATATATATATATATAGGGTTGATAAGACTTTAGGTTCATCCTGTAGATCACAGTTTAAAGAAATAGGTTAGAGAAGATAAGACTGGCTGATATCAAAGCCCTACATTCAACAACAATTAATGATCATAATGTCTGGTATGTTTCCTTCATAATTAAATACATAACTGTTATTTTTGCATTAAGTGACAATGCAGGACACAAACCAAGTGAGGTGCGGCAACAATCCTCATGGAAATAGTCACAAGAGAAAGTTACTCCTCGGAGAGTAACAGTAAGAGTTGATAAAGCATTAATGCTACAAAAAAAATAAGTTGCTTACTCCACCCACACACGTCAGACCCAACACTCCCTAACTCAGTTGAATTCCAGGTTTTAATTGTGACTAGCAAGGTTGTCTGATGTATTGTTTTGGAGATCTGTCTGAAATAATTTGTTTCATAAAGAGTGTTATTCTTATTTAATAATAGCGTGTGCGCACACACACACACACACACACATACAAACGTGTGTGTGTGTGTGTGTGTGTTCCGGATGGCTATCCCCATGGAAAGCATCTCTCCATTGCACTAAAACTAGTGTCTTGGTTAATCCATTATTGGTGTGAAATATATCTAACTCAAGATGTGACGTGAAACAGTCTGGAATTATATAAATTTGACTTTTCAATACATATAACATTGATGACGAAGTGGCTACATTTTTGTTTATATATATATATATATATATATGTGTGTGGGGGAGGTTCTGTGGGTACACCATTTCACATGAGAAAGAGAGATTTAACTGAAACAATAACTTACAATCACAGACTAAAATACATGTTCTCCTGTCCAATAAGTCATAACTTATGCGACGACTTGTGACCCCAATTATTTCACGTTGTAACAGCGTTCCATGATGAAACTGGTGCTTCTATCAAGTAAGGAGTGAAGGATACTAATTATCATTTCATTTATATATCAATTGTATCAAATATTGAGATTACTAAAAAATTGATATCCAGTGCTACACAGACCCCCAGCTGTTATCTATTTGTAGAGAATTTGAGAGGAAAGTATTCTATACTACGGGCATTTTAATATTGCTCTAATAAATATCTCGCTAAGATGTGCTTTTTTTTTTTTACTGAGTTACGGTCACACGCTCATATTATATGAGAAGTTATATGTATTAACACAATCTTTTCGTAAATGCGAGATGTGACACAAGGTCAAAATTTAAGTGAAGTTCAATAAGTTTGAATCCAGAGTTTTCCTTCCTCGATTCGCGTTGCCATCCAAGTTTAAAGAGCCCAGTCTGCTCTAATATTTACCCATAGCTAGAGGGAGGATAGTTGGATTCATAACTTTCCGCGGGTTAGTAGCGCTATTTGAAACCTAAACAGCCTCGAGCAGGGTTTGAACTCAGGTCACCGTGTCCATTTCCTAATACGATAACCCCCCCACCAATCGCCACCATTTTAGTCACGTGTAGATGGTTCTTGTCAATAAAAACAAGGAACACGCCGTGTTGATCAATATTTTGTAAAGTATAAAGACTGATATTCGCTCTAGTAATTTTATGAAAATTTAACAGAACGAATCGGTCGACTTGAACTTTCTTTATGTTGATTTTCTATAACCACCCTGTTGAGATTGTATTAATCAGTGGAAAAGAATGAGTAACGTAATACAAAGCAAAAATAATTATATTGGCTTTCCTCCACGAATATAAGTCACACACAAAAAAAAGAAAAGAAAATTGGGGAAAATAAGAAAGTACTAGGAGAGAGAGAGAGAGAGAGAGAGAGAGAGAGAGAGAGAAAAGAGAAAGAGAAAGAGAGAGAGAGAGAAGGAGAAAGAGAGAGAAAGAAAGAGAGAGAGAGAGAGAGAAAAGAGAGAGAGAAGAGAGAGAGAGAAAAAAAAGAGAGAGAGAGAGAAAAAAAGAGAAGAGAAAAAAGAGAAAGAGAGAGAGAGAGAAAAAAGAGAAAGAGAGAGAGAAAGAGAAAAAGAGAAGAGAGAAGAAGAGAAAAAGAGAAAAGAGAGAGAGAGGAGAGAGAGAGAGAGGAAAGAGAGAGAGAAAGGAGAGAGAAGAGAGAGAGAAGAGAGAGAGAAGAGAAAGAGAGAGAGAGAGAGAGAAAGAGAGAGAGAGAGAGAGAGAGAGAGAGAGAGAGAGAGAGAGATAATGAAGAGAGAGAGAGAGAGAGAGAGAAGAGAGAGAGAGAGAGAGAGAGAGAGAGAGAGAGAGAGAGAGAGAGAGAGAGGAGAGAGAGAGAGAGAGAGAGAGAGAGAGAGAGAGAGAGAGAGAGAGAGAGAGAGAGAGAGAGAGAGAGAGAGAGAGAGAGAGAGAGAGAGAGAGAGAGAGAGAGAGTGAGACAGAGAGTCAGTCGATAAGTGTACATTTTATCAATGAATACTTTGTTTAAAAAAAAACATTATTGACGATGTTTTAATTCGAATATTATTACATGTATATATTTACACAACATCTCCGCCACGAGCAGGATGTGACACAAGGACAGTCTTAAAAGGGAATAAAACTGGTAAGAGTTTGGAGTTAAAATTTTAAATTCGAAGTGTCTAGATTCTTATAAAAATCGATTTTCACAAGATTTAATGAATACAGTCATACACAATTACAACTGATTTGCCAAAGCGAGGCTAAAGAACTCAGTTGACCCCAGTTATTTACCAATAACTTTTTTAAACAGATAGGATCTATGCCTTTCCTAACGATATTAATGTAAAGTAAAAGGCAAACAGCTTCGTCCAGGATTTGAACTCCAAGTTACTGATCTCTATTCCCACGACGATAACCACTACGCTAACTCACCTCCAACATTTATCATACGAATAATATATGTAAATATACAAATTCAATCAAAATAAAGTAGTAGCAGAAATGATAGGGCAATCAATAACAAAATAATAAGATTAAGTGCCCTATTACTTATTTTCCTTTTGTATTTCGTTTACTTTGCCTAAAGCAGCATTAACAAGAATTGTGAGCGTTATCAAAAATTTGAGCCAGGTTATTTTTTGCTTGCTTTACATAGTTCAAATGTTTTGTTTGTTTGTCTATCCATCTAGGGTTATTTTATGCCTCGGAATCAGGGAATCACGTTCATTGTATGTTTATATTCCCATGCAATCATCAGGTGAAAATGTTTCAAATGTCATTTGAAAAATCTTCACCTGATGATACAGTGATACACACATGAGTGTGTGACGTTCATTTACTTATAAAAAAATAATAATTTAAAAAAGTGTTTCGATGAGTATGACTCCTATGAGGAAAAGGGGGTTGGAATGAATCAGGCACAATGAGTTTAAAATATAAGGAATGAAAGAACAAAACTCAGACAAAAATGTGTAGTATATTTCGCTGGAGTTTTGAACTCGGCTTCTTCAGCTTTTATTGAATTATCAGGATCATACAAGTGTTTTTCCCCGTTATATAAAACACTTGTATGATCCTGATAATTCAATAAAATCTGAAGAAGCCGAATTCAACACCCCAGCAAAATATACTACACATTTTTTTTTGTCTGAGTTTTGTTCTTTATTCCTTATATTTTACCTCATGACTCGTATATATTGGTGAAAAAGCAATAGCAATATAAAATCAATAAAAATGTGCTGTTAAAAAACAACAAAAAGAAAGAAAAAATAACAGTGAGAATTACGTTATTAATCATTTCTATTGAGTGAAAATGTTATTGAGTGTGTCTGATGATTGGGTGTAGGGGAGAAGAAAAAAACCGATGCTCCTTTTGCCCTATGTTTTGTATCTGTTCCAATTCCCCGGGGAACAATCAAATATTATTTGTCTCTGCCCGAGCCGTGGGGGGGAAGATCCCCACTTAGCGGCTTCTCAAGTGATCCATTCCCCTTAGCGTGACACCGACGAGCAGATGTGGTGACAATCGCTGTTAAAGACTCAGATATAATCAATTGATTAAAATCGCTTCACTGCGCCCGACAATACTCAAGGGACCAGTGTAAATCAGGGGGAGACAACCCATACACAACTGCTTTAGCATTATCCGTAATTGTAGAATACATGAATATTGAACACATTCTATGTAAGATATACAAACAGATAAATAAAAAAAAAACGGGTTTTGTTTAATATACGATTAGTGTGAAAAGTGTGTATTTACCCAACACGTCCGCTACAGACTAGATGTGACACAAGGTTGCAAGTATAAGGTAACCAAAGAGTATCGAACTCACTTTCCAATGGTAATTGATCTGGGTGACTTAGCTCCTAACTATACACCACTAGCTTTTGGTAGGATTATTGTATTAACTGAAACAATTCTTTCTAGGATCAGAGCCGAGTATCTGTACGTGTAATATATATATATATATATATATATATATTATATATATATATATAAACCTAATGAGTCAGACAAACCTCGGATCTTAGCCCTGAAGAGCACTTAGCGAAACTTTTAGTAGGTTTATCCGACTCATTAGGTTTATCTTTATTATTGGCTCTACTTAGGTATTGAGCACTTTTTACTTATTAGCTTTAGTTTTCTGGTTGGTTATTATGTATATGATATATATATATATAGTTTTTTTCTTTTGGCCAAATTTTTATTTATTTTTACAATCAAACTATTTGCTGTTTTTTTTTTCTCACCGCAGGGAGTTTGGTATATTTTATATATATATATATATATATATATATATATATATATATATCATGTCTTCATGTACGTATTAGATGTTATCCTCTTCAGAATTATTTATTTCATATAGTTTTATAAATAACTGTACGATTTTCACATGTACAGTATACTCTGAGCCTAAGTAGGAGTGCCGATTTATAGGGAAATCAGCTGTTATTTTTATAACTATTAAATATATCTCAATTAAGCTACAATGTAATTTGAAGAAATAATATACGCTAAAATATGTGTAGATTTAGTACATGAGACAAAATGAAAGAAACTACTTGAAATTATCTGTTTTTTTAATATTCAATAGATTTAATTACATCAACGTATTATATTTAACACATAACAACAATCGTCAGGTACCCAATATGTCAATATACCAAGCAAACATAAACTTAGAAAGAGGTACTTTTCAAATCTTGACTATAAACAATCGAATTTCAAGACTTCAAGGATGACTTTGGCTTTAGATATATCACGAAGGTTGATATGCCATTAAACAAAGAAACTAAACCAAACACACATAACAAAACAGACAATTAATGTACTAATACAAAATAAAAAACGCCCCAGGCGATGTAAAAATAGCTCTTTGAAACATATTGCCTGGAGGGTGGGAGTAAATAATTCAATGTCAGCAAGTTTGTATCCTAAGTAAGTAAAATCATCAAATTCATTAAAGGATTAAAAAAATAAAACAATTTGAAATGTAAACTATAAATATGTATTAAATAAAACAAACTATATATAGATATGTAATACCAGTCGTATTTATTAAAATTTTAAAAAAACAATGAGGACTGTGTATTGTTGCATGGTCAAATTTTGAGTATTTATTCTATGTTATGACGATGACGATTTTGGGTAATGTGACGTAAGCAGTGACGTAATTTTTGTTGCAGACAAAAACCAGAAGCGAATCTCCATTATTGATAGATATGCGCATGCGTTCACATTCAAATATGCGCATATCTTTCTAATATTTGTTTCGATAATGTATGTAAAGTTTTTCATTACCTGGCATAAATTATAACATTAGGTTTGTTAATCAAGCTATCTGTTACAATTTATGAACAATTAATCATTATTCTTTAGCACAGACTAATAAAATACGACACATTTATTAGTCTGGGGCATTCTATGTAAATATGTTAGCGTAAATATTGGCTGAAATATGACAAAACTTTAATGACCGCCTGATATTTGTTAAGCATAATATGGTCTTTTAAAAAAACAAAAAATGTATATTAGGGTACTGGATTGTTCCAATGTTCTATATGGGTGGGCTTGTTTACCTCTGATTTAAATCATGGCTCAAACACTGAACTTGTTGGTCAGGACATTATGGCCGACATTAATTGTTGTCACTTCATTATTATTTTATGTTTAGAGGTTAGAGAACCGCGTTCATTGTACATGTATATTTACATTTGTGTATTTTTTTAAGTGTTTGTTTTGTTTTTTTTTTTTTTTGGCACATGGTAATATGATGTTAGGTATTCCTAACAAATAAAGATAATTAGCACACACTTGTACGGTTTCAAGTATTTCTATCTAATACTAAAAATTATATGGCTTCAACTAATTTCTTTTTAAGTATAGTCATTTGTTTGCACATAGTTATCTGGTTTTAAGTTACTAATAATTATCCTTAGTAAATAATTATAGTTTCAACTAACAAATCATTTAATTAATAAATTAATTCAATTTAATATTTAATACAAATTATTTAGTTTCATAGCATAAAGTATTTCTATCGAATACAACTAATTCTTAACATAATTAGAACAGGTACAACCAGTTCGAGTTAGATTGAACCTGTGACTAATGGCAATGAAGAGGTACTCCACACACCTCAGGTCTACAGAACTGGAGGTTCATTAGATGCAGTTTAGTGTCACACCCAGGTCACCCCCTTGTTTTTGGGAGGGGTCTTATCCCTTTGTAGGGGATATAGTCAGCGTATTCTAAGCTCCGCTAACAGGATGGCACAGAATAGGAGGAATGATGAAGTAGCGGTAGAGTCTGTGGGCAGCGAAAGGAGAGAGTAAAAATTTGTTTTGTAAATCAGGTTCAAATTCTACGAAATTTAACTATGATTATCATTTTAATACACACACACACACACACACATACATATATATATATATATATATATATATATATATGAGCTTTCTTTTTTGTTTTATTTTGTCATCTTGCAATTTTTTTAAAATTACCTTCTTCCTTTAATCTGTCACCTCTCGCCTTCCTTCAACCTATTTTTTTTCTTTATATGTATATCATATTCTTTCATTACTAAAATGTTTTCCTGTCAGATTAACGCAAATAAGACTTTAAAAATCTGTATTATACACAACATATAAATAAATAAGTAAACAGAATAAGGTAGGAGGTTTTAATATAATGAATAGCGTTATAGCTTCAAGCTACAGATTTGGAAGCAACAATGTTCGCTTGTAGATAGAAGATATCCTTAGGCGGGAATAGAAAAAAGAAGCCAAGAAAGCGGTGGTGAGTGGGAGTGTTTAACAGGAACCGGAAGTTAGACTTCTAATGTGGGGATTATGTCTTCTTTATTATTTAAAAAAATAATAGAATAATAGTAACGTAAATGAATAAATATGCAAGCCCCTTCCTCTCTATTCTACCACCCGTATATTATTCCGACAAAATATTCAACATGGTGGACGGAAATACAGTTTTTTTTGTAAATACCAATGTATGTATGTCAGTTACCATTCACAGGTGTGCGCTTGAGTCGGAATGTTTCTCCTTTCAAAGCACGTGATTCTTTTAACGCATGCGCATGACAAATGATAGGCGTAAGATTCTTGTGTCAGGACCTTTTCTATGGAATAGTTCGGACATTAACTCGTCGTGTTGATTAAAAAAAAAAGGATTATTTCGAGTGATGGAAATTTGGGAGGATATCAAGTCGACATTTTTTTTTTTTAATTCCATGAATATATTCACCGACTTCATTTGATAAAAAAACCAAAAAAAAAAAAACTATAAGATTCGTTATAACAAATGCTATAAGCATACGAGGTTCGTTCAGAAAGTTCTAAGATTCATACAGAAAAGGAGCCACCTCTTATAAAACTAGAAAATAATTCCGTATTTTTCTATAATTTCTGTGCAGATGAGACCCACACAAATGTGTGAGGTGTGCGACAAATCGAAAAACAAAAACACAACAGATCCAAGTAGGCAAAAAGTGTGGTTTAGAACTTTTTGAAAAACATGTATTTCCCATTAGCGTAGATGAAAGAATTATGGATGCTGATTTTCAAGGAAGGTACATATTTTTTACGTGAAAGACTTGTAATGAAACCGTAACACCATTTTTGGCCTCATCTTATCATACGTAAAAAAGTAAATAAAGACGTCTAGCTACGGAGAAGTGATAACCAATCTTGCATAGCATATAGTAACTACTGAACATTTTTTTTAATCCAACCATACTCTACATTCATAACCTTGTACCAGACTTAAACTAGCTCCGTAAAATTTCATCACAAATGATCGAAGAATTTACCGATTAACTATAAATATTGTAGAGAGTAATATTCATTGATTGCTCCAAACTTTTTGCCTTTTGTCAGGCAGAGGGTTATAGCAAAGTTTACTGGTTTTAAGTTCACTTTGCTCGCGAGAAAGGTATGAAGCCACTTCTCCCAATGATGAATAAATGGTTAGGTAAAGTAAATTCTCTAGCCTTGGTTAGCAACCAGTCTAGGAGACTGACAACGGATTCAGATCGAGTTTTGACTCTCCTAAGGCAGATCCTTGGTAAATTAATTCCTCTCTGACAACCCATAGATCAAAATGAATAAATAAATAAAAATATATAATTACTTTAAAGTCTGAAGGAGTGGGATCATCCCTATCCATTTACCCCTCCACACACACACACACTTTAAAAACATCCATTTCTAAGATGCAGTGAAAAATCTGCACAGGCAACGACATAATAGTAATTATGGTTTACCTAGATGTGTACTCATAAGACTATATATTTATATGATCACTTACATAGACTATATAACACATATACACATTGTATATTTGAGATACTTTTGCAAATATATATCTATGCTCATAGTTTATCTAATACGACATATTTAAATCCTAATAATTGTTTGAAGGAATGCATACATTCACGGAATGGAATAAAACTGGAGAAATATATCAAGTCGACAATGTTATATCTGTGCGGTTGTACTTGGAAACAGTATAATTCTAGATAGCAAACTAAATTCAAGAAATTAATTGATCAATTATTAAAATCCTTTTTGAGTTCAGTTTGATTTTTTTCAGAGACGCTTTTGAACCTTGAAGTTTTTTGTTTAAAAAAAGAATAAAATCCTTTTGATTTGTTTTAATATGTTGTAACTGTTGCTGTTAAACGTGTTTTTTATTCTTTATTTTTATCATTTATCCGGTATTTCAAAAAAAATTTCTTGGTTTTTATTATTATTATTATTATTATTATTATCTTTTGTCAATAAAACGGTAGTTTCCCGACCCTAACCCGCACCAACTGATTGCAATAGAATTAATTATGAACGATGGACGAATGACAGAAATTTCCGTATGTCATCATCTTCAAGACCTTCAGAGAAGTCTGATTGCTAAAGCCGAGGAAATTAAAACTGAAAAGATGGTGATCCCTATATCTCTCTTCATCAAGGATCTGTACATTTAGGTATTTAAAAAAAAAAACTGTCTCAAATAAAAAAATAAATAAACGAGAATACAATGAAATTTAAAAAAAAAAATAATGTCATTTTGATCTCACTTTAAAGAGAGAGAGAGAGAGAGAGAGAGAGGGGGGGGAGATTAGACATTCGTAATGGAACTTTTATTTTATTTTATTTTTCAAAATTGTTATATTTAATAAAGTATCATCCTTGTCTTTGTTCTTATTAGCGTTTGTTTGGAATAATTTTGTCCCCAGAAATCAGATGAAAATGGGTCGTTACAGCACATGTAATATCTGATATTAATTCGGACAGCAAATGAATTACAAAAAGAGAAAGTTCACTGATTGGATTCCTGACAAAACGGTCACTTGTTTTACGGTTCATTCCTTACGATCTCATTTCATTACGAATTAAACATTATATGGATTACTAAATCTCACTTAATAGGAAATATTTAAAATCTAGCCAACTCCGACACAAGGCAATAATAATAGTACTCTTGTAAGGAGGGGTCGTGGTAGCTCAGAGCGTTCGGCTAGAACCACAAGGTTCCTAGTTCGATACCGGTCCTCGCCAACTCAGCGTATGAGAAGCACAGGGATTTGTGCGGTAAAGTAAGGAGCTGATGGTAGGTGTGGCGCTCCACCTCTGATGCTAAAAAACAATCTACTTGGTATAGCGCTATGGAAAATGGGATAGACTCCCTCGCTGACTTTATGCCACCCCCCGTCGACTACTACGACTGTAAGGATTGAACTACAGTAGGAAAAGTATACAAAAAATATCCATTGCTTTGTTCATACTCAGAGTTGTCACATTCTACCGTTTTCCATATAAAAAAAAATGTATATATAACTGATTAAAATAGAAGTAAAATAATAAAATATGTTTATTTGATTTTAACTAAAATAATACTTAATTTTAGTAAAAAAAAAAAAAAAAAAAAAAAAAAAGCACGAATTTTAATTTACAATGTATTGCGAGTCTGTGGTTAATGGCAATACGTAGAATGCGATATAACCTGTCACATAATAGTTGCTATATTTTATGTATTAAATTTATGTACAAAAGGAAACAACTTATGTGTTATTAAAAATAATGAAATAAATAAAACTAAACTCACTCTAAAAAGATGTATTCTATTAACTCCCTTTCGAAAAATATTGAATTTTATTTTTTGTCACAGGGGTTGCTGTGACAAAAAGTCAAAATTCAATATTTTCCATATTTAACATCTTAAATGATAATGCCGGATTCCTAAATCTAAAACTGCCAATCTTACAATAAATACTAATATCAAATAGTAATAATACATATATAATAAAATATTTATAATATTACTTAGAACGTAGTATTACTCAGAACGTAGTATTAACCATTGATTGGAAGAGGGTTAATCTATATAAAAAAAAATAATAGGACACGCACCCACCGAATAATATTTCACATTTATACAGGGTGGGACAAAACGATCTGATACTTGGAAAGTAATTTATTTTATTTCGCTTTTTATTAAACCTGCAAATGCCCACTGCGTATAAAAATTTAATCGGTCCAATATCTAAAACAAATCTTAAAGAAATAGCACGAGATATAAAACATAACACAGTAAAAAAATTATTGATATTTAAAGAGGTTTTAGCTTTTCTAAGATTATTATCATTATCAACATCTTCATGATAAAAGCATTTGTATTACTATAAAGCAGAAGCTGTTACAAAATACATGTTCTTTAAAAATAATACAATGCAAAAAAAATAACGAAACGAAAATAAATCGATTTCAATGCAATACATGAAAAAAAAAAAAAAAAAAAAAATTAAAAATAAATTTTGAAAAAGTCTTTGAAATTATGAACATATAAAAATAATTAATTATGACTAATTATTTATAAACATAATTCCTACTCTAAATGTTCAGTAAAAACAGGACTTTTCTATGTATTACGCTTTAAATCTGTTTTATTGAAGTCAATAATAATAATAATAATAATAATAATAATAATAATAATAATAATAATAATTTAAATTAATTTTTTTAAGAATGATAACGTTAAAACAGAAATATTTGCCATCAAGATTTTTTTTTTTACGATGTTCGTATAAAAATGTAATTCTTAAGTTATTGTTGAAAAGGCGTTAAATTTTGTAAATATAAAATCAAATATTTCCAGTGTATAATTCAATTATCAATTATTCATTCCATGCTAATTTACTGATGATAAGGATTGATAAAAGATGTTTAACAACACATTATAGGTGAAATATATTTAATTGAATTAAGTATCACTTAAATTAAAAATCAATTTATTTTTTAAATTAATACGAATATTCAGATTTAAAAAAAATTATATATATGAGAGAGAGAGAGAGAGAGAGAGAGAGAGAGGAGAGAGAGAGAGAGAGAGAGAGAGAGAGAGAGAGAGAGAGAGAGAGAGTCCAGAACAAAATGTTTTTAGAATTACTTATATTAAATAGTTACAAGATTTTAAAAATATTTAACGATGATTTTTTTTTTATTCTAATTTTTTAGTTTTTTAGTTTTACTAGATACTTAGTAAAAACTTTATAAATATCATTTTAATCTATGACGGTTAAATGACAAATAGGCGTTCAATATTCCTAAGAAATACGAAGGTTACTGACATTAATCTACCGGGTACATATTACAATTGATTATAATTAATACATTGGAGAATACTTGTAATTTTATAACTTGATGTTTGTTAAAAGAACAATTCATAATTTTTTTTTCTTAATTCTATTTAATTAATTTCCAGAAAGTTATTCTTTCTTTTATTTTTACATAAACAGGATTCATTTTTCAAATTTATTTTCCGTTTAGAATTTTTAAATTATTGTAAATTATTTTTAAATTCACTTTTAACTAAGGCAATTAAAAAAAACTATTTCCAAATATTTTACAGATTTTGAGTTTTTTCAAATTCCTTTAATAAACATTAAACCAAAAAGAACATACCAAAATGAGTAGTAAAACTACTTTTAATCAAATATTACTTAACACATTTAAACTTCTTTTGTCTCAACAAAAATAATACTAATAATAGATACACATAAAGAATTCTCTAAGGTTTTTTTTAAATAAATCCTCAAGCATTAACATTGTGCAAAGGAGTTATTTTTTAACGTGTCTACCAAATGAACCACCACCCCCACTTTAAGTCTGAATATTCTAGAATATGTTAGAGTAGTCATGATTAAACGAATTCTAAAAATCACTGCATAATTATTAGATAATTTACAATGTCGCATTTTGCGTATTTAACAATTTCGTTTCCTTCTTTTTTTTCCGGTACAAAAATACAAACAAATACAGTATTTAATAATTTAAGAAAACATTGATATTTAAATAATTTCAGGTCCTAAAATTCAAAACCACATAAATTTTTAATTCAGATGTTCATTGCATGAATAATTTTTTTAAGCTATACAAAATTTACATGCAGTTAATTCCTTTCAGTATTCAAGATGTTTTAACGTCAATTTTCCAGCATTGTAGACATTTAGAAGTACAAATTAATTAGTGTTTAAAAATAACCTTTTTTTTAATGTTAAGTTACATGAGGTTGATTGCATTGTAGAAAAAGATATTTTTCTTAAAGGTTCCGTTTTTCCGAACATGAAATTGTGCCTGTAATATATTCATCTATATGTGTGCGTGTGTGTATATGTATATGCATGCATGTGTGTGAGCGTGATATATAATGTTCAAAAATTGTTTAAAAAAAAAAGGTTAAAATCTTTAGGTAAACTATTTTTTGCAGAAAATTTTAATTAAAATGGAAACTATGAGAGCATTTTTTTTCTAAAATCTAAAACCAATGAAAAAAAAAAAAAAAAAAATTACACACACAAAAAAAAATAAATTAACAAAATAAATTAATAAAATAAAATTGCGATAAATCTAAAAAACAAAAATGAGGATAATAGGAAAATGGTTTCTTTTTTGATAAATTTGCGATATCAAACAAACAAATAAATATTTATTTCAACCAACATTTCTTACGTTAATCAGAAATTGAAATACATTCGCCAAATCAATTTAATAAAAAGCTTTAAATGATATATCAGAATATATAAATGCATAGTTTTCGGAGAAACCACTTAGCTGAAAAATTAATTAATTAGTTGTTTTTTTTGTTTTTTTTTTTGTTATTATTTTCTCTATTTTTTTTCATTTTTGTATTTTAGCGTATGGACGTAGGAAATGAATATATATTTGATTTGCTTATTGTTCCGAGAATTCCTAGTCATAGAAATTTTGATATAAAAGTAAAATATGTGGAAAAATGACAAAAATGAATAAGTTGATTTTATTTTATGAAGTTGATTCATCCCTAAATGTGTGTGTGTGGGGGGGAGGGGTATCATCTAATAAACAATTACTAGTCTTAATTGAATTACAAGTTTCAAGCTGTGTGGTGTTTATTGTATATATTTTCTTTATTTGTGTCGCTTTCTTTCTCTCATCGTGTTTCATCATTAATAATCAAAATAATATAAAACACACATCTAATATTCACATTTATCAGAGAGAAAAAAAAACAAAAAAAAAAAAAAAACAACAACGATATCTTTCCGGGAAAAATTAGACAATCGAAATGAAATAAATGAGATATACAGAGAGGGATAAAAATAGTTAGAGGGGAGGGGAAAAAAAGAGACGGATAAATATAAAGAGACAAATTAAAGACAAGAGAGAGAGTAACATAAGAGAGAGAGAGAGAGAGAGAGAGAGAGAGAGAGAGAGAGAGAGAGAGAGAGAGAGAGAGAGAGAGAGAGAGAGAGAGAGAGAGAGAGAGAGAGAGAGAGAGTAAGAGAGAGAGAGAGAGAGTAGAGAGAGAGAGTAACATAAGAGAGAGAGAGAGAACATAAGAGAGAGAGAGAGAGACATAAAGAGAGAGAGAGAGAGAGAGAGAGAGTAAATAAATAAGAGAGAGAGAGAGAGAGAGAGTAACATAAAAAGAGAGAGAGAGTAACATAAAAGAGAGAGAGAGAGAGTAACATAAAAGAGAGAGAGAGAGAGAGAGTAACATAAAAGAGAGAGAGAGAGAGAACATAAAGAGAGAGAGAAGAGAGAGAGAGAGAGAGAGAGAGAGAGAGAGAGTAAAGAGAGATAGAGAGAGAGAGAGAGAGAGAGAGAACATAAAAGAGAGAGAGAGAGAGAGAGAGAGAGATAAAAGAGAGAGAGAGTAACATAAAAGATGGAAAATTAAAGATTTGCTTTATTTTAGTTTGTTGGATTTCACGGCATGTCAACCCTTATTGGGTTATTTTATGCCGTTGGTGTTTTATTTATTTTCTATGTGTATTAAAAATCTTTTAAAGTCAATTTTTAACACATTTTTAAAACATGTAATCCGACAGTATGAGGTAAGGTAAAAGGAAAAGTGGACAAAAAATAATGACTCAAACAAGCAGAAGTAGGAGGAAAGAAGGAAGAAATATTTATTTCCTACTTCTATTTGTTTGAGTCATTATTTTTGTCCACATTTCTTTTTACCTTACACCATATATATAATATATATATATATATATATATATATATATATATATATGTCATCATTTTAATTAATAAAAGTATTCTCTCAAACTCCAGAAAATGCATGGATTCATTCCTCCCATCCCCTACAGTTATGGGTAAATAATAGACAGAGTTGGATCTTTATTTTTGGTATGGCAACCGGCCTAGGAGAAGGAAAACTTTAAAACCAGATGCACTCTACTTCAAAATTAACCTGATGCCGCATCCTGCCCGTTGCGGAGTGATCAGATTAATATATACTTGGATGTCGCTGAACTCTATTGTATTTTGACTACATCATTTTATATATCAAGAAATTAAATTATATATTTTAGAATAAATTCAAGTATATCCACCACTGAATGACTAAGGCATTTGGAACCAGACATCGGTGTTCGCGCCTAGGTAAAAGCCAAAAATTTCACCTGCTGATCTTCAAATGTCAGATCGACCCCATCAAGAAAAAACAGGAGGTCTTTGGAATTAGATAAATACGAACGTTGATATGTCATTAAAAAAATTTTTTTGAATTAAAAAAAAAAAAAAAAAAAAAAAATTTTTTTCCGGACCGGAAAAAATTTAGGGTTTTTTTTTTTTTAATTAAAAAAAATTTTTTTATGAATATGAATATCTAATATCTTTTTTTATGAAGATGGAATATCTAATAAATAGTTAAAACCACAGTCAAATATTGTTTATTTATCCACGTGTTTTGTGCAAATTTCTTAAAACGCTTATTTTTAACAGTGAATGTAACGCATATTGTAAATTATTTAGAATCTTTAAAATCTGATTTTAATTTTCTTTATTGCCTTTTACTCGTTATAGCTTTATCTTTAATTGGAGCAAAGCATTTAAACAGGAATGTGTTGTTAATTGTAACATAAGTGATTAATTAAAGTAAAAAAAAAAGGAAACATTTATTGTTTTGCGGCGAGGAAAAATGGATTCATTTTCATTCAATCTAAAAGATTCAAAAGAAAATTTATTTCAATACTTTCAAAATATAAACATTTAATTTTTAAACTATTAACAAATTGGAAAAGATTATGTGCGCCATTTTGAACCAAAACATTTCTGAAAAGCGCCGTTTCGATCAGTACAGTTTAATAAGGATGTTTAGTTTCTTTTAGAAGATTTATTGAGCTTAATATTCTGAATTAGATAGATAGATAGATATAAAAAATACTAATATTATTGTTAGATGGAAAATAAAGGGTCTACCATGGTGTCAATCAAAAATGATTTCCTCAGGACCCTACTCTACTGTAACTATGTATTTCCTTAATTCTTAATTTGAATTTAACTAAGGAATTACATCGACTTAGTTAATGGAGAGTAGGATCCTGAGGAAATCATTTTTGATAGTAACCATGGTAATCCAGTAGTATATATGCATAATAGCGTCTATGCAATATATATATATATATATATTAAATACTAATTTTATTTTTATATGGAAAATAAAAAAAATTAACTAAGGAATTACATCGGAGAAAATCATTTTTGATTGACACCATGGTAGACCTTTATTTTCATCTAACAATAATATTATAAGTATTATATATATATATAATATATATATATTTGAAATACTAATTTTATTTTTATATGGAAAATAAAGGGTCTACCATGGTTTCAATCAAAAAATAATTTCCTCAGGACCCTACTCTACATTAGCTAATTCCTTAGTAATTCCTTAGTTAAATTCTTAATTTGAATTTAACTAAGGAATTACATCGACTTAGTTAATGGGGAGTAGGGTCCTGAGGAAATCATTTTTTGATTGTAACCATGGTAGACCCTTTATATTCCATCTACCAATAATATTATTAGTATTATTACTGCTCTAAGTTTTTAATATATTGACCACTTTTGGATTATTTACTGATGCCACTGCGACGGAAAACTTAAAGCGGCAATCGGATACTATAATATATATATATAGATATATATGTATGAATTATCCAACTAACCAGAATAGGTGTATACTAGAGGGAAATGTATATTAGCTTTATATTAGATTAAATACGTTTTGTATTTATATAGAAATTAAATTCTAGTAAAAAAAAAAAAAAAATAAAATAAAAATAAAATTTTCTGGTACCAGTTTCTCCATATTTTATTAAAATCGTCAAAGCGTTCTATCTTGCACATAACTGGAAAAAGTGATTGATCTTTAAGGACCGATTGACTGTTCATACCTTGACCGAATGCTGAGAAATACCGCAAGCAATCAATTATAGGAGTTTGTTTTCGGTTCGAATGTCATAGACTTTAATACCTAACCAACAAATTACCTCCCTATTTATATATCTCAGATCTTTCATATTATTTAGATCCTGAAACAACAACTTAATACGAATAAGTTCTATGGATTTAGACAGTAGTTAGCATTGAAAAATAACTTCTGATTTTATATATAGTTAATTCTCTCTGTCAGTAAATCTACTCACTGATAGGCATTTTCTTGATATTCAATACATTTATATACTAAAATCATTTACATTATGTGTATAGAATTTGTCCATCAATAAAGTATGCTTTGATCTATTTTACCTTGTATGTAATGCTCAACATATTGTCAACACGCTAAAACATGCACCCACAAATGTTTAGAACAAAGACTGCAAAATTTGGTGGTTCAATGATCAAATTCAACTTAATCCCTAATGTTAACATGAGGATTTCCACAAATGTTGTATATTTTTACTGGTAATCTTATTATAATGGAGATTGCGTGTTTGTCTGTCTGTAACCGAAACTATATTACTATTCAAGTCACAATTTTCTTAATCATTTACATCTCATTCTCCATAATTTTATTTCTATCTAAACCTCAATTATTAATAAAAGTGCCACATACTAATAATATGCAATTGTATTTATATATACAACAAAATAGTGGTTTACAGTGTGAACGGGAAGGCTAATTTGCATATTGATATTAAAAATTTGAATTTAATAAATATGTACTTAGTATTATTGATTTCTAATTGTTTGGTTTATTTTTAATGAATATGAGCAAAATTATCTTCAATAAATCTTAAAAAGAAATTCCTTAGCAAGAAGACATAACTGTAATTTTATTCTTTACTTCCAATTTTAACTAAATAGTTGAATTAGGAAAATTTAGCAACGAAAAATGGAAGTTGTTTTATTTTTCGATTATACAAACTTCTATTTCAAATCTTTTTATCTGTATTCTTATTTACTCTCATTAGCCTTTCTAATTTAATATAATATTTTATTACATTAAAACTTAAATACTTGCACCCGGAGGGTGCATATATTTGCTAGTAAATTTAATTGTGCAACTGTGGCATTTTAAATATCTGTTGATATCTTGTTCACTTTAAGTGTTATTTTCCATCTAGTGTCTGTGTGTTGTGGTTAAATATCATGTTCATCTTATATTCTTTGTGTTTCAAAATTTTGATACTTTTAGACCTTTTGACTGATTAGATATTTCTTATTTGATCTCTACATCTTAGTGAAATGCCCTCCTCCTCTTAGTTCAAAGACGTGTTAATTATGTTTAACCAATCGAGAATAACTATAAAAAAAACTAAAATTATTTCCTTGAAGGGGCCAAAATACAATCGTTATTCTTTTGAGGGATTCTTTGAAAATCTTTTTAAAAAGGTTACTTTTGATTACTCTATAACCATTCCTCCCCTGTCTAGTGTACAGTTCAGCTGATGGTTTGACGAGGTAAATCTGTCCACAGTGCCACTATATGACTGCACCTCTTGGACTAACAAAATGCCATGTGAATAAGCTAGATATGAGTACAAGAATGCTGCGCGCGATATTAAACAAATGATTGAAACAACACATACAAGAAGGTAACCTGTAAGGCCACTTGCCCCCTATCTCACAGACCAGCAAGACATGCTGGAGAAGCAGTGACGTTATCCTGTGGAAACCAGCTCGAGTACACCAGTGCGGGCCACCCAGCAAAGACCTACTCGGAAACTGGATGTTGCACTGGGGACCTCCCGAGAGCCAGGAATGACAGTGACGATAAGCGAGAGATTGTCATGGATATCTGTGCTAATAGTGCGACATGATTATATATATATATATATATATATATATATATATATATATATACACACACATACATACATACACACTACGTCTAATTTAATCTGATTGAAAAGACCAGAATCGAACTCATTAATCTACGAAACTAGGTTACTGATGTGCTCGTCAACGGGCCATATGTACGTATTTCCAGTTATTGTGCGCTCCCCACGTGAAACTTCAAGTCACGGCGTGAGGAATATTTAGCAAATATTTTAGTTATTATTACGGCTCTGTATATGCACATTGCACAATTCTTTTATCACTACATTAATCTTTCTTATATATATATATTATATATATATATATATATATAAGCGTAAACAAATTGATAAAAAGTCGATCTCTGTATGTACATTTCAGCCTATTAGGCCTCTAATTCATTTAATTATAATTAATTAACAAATTAGATATGACTTTAATTAAGCACATAATCTCCCAAAAATTGTCTACCATCGCCATTTCAAACACATTGTTTGTTCACTTCATACTGTCGTGCTATAAGTCACCCAGAAAGTGCGATATATATATATATATATATATATATATATATATATATAAGAGAGAGAGAGAGAGAGAGAGAGAGAGAATTTCTTATTCAATTAGGTTTTGAAATAATATAGTAGTGGTTATATATCAATCTTTAGTTTTATTCTATTTTAGACAAGTTTTATTTTGAGGAATATAGTATGCATAAATATGACCGCAGCGGTGAATAAATCAATGCCCTTCGTTTGAAAACTCATTTGTTAACACGAAGTTAACAAGAGCGCTTTACCGGAAATTAAACGTAGAATTAACTCCATAGCCGACTTTGCTTTGCGTGGTTAGGTCACACAAAAGGCAAACTTTTGTTGATGTATACATTAAAAAAAATCTCTCAAGAAAATTTAATTAATCAAAGAAGTTATCAAAAATAAAATAAAATAAAATAAAGGAAGTTTCCATCTTCAGACTGGATATGGATGAGGATTGGATAGAACAAATAAAAATGCATAGGGAAAATCGACAGCATTTAGTTTCAAAAAGGTGGGGTACGTCAGTGGTACCCTGAAGGATAATTAGGACTGGGTAAGTTTATAAAAAAGTAAGATAGAATAAAATAAATAAAGAAACAATTATAGAGAGAAATAATTATATCCCCCAAAACATAATCTAATAGTTTGAATTTTTCCTTTTTTTTTTTTATTAGTGGGGGTGGTCATTATTTATTTTATTATTACAGGTTAAAAATGGGAGGAGAGAGATAGTGTGTGTGTGTTCAGAAAATGTCCTTTTTAAGTAAAAAAAATGAGTGGCTAGTTCTCAGTGATGTAGACTGGGTGTTTTAGAGAAGCGAGGTTGACTCCTGCCGCGGTCGCTGCTGCTGTTGCTCCTACCGCTGCAGCTAACCCAAACGACTGACATGCAGTTCTCGGTCAGCTCCGGATGTGGCACGATTTGCCGTTCTTCTTGTCGGGAACGTCTTCATTATCTACCGGAAATCAGCCTGGAAGTCTATAAACGGTGAAGGGCGTCCGATTGTCTGTCGGGCGGACTTTTTCGCTGCATTTTACTCAGTTGTAGTGTACTAAGCATGGACGGAGTAAAAACGAGGAATAGTAAGAGGAGGTGGAGATAGAAAGGTCACAGCGAAAGAAAGGGAAGATGAGAGAGAGAGAGAGAGAGAGAGAGAGAAGAGGGTGAAGGAGGAGGGAGAGAGAGAGAGAATAAGAACTAATATTCGATGGATAGTAGATCTGGACGGACAGTCAGAAGAAGAAAAAAAATAGAGTGAGAGTAGGAGGAAGGGAGTAAAAGTATGCCAGTGAAAGTTGAAGAGAGTGTGATCTTATCGTTAGAGAAAACATAATGATAGACACTTAGAATAAATAGTTGAAGGAGAGAGAGAGAGAGAGAGAGAGAGAGAGAGAGCACAGCATAAGATAAGAGATTGAAGTGACAGAGAAAGAGGGGGATGAAAGAAGAGAGCTAAGCTTAAGATAAAAAAGTGAGTATGTAAAAAGATAATGCAATATAAGAAAAGAGAATAATAGAGGGGAAGAGAGAGAGGGAGGCGAGAGAGAGAATCAGACAGAGGATGTGCGAGATATATATATATATATATATATATATATATATATATATATATATATATATGATAGAGAGAGAGAGAGATAGAGAGATAGATAGAGGATAGATAGAGAGATAGATAGATAGGGAGAGAGAGAGATAGGGAGAGAGAGAGATAGATAGAGAGAGAGATAGGGAGAGAGAGAGATAGATAGAGAGAGATAGATAGAGAGATAGAGAGAGAGATAGGGAGAGGGAGAGATAGGGAGAGGGAGAGAGAGAGAGAGAAGAGAGAGAGAAGAGAGATAGGGAGAGAGAGAGAGATAGGGAGAGAGATAGAGATATATAGAGATAGGGAGAGAGATAGAGATATATAGAGATAGGGAGAGATAGAGATATATAGAGATTAGGGAGAGATAGAGATAATAGAGATAGGGAGAGATAGATAGAGATAGAGATATATATATATATAGATAGGAGATATATATATATAGGATAGATAGAGATAGAGAGATATATATAGGATAGATAGAGATAGAGAGAGATATATAGAGATAGATATATAGAGAGAGAGAGATAGATAGATAGAGAGAGATATAGAGAGAGATAGAGAGAGAGATAGAGAGAGATAGAGATAGAGAGAGATAGAGAGAGATAGCGAGAGAGAGAGATAGAGAGAGAGATAGCGAGAGAGAGAGATAGAGAGAGAGAGAGAGATAGAGAGAGAGATAGAGAGAGATAGAGAGAGATTAGAAGAGAAGAGAGAGAGAGAGAGAGGAAGAATGTATAGAAGAAGAAAGTCAAGCAAAAGAAAGAGAGAATAAATAGAAAAAAGAATTATATTTTTCCATGCATTGATGTATCTTTTTTAAAAATTCCTTAAATAAGATAAAATAAAAAATACATTCTCTAATACGAACAAGACTCTTCTTTGGTCACATTTTATAATCCTGCATAGCTAACTGCTGATGAATGCAAATATATAAGGGACAGTCTGTCCATAGAAACCTTTCTTGTGTTCTAGTGTATTATTATTTCTCGCCGCTGCTATGAATTCAAAATTATTGCAGGTATTTAAACTGAGTAGAATGAATTAAAATGCATTGATAGAGTATTTGCTATTATCTTGACTACAGTTTTTGAATAGATTTATAGACGATTTAAAAAAAAATACTATTTAAAACATACATTAAAAAGCTAAACATATCTCCTATATTATTCAGTGTGAAGGTATTTGGTAGGCTTTATTCATTTTTAAATTATTGTTGTAATAGTTAGTAATGAAATCGGCTCTGAACTTGTGAAAGACTTGTGTGTAAAATACCAAATAAAATAATAATAATAATAATAATAATAATAATAATAATAATAATATTGAAACCATTCTGCACTGCTGCAATCTGCCAGAATACTCAGAAGAGTCCTGGAGACCTGAGGAGACTTGCTGTCACTCAGACTCCAGTGAAAGACATCAGCTAACACTGATGTGAAAACTCAAAAGGAGTAAATAATAAAAACAATATTATGAAAGTATGAACTGATGATCTACGCTGGAGTCAAAGTGACCGTAAATTTCACCAGCTGTCCAGGACTCTCCTCAGTATTCTGGCCGATCTCAAAACAGATGTAGTCCCGACTGTTTTAATTCATACTCGGATCTCTAGTTCCCCAGACATTTTTTTCAGGTTCCTTGGAATCCTCCCATATTTATCATTAATAATTTTTCGTGTTGACCTTGTTTTTTCAAAGCTTTTTTTTCTGCTATGCTGCAACTAAAAATATTTCAACAACTTCAAATACTTGCCTGTGAATGGAATAACATTCCTTTCATAATATTATATGCTGTAATGGAGGGGGGGGCTTATAACATCAACTACGGTAGTTATTGTTAATATTAAAAAAGATGAAATCATATGACTTAGAATATCGCTAACATAAGATTTATTTTTCAACTGAAATATGATCATTCAAATCCAATTTAGCATATCAATTTCCCCTATGCAGTCTGTTCTTTACTTTCAGAGATCTTTAATTTTATATTTCATTTTGAACATATCTATTTTAATTAGAATCCCCATATTAGTTATAATCACTTGATATTCCTGCTTTATATATATATATATATATATATATATATATATATATATATATATATGAAAGAATAAAATCAAGACGAAAATGTGTAGTATATTTCGCTGGAATATTGAATTCAGCTTAAAAGCAGAAGCTGAATTCAATATTCCAGCGAAATATACTACACATTTTTGTCTGAGTTTTGTTCTTTCATTCCTTATTTTACCTCATTCTGTCGGATTCATTCCAACATTCCTTTTCCACAGGATGTGTACACTTCCAAGTCATGGATGTAACTACTTGTCTCTAGAAAAAAATGGTAAGATATTAGAGGTATGGAGTTACTATTGCTACTTGCCTTAATTCACTTGCATTGCACAGGTGACAGTTAAAAACGTGAGGTATTTCTGTCTCACCATATATATTCCAAACAAACAGTACAACGAACAATCCACTGAGGACGAGCAGAGAAATGGTTGAAAGCGCTTGGGTAAAAAGTATGGGGCATTTTCTTTACCATCTGGATCCCGATCTACGAAAAAATACTAGAAGACTTGAACGTCTACAACTGAAGATCAGAAAGGCTAAATATTTCATGGCCTTTAACAATACCTGCCTAAATAATATATATATATAAGTGTGTGTGTGTGTGTGTGTGTGTGTGTGTGTGTGTGTGTGTGTGTGTGAGAGAGAGAGAAGAGAATGCCGACTTATCAGGTTTAGTGTAAGCAAATATCAGAAAATTATTCGTTTTTCCCCATGATTTTTTAATACCGGTCCCGTACAAAATTGGCTAATTCAGCTATTTGTTAAATACCTGTCATTTGTCTCGTATCGCGAGATTTCAGTGGAGATTTTTTTGGACTTGAGGGATATCACATAAAACCGAAAGAAACACAATGTTGCCACACCGTCTTCTTTTATACAACATCGTTATCATGTCTTGGCTTTCGATGTCGCGTCTTGAACACGTTCCAAATCATCGCTTCACACTCCCAAGAGGGCCTGAAGTGCCGCTGAATGCCGAGAAAGCTGAGCAAGAAGGCGACACACTAAGAAAAGGTATGGTAATTGACAAAAAGGAGAAAAAGAAAAAGAGAGAAGAGAGAGAAAAAGGAGCAGGGTAATTAAACATATTAAAACGTATCCCAAGGGGCATTATCAATAATTAGGGACGATGTCGCCCAACGTGTATTGAAACAAAAGATAGAAGAGAGCGGGGGGAAACAATAAAAATGGTGGTTGTGGCGGAGGGGTAAGGAGGAGAAGGTAGAGGAAGGAAGTGGTGGGTTGGTTCTTGCGGCGGGAAAATGGAAATAGATGCGAGTAATAAAGCGAAATATGAAAACGCTCTATTGATTTTTCCTCCTCGACGAAAATGAGCGAAAACAATGCGCAAACACGAAAAAGAAAGTAGTAAAAATAAGGGAAGTAGGTATTAGCTTCTAAATGAAATGATTATTGATATATTTTCTACCAATAAGTTTGTTTTCCACCGCAAGTTGCTAAACAGAAAAGAAAAAAAATATGAATAAATAGATAAAATAAAAACAAAAACAGGCCAGAAAATGAATTTTCATCTAATAGCAATGGCGGAATCTTGTAGTCTTGTAGCTTGGAGTCAATTAAAACCAAGCTATTTAACAACCTGAACACATCCGATAATGAGCTTTAAATATAGCTAAGAATGGATTCTTGCATTCTTAAACACGAACCAACGGCGTGTTGATACGTAGATAGATAGATAGATATATTCTCTGATAATGATGAATAAAGAAGTATTTACCTTGCACAACAAATAATTTTTAAATATAATCTCCTATTTTTGCATTTATGCATTTCATTGATTAAAATTAATATATAATTTCAAATTTAAAGACTACAAATTGAAGGCAACTCGAGTTGGAAACTTAATATACTGGATACACAAAAATATATGGATACACATAAGTGACACCAATAACCTGGACGGATTTGATCAGGACACACATTTCAACGACGAAAATGTCATTGGAAATCGGGTTTAAAAGCGTAGGATTTGATTTTTATTCCAGCTATGTATTTGATTACAAATTAATATATAATTTCAAATTTAAAGACTACAAATTGAAGGCAACTCGAGTTGGAAACTTTTAATATACTGGATACACAAAAATATATGGACACACATAAGTGACACCAATAACCTGGACGGATTTGATCAGGACACACATTCCAACGACGAAAATGTCATTGGAAATCTGGTTTAAAAGCGTAGGATTTGATTTTTATTCCAGCTATGTATTTTTTACCAATGAGCAGGATGCGACATAAGGTCAATTTTTAAGTGAAGTTTAACAGGTTTGAATTCAGAGTTTATCTCCTATTAGACCGACTGCTATACGGAGATAAAAGATTCCAGTCTGTCCAACTATTTACCCATAACAGCAGAGAGACTAGTTAGAGGTCTAACTCTCCCTAGAGTAAATGTTAAAATGTCGCCAACCTCGTCCAGGATTTGAACTCGTATCACTATGTCCAATTCCAAAGACGATACCATTACACAACGGGCGCCTCCAAATTTGATTCTATTCCAGGTAGAACAGTTTTAAGCAAGAATAATGTGAGATTGCCCCAGCAAGCGGAAACACTGATATATCGATATTGAATATATCAAAACTTTACACTTAGAAGGAAGGGAGACATTTATATTGAGCTGATTGTCTCTAAGTGTGAATGTCTTTAAAAGGAAAACGTTGGAAAAAGAAGGGAAAACCCCAATGAAGTCAAAAGATTTATTTATCTACAGACAAAAGAGGCTGATCTCAACACAGATCACAAAAGATGTGGGATGACCAAAAACAAAATAGCTACATTGTCAGATTAAGCTTATTCAAATATATCCATTTTTTCTACTGCTACTTCATACACACACATATATATATATATATATATATATGCGGAGATGAAAAATCCTCCTATATATATATATATATATATATATATATATATATATATATATATATATGTGTGTGTGTGTGTGTGTGTATATATAACGTTTGTGTGTTTAAATATCTGAAGGTACTGGATTTTTAATAGAAAGGCACTTAATTGGGAACAATATTCACAGACAAATGAATGCCATACAAATATGGTTTGTCGAGTGGAGAGAAGCAAGACGAAAGGCAAACTACGCCTCCGACGTTCAGAAGCCATTGAGGCTTTAAATGTGCCCAACCTCAATCGTGTTTCCATTCAGACAGAAAACCTTTAGGTATTTTTTTTTCTTCTTCTTTAACGCTATTTGATTCATCTATGTTTTCGTCTTTTTCCCGCCTCTTCTCTGTGTTGTTCTCATTTGTTTTTACTCTTATATTTCGCTCTTTATTTCTTTTTCTCTTTTCATTCAATGTCCGTTTCTTCTTTTTCCCTTTTTAAAATTATGTTTCACTTCATCGTTTATATATGATTTCTCTCTCTCTTCCTTGTCTATTAGCTAACTTTCATTACCTGCTTTCTCTTTTATCATACCTTTGTTTTTCTTCGTTCTTTTTGTATTTCATTTGTTACTATTCTTCAATATATATTTATCTTTTCACCATATCTATCTGCTGAGGAATATTCTCCTCTATATATCTACTAAGCATCTTTCCTCCACATCTACCAATATATCTACTGAGCAACTATCCTCCACATCTACCCATATATCTACTGAGCAAATATCCTCCACATCTACCCATATATCTACTGAGCAACTATCCTCCACATCTACCCATATATCTACTGAGCATCTTTCCTCCACATCTATATATCTACTGAGCATCTATCCTCCACATCTACCTATATATACATCCCTCCACATCTATATATTCTACTAGCATCTTTCCTCCACATCTACCTATATATCTACTAAGCATCTTTCCTCCACATCTACCTATATATCTACTAGCATCTTTCCTCCAGACTACTATATATCTACTAAGCATCTTTCCTCCACATTCTACCTATATATCTACTAAGCATCTTTCCTCCACATCTACCTATATATCTACTAAGCATCTTTCTTCCACATCTACCTAGCGCATCTTTCCTCCACATCTACCTATATATCTACTAAGCATCTTTCCTCCACATCTACCTATATATCTACTAAGCATACATCTACCTATATATCTACTGCAGAATCTTTCCTCCACATCTACCTATATATCTACTGAGAATCTTTCCTCCACATCAACCTATATATCTCTGGAGCATCCTTCTCCATATCTCTCTACACGAATAACTTCCCCCTCTCTCTAACAAGATTTCATTAAATTCCCCCCCCCACACACACACACACTTTACGAACTTATCCTTTCTCTTTATTTTCACATCCCACTTTCCTTCTCCCCAGTAATTTCTTCCTTCTTTATCATTCACTCTCTTCCCAATTTTAATGTTTCAGTCAGATCTTCCCACAATCACAAGCAAAGACAACAGACAGACAGACCAACAGACAGACATTCTCTCCCTTTTCCCTTTCTTTTTTTCCAGGCTTCTCTTCACCAATGTCATCTCTACTTTTACTTTCGCTTCGCATATTCCCGCGCGCGGCATTTCGGTAACATCGAGAGGCGTTCCCGTATGTGAATCAACTTGAAAATTCGTAAAAGAAATCCATAATTTCCATTGGTATTGATTTACTTTCGCCGTCTCTTTCTTCTCGGCTCGCTCTCACATCAAACCGCCTGGCCACCGACCGACTCACTAGATCAGCTACGAAACGAATAATTCCGCGATGGTGATGGCGATGGTTGTGCAGTTACGGTGGTGGTGGTGGTGGTGGAGGAGGTAAAGGGAGAACTGTGCATTGGTTGTCTACGGTGGAATGGGGGGGAACTGGTGGAGGCGGGTTAGAAAGAGGAGAGAAGAAAGATAAGAGAAATATATAAACTAAGAAAAAAGTGATAAAGGTAGTCGATAATTTGCTATTGAAACAAAGAGAAGAATAAGTTCGAGAGAGAGAGAGAGAGAGAGAGAAAGAGACGGGTGTAGAGAGAGAGAGAGAGAGAGAAGAGAGAGAGAGAGAGAGAGAGAGAGAGAGAGAGAAAGAGAGTGAAGAGAGAGAGAGAGTGAAAGAGAGAGTGAAAGAGAGAGAGAGAGAGATGAAAGAGAGTGAAAGAGAGAGAGAGAGAGAGTGAAAGAGAGAGAGAGAGAGAGAGAGTGAGAAGAGAGAAGAGAGAGAGAGAGAGAGAGAGAAACGAGTGTAGATAGAGACACAGAGGTGTTGAGATACACACACACACAAATATATATATGGAGAGAGAGAGAGACGGGTGTAGAGAGAGAGAGAAAGAGAGAGAGACGGGTGTAGAGAGAGAGAGAGAGAGAGAGAGGGAGAAAAACGGGTGTAGAGAGAGAGAGAGAGAGAGAGAAGAGACGGTTGTAGAGAGAGAGAGAGAGAGAAAGAGAGAGAAACGAGTGTAGAGAGAGAGAGAGAGAAACGAGTGTAGAGAGAGAGAGAGAAACGAGTGTAGAGAGAGGAGAGAGAGAGACGGGGTGTAGAGAGAGAGAGAGAGAGACGGGTGTAGAGAGAGAGAGAGAGAGACGGGTGTAGAGAGAGAGAGAGGAGAGAGACGGGTGTAGAGAGAGAGAGAGAGACGAGTGTAGATAGAGACGCAGAGACGTGCTGAGATACACACACAGATATATGTATATGGGAGAGAGAGAGAGAGAGAGGGTAAAGAAAAAGTACGATAGACAGAGATAGGTATAGAAAAAGGCAGGAAGAAACAGTACATAAAGAAAAAGAGAGGTGTATACAGAAAGAGTCGGAAAAGTAAATATTAACGAGAGAGAAGGAGAGGAAGACAAATAGACAGTGAAATAGAATAAATTAAAGAAAATGTACAAAAAAAAAAAAAAACAAACAAAAGCAACTGAACCTGTACATGAACTTAACCAGATAAAGAATCAGGAAGAGAAATTAAAATGAAATTATCTGAATAAAAATCAAAGAAATAAAAATAAAAATATACGTAGAAACAGAAACCTAAACCCCTCTGCACTTTGGTGCTATCTACATAAACCAGCGCTTACAATTGTTTCCAACCAGTAAATACGTCAAAGAGAGAGAGAGAGAGAGAGAGAGAGAGAGAGAGAATTTAGCGTAAAATATATCCGTTGTGTATATTGGATACAAACATTGTGGTACACGCCAGTAAGAAAGCCGTTCGTCTATTGCTATTATCCGCGTGTGGTATGTGTGCTTCTATCATGTAAATAGCGATGTATTTTTTAAAACAATTTTTGAAAAGTTGGGATCAATACAGATCTGTTCACTGGCAACTCCTAAATAATACAACTATAAATATTATATAAAGATATGGAGAAAATGCTCAATAATGTGATTGTGATTCACTGTCTCTGATATTTAAGACAGTGTTTTGGTTTTTGCATTGTCTTTTGTTGTTTATCACTCATGCTGATTTTTGTTATTGATTCATCTCTTGTTCTCACAGCTTATTTAGCTTATAAACTTGAATCTGTTTTTACTTTTTTGGGGATGTTGTTAATGCTTAAGTTATTAAACAATTACGAATACATCTTAAATTATGTTCTTGTTCTTCTAGCTTTTATCATTCGTTCTTGGTTCAGATCTGTTCGGAAAAGCTAGGAAAAAAAAAAATAAATGCAATTATATTTAGATATTTTGTCTTTAGAGTTTTGAATATTGTTTACAGTTCATTGAGCGAGTTTCTCATTTATTTGAAAGGTGTTCCCGTTTCATGCACAACGCATTCGCCGGAAGGCAAAGTAACGAAGTTGGAATTTCCCTATGACAGAAATCGATGGAATTTTATTTTAAACAAAACTGCACGCAGGATTTTGTTTGTCAAAGTGTCTAGCAAATTGATCATGTTTGTTTAATCTATCGACGTTAAAAATAAAAAGCAAGATTTTATATACTAGCAAATATATGCACCCTCCTGGTGCAAGTATTTAAGTTTTAATGTAATAGAATATCGTATTAAATTAGAAAGGCTAATGAAACTAAATAAGAATGCAGATAAAAAGATTTGAAACAGAGGGGGATATAATCGAAAAATAGAACAACTGAAACTTACTCTTCCATCACTCTCGTCTTTCATTGTTATTTTTTATAATTTAAGTATTTAGTTAAAATAGGAAGTAAAGAATAATATGACAGTTATGTTTTCTTGTTAATGGATTTCATTTAAGATTAATTGAAGAGATTTTTGCTCTTATTCATTAAAATAAAACCAAACAGTTAGAAACCAATAATACTAAGCATATATTTATTAAAATTACATTTTTAATATCAATATGCAAATTAGGCTTCCCGTTCACACTGTAAACCGCTATTTTGTTGTATATATAAATACAATTGCATGGTGTTAGTAAGTAGATATGGTTAACAGTATTAATAATGTAAAACAATTTTATTAATAATTGAGGTTAAAGTAAGGATAAATTCATGGTGAATGTGACGTCAATTACTAAGGGAATTGTGACTTGAGTAGTGATTTAGTTTCGGTTACAGACAGAAAAACACACAATCTCCATTATTATAAGATATATATATATATATATATATATATATATATTATATATATATATATATATATGGACTCTCCCGTCGATTTTCGACATCTGAGGGTCCACACACACCATGAACACCCACACAGTGATTTGTTTATAGTGGTGAAGGCTTGTGTTGGACCATCCACACTTTTTGGCACAGTCTATAGGAAATAATTGGTGCATCAAGGGTTGCCACAAACCCAATCAACGACCGACCTCAGGAATTTTGAATTCAGAGTTATCCCTCTCCTAGGCTGGTTACCTAACCAAGGCTGAAGGGCCCAGTCTGCCCTACTATTTAACGAAATAATAATAATCAAGGGGAAACAAACATAGCTTTAAGTAACTATTCTTTATAAAACAATTTGCACACGGTCAAATAATTCCTATCTACCACTAATAATTTTGAAACGGATCTATTTGACCCACAGATGGGATCCTAACAAGTGCGACCATTTGGGGTCCATAGTGAACATGTGAGTAATAGCAATGAAGGGGTACTCCATACTCCCTAGAGCTACAGAAGAAGAGCCTCAACATGACTGAAATATATATATATTATATATATATATATATATATATATATATATATATATTATGTGTGTGTGTGTGTGTGTGTGTGTGATGTGTAAAGTATATAATTAAGTACAATATTAATATAAGTCAATTCTAATTACAACCGATTACATATGAAAAGAGAAAGAGAGGGACGCTAAGAGTGCATAGGTTAATGATGCTGATGATTGTATTGTATCAATGTTCTAAGTTGACAGACCATGTTTTACCGGGGTATTCCCCGTGGCAGAATTGATAAAATGCTGGCCTGCGACAGCGTAGTAAGCGAGTTCGAAATCCAGTCGCGGTATAGCGTTCACTTTTGAACTAATACGCTTGCGAAAAGTATGAACCCACTCGTGCACCAGTTATGGGGTTAAATAGTACCCATACAGTTGTTATACAACGATGGCTGTGGAAGAAAATAACCCATGAATGTTGATATATTCATCAACCCCTCCACACGAGCAGGATGGGATACAAGGTCAATTTCTTAACAATTTGAATGCAGAGTTTTCAGAATTATAGACTAGTTGCCTAAGTGAGGTTAAATAGACCAGTCTGTCCTAATTTTACGCGTAGCTGGGGGAGAATAGTTGAAGTCATACCTTTCTTAGGGATATTAGCGCTATGTGAAATACAAACAGCCTCGTCTATTTTTTGAACTCGACGGGTCCATTTTCTACGACAGTATTAATTACACCACGCAACTTAATTAAAAAAAAAATAACATGGATTTTGGAATGAGCAGTCAAAATACTAACTTTTGGCTGGAATCGGAAACTGGCTCAAGACACCGGGAAAAGTGCATGTGACCCGATCAGCAGCCAAGTAATCATATATATATATATATATATATATATATATATATATATATATATATATATTGATTCAAGCCTCTTTTCTTGGGTTTTAGTTTTTTCCTTTCCTAATCTTAGTCCCAATTAGTGTTCCAAGGAAATTGTTTTAAACTTCAAACAGTGATACATAACATCTAGCACTCTTTATGAATTTTATATTATCCATTATATGTATTACCTACAGGAAAATTCCACATTATATATATATATATATATATATATATATATAGGGTAGAGAGATGTGTGTCGCGTTGGTATGGATTCACTGGGTGGGTTGGTGAGTGGTTAAAGATGAGATCCTTTCTTTTTTTAGACACTTGAATGGTAGTTAAATTGAAACAACAGCACACGGATTCGACGAGATTGGGAAGGTGGAGGGAGGAAAGGGACGGAAAGCGTCTTGTAATAAGCAGTTTAGTCACTAACTACAATTAGTAGCACTGGTGAAATAGGGTAAGTACAATGAAAGCACTGGTAGGGAAGGGTGGATGTATCCGAACGGACGGCTGCTAAACTCAACTTGGTGAACTTGGTTTCATTGTGAAAACCTAAGGACGTGAGTAAATATTCTCAAAATAGATATACAGAGAGACAGAGAGAGAGGGGGGGAAAGAAAAAGAAGAAAGAGAGGAGTAGGGTGAGTGACTTCACTTGATAAAAAGAAGGGTGGCGTTCATCTTATCAGGTATCTTTGCTAGCTAGTTGGTGTGTTAGTAAGCAGGTTATTTTGGTCGGTAGAACACGTAAAAGGCCTTAAGACAATAACTCGCATAACTGTGCGCGTCTGTGTGTTCAGTAAGCTGAACATCTTAGATTTTAAAAATGGCTGTCAACTTCCGGTATACTAGTTATTAAGATTAACCGAGTCTGGCTTGGAGAAGGGCACAATGGTGAATGAACTTTAATAGCTTGCAAGATGAGTTTACTAATTAACGCTTTAGAGTAAGTTTTTTTTTCCAATTTATTCAGAGATGAAGATTGTAACTACTAAGTATACATGCATTATATAAACGCATACATTCGCTATATATATATATATATATATATATATATATATATATATATATATATATACACATAAGTTATATATAACCAAACACACTACATATATGCTCATATATACATACGTTTTCTTTATTCCCACACGCTCCCCCCTCTCTCTCTATATATATATATAAGGTTTTTGGATGTTTGTTTTTTTAGAAGCATTGTTGAACAAAGTATATATTATTATTTATATTTTTGCTTGAAGGCAATTACAATGCATGTATCGCATAAATTCGATACTTATAGAAAATAATCTTGACAAGTGAATCACGGCAAAGGATTGTTCGGCGTGTAGAACATCGTACAGACTTAATAAAATCGAAACAGTCTGTACGATGTTCTACACGCCGAACAATTCTTTGTCGGGATTCACTTGTCAAGATTATTTTCTATAAGTATCGAATTCATACACCAGCCTCGAACTTCATGATAGTATGCTGTTTGCATACCTTCTTATTCCGGTCATTATACATTCTCAGGGGACATAACTGATATATTATTTTTAAGTTATTACTATTACTCGATTTTGACTAATATACCAGTTGAATATTAATTAGTATTAACTAATTAATATTCAACTGGTATATTAGTCAAAATCGAGTTTAATGGATGCGAATGTGGCCTTTAATGTGATATATTTCTACACGTATATTTAGTATACATCCGAAATAGATTTCAAATATCAAATATGAATTTATCTCTCTACGACTTCCATATAAACATACAACTAGGCACTGAGAAATCATTGGATTAAACAAGAGACAGGCCTTTTTATTTTAAATTATTTTATTTTTAATGAAGGAAAACTGAACTGCAGGGTGTACGTGTGAAATAGCATGTATCTTTCATGGCTCAATTTCATTCCCTTCTTGGTCTGACCGAGTACTTTTCCATACACCCTCATATTCACTGTAATAGACACAGTGTAATGTATCATAATACAGATATTATGGAAATTTCCAAATATATTAAAAAAAGACAAGTTTAATGCATTCTCACAGATTCATTTGAAGTAATATGCAAGTCCATTTAAATATATCGATACAATTCAAATGAATAATACATAAAAAAGACCTGAATTCATTCTGAAGTAACATATGGTTTCAAAGGCTTAGCTTAGTTGCAACAGAATTTTTTCAGAGGAAGCAGAATTGTTAAACTCCATTTAGAAGAATAATTCAAATTTACTGCTTTTGTTCCCAATTAAAACCAGAACGTACAAGACATTAGATATCTATGATGCAAATAACGAGTTTTGAAAACAATCTTAACTCATTTTTAAATTAAGTTTGGTAGTATAATGCATTGCATCATATAACGCATACATTCGCTATATACATTCGCTATATATATATATATATATATAATATATATATATATATAATAATCAGAGAGGCAAAGTTTAGAGATTACAGTTACATTTTACCCGTACGATACAATTAAATCTAATAGTAGCTGTTATAATGTGAATATTAGATTTACCCTATAAAATAATAGCCCCGTCGGCGGGGCTTAAAATATGCCAAATGTTTCTCCGAATAGAAGGTTAAGACACCCGCTTGAAATTGGATTGTATTACACTAAACTGCATGTGATTGTGAGGCTCTAATTCTGGATATCTAGGGAGTGCGGAATAAACCTTCATTACACAGTACTCCCGGTTACAATTTGGCCAGAGTGGTAGAACCTGTTGCGGTCATATATGTGTCAAATAAATTTGTTTAAAGGGTTATTCATATTTGATAGAAAAATCAAAATGCCCGTAAAATACAGGCATCCGCCGTTTTAT
>CM042143.1:31525617-31543117 GCA_023376005.1 Doryteuthis pealeii
TTTTCTCGATTTGTTTACGCTTTACATTTAAACCGATATGCACGCCTAATTCATTTAGTTATAATTAATTAACAAAATTAGGTATGACTTTAATTAAGCACATAGTCTCCCACAAATTGTCGGCCTTCGCCATTTTCAAACACACTGACTACTTTATATATATATATATATATATATATATATATATATATATAAGTTTAAGCAAGTAAATATTTATATATACACACACTTCGGATAATGAATAAATGCCTAGTATAATGATGACAATATTTGTTTTCCAAAACAAAACTTTTCGTATAGAATCTTGTCAATGCACATAATTCAGGGCTTAATATTAATCACATTGACCGAATATTATACAGTGAAAATTTTAGGTCAAAATTCAGTTAATTGTGTGTCAGGCTACGGACTTATTGATGCATCATCGTTATCTTAATTTTTTTTTTTTTTCACTTTCACATATTTTTATTTTATTTTCACAAATATACAATTGCATTGTTACTTAGTCTTTTAAATCCTTCTGTTCAGACGGGACTGCAACTATAAAGATGAATCTCGTAACGCTTGTCGTCTTGCATTCTAACATATCACGTATTTATGTATATAAAGGCCTTGTCACTCACCTCTCTTTCTCGCCATTTATTCTTACTTGTTTCTCTCTCCCTCTCTATCTCTCTCTCACATACACACTCTCTCTCTCTCTCTCTCTCTCTCTCTGTGTGTGTGTGTCTAAACTATTTCTTACAAAAAAGAAAGACCGTGAATAATGGGAAAACCTAACGAAAGACAAATGAATGGTAATAAAAAAAATAAATGATAAACAAGAAAAGAAAATGCAGCACATGTTTCTCACGAGACTAGCAAACTTTAAATATCTTTGTGCGCATATATATATATATATATATATATATATATATATATATATATATTACGGTAATACGCAACACATAGATTTCGATAAGTTTAATATACCTGTGTACATATCCTTATATATGTGTACAGAGAAGGAGTGAGCGATACATGACACATACGAATACAGATAAGATGTAATTGATATACAAATACGTATATATTATATATGCATGAACAGCAACATAATTATATGATCACATGTCTACACGCGGTAACCAGTTTATATATATATATATATATATATGTGTGTGTGTGTGGTGTATAGAATGGCGGACTTATGATCACATAATCTTATGTAAATAAGTCAGCTATTTTCTATTTAGCTACTGGTAAGATCTAACCCAGTTTTACCTGCTGCTTCATAATGAGAGAAATACCTGAAGAAGGCCGGTCGGATCATAGGCCGAAACGTTGTACAGATAAAGATGAGAACAATAGTCCGAATAATCCAAATAATACTTATTTAAATTCAGTTCCGATATCTTGTATGTATAATTATCTTGTGTGTGTATAATTATATATTACCGACCAGTAATATGTATATAATAAGATTAATATCAACCCTGTATAAGAATTTTCTATATTATTCTTTATTCATCCAGTAATTTTCTACGCATGTTTGCATAATATCTAATTATTCGTGACTATAGACCATTATATATCTGTTTCTCCTAGATCCGGCTCTTAGGCACGATCTCCTCCATTGCACTACATGGTATAGAGTCACAGCTATTTCTCGACACTTTTGGGAATATGGTGATGAGTGTGGACAATGCTTTATTCCTTTGCACTTACGCATAGTATCCAATATTTGAATATCCATATGATGCATAATAATTAGGGTTATGTTAAAATACGTACAACAACTATTCTTTACCTATTGCAGTGGAACATGTTCGAACAGGCTTGCATAAAAACTGGGGTGAAGAAATAGTTAGTTCCTTTGTTTAAAAACAAATTTATAAAAAGGGTTTTTAAAGTAGAATTGGTATTTAGCTTCGTTTACGCTAATTATTTACATTGGTAATTTATGAGGAAGTGTGCTACGGTCTCCTGCCTCAAGAGTTGCTGCCCGGTGACTAATAAAATAACGACCCAGCTCAGTCTATTCAAAACTATCCATCTTCATATCTATCTATCTCAATTGGTTCATATTTATCTATATTACTTTAAAAACAAGACATTAAACAAACATGAATAAAAAAAAAATCTTAGTATTTAGTTTAAATAAACAAGAATTACGACAAAAAAAGAAGCCCCCCCCCCAATACATTTACTTGTCGAAAATATCTATCTATCTCCATTTGTTCATATCTATCTATATTATTTTGTTTGTTTATCTATCTGACTCTATTCAAAACTATATATCCATCTTCATATCTAAACAAGAATTACGACAAATTACGATAAATAAACAAGAATTACGACGAGCTGGGGTTGTTATCTTGATAGTCAACGGATAGCGATTTTTGAGGCAGGAGACCGGGACGCACTTCCTCATAAATTACCTTTACATTGATATCAAAGAGACGATATTAAAGTTTTTAATATTTTAATAGTAAAATCAATTGCAACATTGTTTAAACATGTCTGTCATTTCTTGAGAATCGCGTTCATAATTTTTAACCTGTCTATTCTGTGCTTACAGGCTAGAGAATCGCGTTCATAATTTTAACCAGTCTATTCTGTGCTTACAGGCTAGAGAATCGTGTTCATAATATTACAATGTGTATTAGTTTAAGATTTTTTTTCCCTTTTCGTTTTGTAAATGTTCCTATCGAATACGAATAAAATATCAAACCTATCTACTTGACCCCAAATATAAAACCCTAATAGGTACTAACCCTGCAGGTCAGTGTGAACCTGGTAGTAATGGCAATGAAGTGGTTCTCAACACGTCTTGGATTTCCAGAACTGGAACCTCACCATCAAATGCAATCTAGCTTTATACCCGGGACACCAGCTTTTTTTTCAGTTGTATTCCAACCTCCACCGTCAGGACGGAAAGAAGGCCAAAGAGCGTATCAGCTGAAAATGTGACAAAATTACGAAGACGCAGATACTCGTCGAAATAATTTATGAAGGGTAATGTTACTATATTTCAGACCTTCAGAAGAAGAAAAAATACTATATTATTAATATGGGTGTGGTGGTGTGTTTGGAAGACAAAAATTGGCCAAGGCCTAATGGAATTCATCTTTGGTTATTCCAAATCGATATTATTGCACGTTTAAGCTCACCAGATAAGATGCCAAAAGCTCATGAACAAAAAAATTATAAGACGAACGCATTGCCTATCACGTGATATTTCACTTGATTTCACATTTGAATTTCCTTCTTTCTTCTTTTTAAATTAAGATGGGTGGGTCTGATTTCAGTGGATGCCGATTTGCAGAATCAACGGGGAGTGGTTCTACTTTGACCTTCAATGTGAAGTGAAATGCTACCATTGATATAAAAAGGAAGAAAACCGAAAATAGCTCTAAGAAATACCCGTGTATATATATATATATATATATATATATATATATATATATATATATCCAAAAGTCAGAGAAGAAATCTTACTTACGACACAAGAGTTTTTTTTTAATAAAACCTGTCGCAGTTTGAGAGCTCAATGTGTGCTCTTAATGTTAGAGTCACAGAGCAAATATATAAGTAAAGAAATAACATAAGAATTAGTGATTTAGCATTATAGTCTATAATGCTAAATCTCTAAGTCTTTTGTTATTTCTTTACTTACATAATATATATATATATATATATATATATATATATATATATATATATATGTGTGTGTGTGTGTGTGTGTGTGTGTGTGTGTGTGTGAAATCAGAGATTAAACATTATGAAGTTGATATTCCATAACTGTAATTTCATGCAATCTTCAGACGGCCAAAAATATTGATATATATATATAGATAGATGAATGAATGAACAAATAAAAGGTTTAGCTTTTATTTATTTACATGGGAACAATATTTACAACCAATAGTTTCCTGCTAACGCATTCGTCAGGTAAACGAAATATATATATATATATATATATGAGTCCTTGTGAAATTCTTAATTTGTTCAACTTTTGATCTATATATGATAGAATTAATCTCTAATCTATTTCATTATCATTGACGTAGATATTTTAAATTGTCATTTGAAAAAGTTTTTGCTGACTCATGATTGTCCTTTAAAGAAAAAATAAACCATCTACTTCGGGTGAATTTCAAACTATCAACCCTGTCCAAAATAATGATAGGAAATGCTATAATATTTTATAAAGAAAATAGGTGAATAGATGAAAATTAATATCAACAATGTTTTTTTTTTTTTCAGAAAAAAAAAAAAAAAAAAAAATCATTTCACTTAACTTTTTCATTCTATCATAAATCATCAAATTGTATGACGAATATATATATTATATATATATATTATATATAATCATTGCCGCTGAATCTTCCAGATAACATTTTCTAATATGTCTGTTTTGTGCGAGTGTTAATTTAATTTTTTAAGTTTTTAATTAAAGTTTTAGACAAGGTATTGAAAACTGGATATTGAGTTTACTATACTTCGCAATATATATATATATATAACACAGAGAGAGAGAGAATGAGTTTCATGATTTTTTTTTTTTAAATAATATACATTTAATAAACTTCGTGTGTTTCCAACATTTTTATGTACAGCAATTTTTAAAAAATAAATAAGTAAAATCTAATTGAAGAAATTTCACAATCTTTATATTTTGTATTAAATCATTCAATCAGAACGGAAGAGTCCTTTATCACCTCTTAATTAGATCTGATAGAGAGTTCAACCAAGTAGAGATAGTTAAATGCTTTGTTTGTATCATGTTATAAGCAGTGGGTGAACGAATTTACATACATACAATGAATTAGGATTTAATATATATTTGCTTTGAAATATTACTTTCTTACTTTGTAAATATACGATAGTACAGTGAAGTTGTCTTTCTCATTTCTGTTTTGATTGCATTTGTTTTAGTATGCATTATTATTGTTCATTATTGAATGCAAATGATTTCGGAAAAAAAGAAAAGAAAATTAATATCGAAATATAAATGAGAATCTTAGCTCGTAGCTTAGTGTCATTTTTTTTCCTTGGCAATCAATTGAATAATTATATGCTTCCTTATGACTTTGCTTTTTTTGTTAGTAGACAAAACCTGATACAAAATACAATGAACAAGCGAAGATTGACGATGATATATAGGTTAATGTCTGCAAAATGTCTGCATTATATATACTAGCAAATATATGCACCCTCCGGGTGCAAGTATTTAAGTTTAATGTAATGAAATATTATATTAAATTAGAAAGGCTAATGAAACTAAATAAGAATACCGATAAAAAGATTTGAAACAGAGGGAGTATAATAAAAAATAGAACAACTGAAACTTACTCTTCCATCACTCTCGTCTTTCATTGTAATTTTTTCTAATTTAAGTATTTAGTTAAAAGAGGAAGTAAATAATAAAATGACAGTTCTTTTTTCTTGTTAATGAATTTCATTTAAGATTCCTTGAAGAGATTTTTGCTTATATTCATTAAAATAAAAACAAACAGTTAGAAATCAATAATACTAAGCACATATTTATTAAATTCGATTTTTTAATATTAATATGCAAATTAGCCTTCCCGTTCACACTGTAAACCGCTATTTTGTTGTATATATAAATATAATTGCATGATATCAGTATGTAGACATGGTTAACAGTATTAATAATGTAAGACAATTTTATTAATAATTGAGGTTTAAATAAAAATACAATCATGGAAAATGTGATGTCAATAATTAAGGGAATAGTGATATGAGTAGTAATATAGTTTCGGTTACAGACAGAAAAGCACACAATCTCCATTATAATAAGATATATATATATATATATATATATATATATATATATATATATATATGTGTGTGTGTGCATGTGTGTCTCACTGGAGATAATCTTGTTTTCTAGGTATATATATATATATATATATATGCTGATGAGACCTAATAGGTCGAAATGTACATTCAGGGATTGACATTTTCTCGATTCTTTTAGCCTTACATTTGAACATATATGCCCGCCTAAAATTCATTAATTACTAACTAATTAATTTTCAAAATTAGTTACGACTTCAATTAAGCACATATACTCCAAAATTGTCGGCTTAAAGCCATGTAAAAATAAACACATTGTTTGTTTACTTAACCTCATATATATATATATATATATATATAATATATATATATATATATATATATATGTGTGTGTGTGTGTGTGTGTGTGTGTTGTCGTAAGAACGATGCTTAGTAAGCAAGCCAGCCATTACTTTTGTAATGATTTATATTTTCATCGATTGCTCAAGTATTGTGGCCTTGTGCCTAAGCCAAGCGTTGTAAACTCATTCTATACACTGGTGTTCTATACCTAAGGAATTATGACACACACACGCATTATATATATATATTATATATATATATATATAATATCCAAAAGTCCAGAGAAGAAATCTTCCTTACGACATAGGAGTTTTTTTAAACAACTTGTCGCAGTTTGGGAGCTCAATGTGTGCTCTTATTGTTAGAGTCACAGAGCAAATTTATAATTAAAGAAATAACAAAAAGACAGAGATTTTGCATTATAGACTATTTCGCATCTGATGAGTCGGGAGAATTAGACACTTTGTCTAAGTTCCCCGAAATAGTCTATAAAGCAAAATCTCTAAGTCTTGTTATTTCTTTAATATATATATATATATAATATATATATATATATATATATATATATATATATGGTAATAACATGACAATTACATAACTTGTATTAATTTTCACCACTCTTTACATATTGCAATTAGTCAACGGATGAATAACGTGGATGTAAAAAAAATCTTTTCAACATAATCTCTTTCTTTGATAATACAGTTAATTCAATGGTCAATATTTATCTAATATAAAATTCTAATTTCAAATTCATCTAATAATTACATATCACACCACGATATTATTGATTATCTTGCTCAGATATTTGTTCATAATTTCGAACTGTATTCGCTCCAAACAGATCAGAATAGATATCTTTGTTCAACCGTGCACAAGAATACTCAGAGAAATCCAGAATCTCTAGCATTAAATTGGGTCTATATCTACTGGGGCCGGGATAGCTCAGTCGGTAGAGCGTTCGGCTAGAAACCACAAGGATCCTGGTTCGATACCGGTCCTCACCAACTCAGTGTATGAAAAGGGGATGGACTCCTTCGCTGACTGGCTGATACCGACTTTACTTTTTACTTACTTTTATATCTACAGTAGTTCATTTAGTATTATCTGCATTATTCGGACTATTGTCCTCATCTTTATTGTTATTTGTACAACTTTTCGACCGATATACCCTCCGTCCTTCTTCCGGTATTTCTTGTCGGATTCAGGAAACCTTCTTTTCGAATCGGGATCCGAAAATAAAGGTCCCCGAGTTCGAAAAGAAGGTTCCCGATTCCGACAAGAAATACCTGAAGAAGGCCGGAGGGCATATCGGCCGAAACGTTGTACAAATGACAATAAAGATGAGGACAATAGTCCGAATAACGCAGATAATGCTAATCATCAAGCCTCATCTCAAACATTCAGAGAAATGTATTTTATTTATTTACTTTTTTTTTTTAGATTTATTTTACGAATATCATTATTTTGCATTGTTAGGGGGAAGAAAAAAAAAGTACGCGAAATGAGAAGGTCTAGGTTTTGAAATGATTCCCCCCCCCCTCAGAAAAAAAAAATAATACAGCTGTAATAGAATCTATCTCTGACGCCATTTGCCTAATGAGGCATATGAATGAAAGACGAGCGTCATTTGAGGTTGAGGTGTTCGAGAAGGGGCACAAATGGTTGGAGCGAAATAAGGCCTTGGGATTTACGAGATGCGCGCGCACCCACACTCACACATTATCAGAAGCTATTTCTCCCCTAACCCCCCCCCCATCTATATTATTCACGCATCCCCGCCTCGTCACCCCCAACTCTTTCATAAACATATGTATATACACAATCGTCAGTGTGAGGGCTTTAACTTCCCCACCCCATTTTTTTACTGGTAGCTTTAATGTGCCTTAAATACTCCCAAAACATACACAGGCTTATCTAAACTTGGTTTGGTTATTTCATTTAATTATTGTTAAAAAAATGTATATACTTATGTATTTTCATTTAAAAAGTGAATAAATGTACATGCATGGTATTATATATATATATATATATATATATATATATATATATATATATATACAGGGTGTGTGTGGGGTCATTAAGACAATGTAAACGTATCTATTGTATGATTTATCTTTTAATTATTTTCTTCCTTAGGAATGTAATCAACTCATCACTTCTTTAATTGTAGAAATTCGAAAATTATATAGCGAAATATTAAAGTGAATTTTCAACTAATATATATGTACACACATATATATATATGAGATTAAATAAACAAACAAATGTGTTTATTTTTATATGGCTTTATTCAGGGATTGACATTTTCTCGATTCGTTTAGCCTTACATTTGAACATATATGCCCGCCTAAAATTCATTAATTATTAACTAATTAATTTTCAAAATTAGGTACGACTTCAATTAAGCACATATACTCAATTATATATATATATATATATATATATATATATATATATTATATATATATATATAATCATTATTCAAAACAATCAGCTCTGTAAAATCTATCAATTTAAATTGTACATCTAATTTAGATGTAAATGTTCTCGGACACTTAAATATTTGATTTTGTGTGTGTTCTAATTCTCCTTATGGAATATATATATATATATATATATATATATAGTGGGGCAAAATGGTCTTTGCTGTATTAACTGCACCAGCGTATGGGGTTAGGTGGTAGTGGTACTTTTTAACCAATACCTGATATGAAAATGTGATTAATAAGTTTCACAGGGATATTAGTACGAAAGTGAACGTAAAAGCAAGACTGGAGTTCGAACCCAGTTATGACAATTTCTCAGTTAATCACGTTAGCCACTACAAATGTTGCAGATCAATTTTCACCACCATATATATATATATATGAAGTGGTCAAGCAATGTATTTGAAATGCCGAAGGCCGACAATTTTTTTGGAGATTATGTGCCTTATTAAAGTCATACCTAATTTGTTAATTAATTATAATTAAATGAATTAGGCGTGCATATCGGTTTAAATGTAAAGCGTAAACAAATCGAGAAAATACAGAGATCGACTTTTTCTCGATTTGTTTACGCTTTAGATTTAAACCGATATGCACGCCTAATTCATTTAATTAAAATTAATTAATAAATTAGGTATGACTTTAATTAAGCACATAATCTCCCAATATATATTATATATATATATATATATATATATATATATATATCAAAGGGGAATTTTTTTAAGGAAATCAAATAAAATATGAAATTTAAATTTCAAATATTTTTCTCGGATAATTTTACTACAAATAAATGAAATTTAAAAAAAAAAAAAAAAAAAAAAAAGAACTTTTTCCCTAACTTTTATGAAAATCATATCTATAATACAATTTATCTTTCAAGCCGAAGGTGTCTAAGCCAGTCATTGTGAGGTGATCATTTTAATCTTTTTCCCCCCAATCCCTATGTTTCATAAGACGGAAAATATTTCAACAGGTTGCTGTCGTCATGGATATCTGATAAGCGCCATTAGAAATAATCCGCTTTTCTTGGACAACACTTCTACTATCCGACTGATTGTTGTTTCTATAAAAGAACACGTCTAAAAAAGCGATTTACAGCCTAAAAAAATTAAATGGATTCATGTTCCCCCCATCCAATCCGCTGATATTCAAAATACAGAGATATTTCAAAGATGTTCATGTTAAAATATAATAATAATAATGATAATAATAATAATAATAATAATAATAAGTATACCAATTGTAGTTGGTGCACTTGGAACAGTCCCAAAAGGATTAGAAAAGGGTTTGGAAAATTTGGATATCAGAGGAAGGATTGAAACCATTCAGAACACTGCACTGCTGCAATCTGCCAGAATACTCAGAAGAGTCCTGGAGACCTGAGGAGACTTGCTGTCACTCAGACTCCAGTGAAAGACCATCAGCTAATGCTGATGTGAAAACTCAAAAGGAGTAAATAATAATAATAATAATAATAAAATAATAATAATAATAATAGCAAGATCGACGACGTGGAACTCTGAGTCATGAGTTTTTTTTTTATCATATATGGTGAGATGATGCTCAGGAATATGATATGAATAAATAAATCGTATCAAATATTTCATTTGGAACTGTTGTCCCAATGAATATTTGTAAAATAAAATTAAAATAAATTGCATGAGAACAAAAAAAAAAATGGAATATAGACAGGACATTGAAATAAATAGATAACATTTAAAAATAAATCCAAGTTGTTTTTGTAATAAATAATAATAATAATAATAATAATAATAATAATAATAAATTCATGCGAGTTTTTCACACCAGCTGTATCTAATGTTTTTCAATGCGTGACAGCAAGTGTCTTCAGGTCTCCAGGACTTTGCAAAGTATCCCTGCCGATTCTACTATTGCTCTGGTCAAGATAAATAAAACAAATAAAATCAATTATAATAGCGAGGCGAAAGAAAAAAATTGGCAAAAATGGAGAATCCAGTATTACTTCAGATGAAAGTAGCAACAGGAATTATTATAAATAAAATTGTTTCACTTTGCGCGCTACTTTACAACACGGGTTTCCCAAAACGAACTAATAAAATATCTCTAATGTATAATGAAGCTGGGCCCGAAAATTATCAAATAAATAAAACACCTGATAGGTTTATTCCCTGTAGACGGTTGTGAAGTAAATCTAAGACTAGAATGGTGAAAACAATCCCCAAATATAGTATTGATGGCGATCATCTGTTGCAGCAGCTACAAACGAAGATATCAAATATTATCGATATTTTCGCCTCGAGTTTGAATGCACCGAATACCGAGAAACGTTTTTGTGCCTCTTCCTAGTGTGAAATGTGTGGACGGGAATTTCACTAGTGGGAAATCAGAACGAGTTATTTGCCTTGAAAAAAAACAACTATGAAAGAATTGGGGGTATTACTAGTTAAACGTGTGAACTGAAACAGTCATATTTTAATAATATACCAAGAAAATTATAATAATATACATATTTTTATGCAATTCAAATTTTAATTTTGATATTGTTTATGTATTATTTAGAATTATATCAGTACATATAAATGTTATTAACTTACCTAATTTCTCATTCATTTAATTAATTATTTTTAATAGAATATTTCAGTTTTTTTCTCCTTTTTTTTGATTAGTGGAACATCCAGTAACGAGCACTCTCACTCCAAAGGTAATAATTTGGGATACATTCTAGGCTAAACCACCCCAACACACACGATATAATATACCAAGAAAATTATAATATACATATTTTGATGCAATTCAAATTGTAATATCCAATATTATTTTGAATTATATCAGTACATATAATGGTTATTAACTTACCTAATTTCTCATTCATTTAATTAATTATTTTTAATAGAATATTTGATTGGCAGTTAGATTATTCATTCTTACCAAAATAAGGCACACGGACATACACGATATATATATATATATATTAGTACTTACTATTAGTTTCTCTTGACTGGCTTTATGTGAATAATATATAGTGTAATATTTTGTATTTAGGTTCATTGTAAATAAATAATGATTTTGAAAAATTAACATCAGAAGAATGTAAAAGCAACGACATTTCAATTGGTTCTATTAGCTTTCTCCTTAATGTACAGTAACGAACAGCAAGTATATATTTGTTTGTGTCCTAATTCATTAAAAAATTGAGAATATATATATATATATAAAGAGAGAGAGAGAGAGAGAGAGAGAGACAATGTGTGTGTGTGAGTGTGTGTGTGTGTGCAGTTTTTCACTATGGATTTCGCAACAGTTACAATTCACTTTATTTTCTTTTTTCGTATCTTGAATTAATTTTTACTTTATTTACACTGTACATTTAATTTATTTAATTATAAAAAAAAAAAAAACATTTATACTTCTGTTTACTTGACTAACATTTACATACAGCTAGGAAAAACGTAAAATAAAAAGTTACATCATAAGTTTATCATAAATTATGGTCATTTCTTTTATGTTTTTATTTGTATATCAAGTCCGTGAGGAAGTGAATTCTGATACCAAAAATACTCGGATATTTTCAAATTATAAAGATTTACTGGGTATCTCGCCGCGGTGTAATGGCTAGCAAGTGAGACTAAAATCTATTACGACTGAATGATATGCCCATTCTTCCCTAGTCTTGCGCCAAATCTATGTTTAGTTTTATGTGTATGTTGCATGGTTCGCGAACTAAGCGAGACGACTGGTACTAGAGTTCGATTTTAACTAGGTGCCTAACACTTCTGGCCTTGTGTTAAACTTAGCTTAGTTAATTACTAAGAGAACGATTTGCAATAAATGCCTTACTTTTTTTAACAGACGTTATTTTCTCTTTAAATATATAAAATGTATAAGTAAAAACTAATCAAAAAGTAGGTATTTACCAGACCCATTCACCACGAGTAGGATGTGACACAAGGTTGTAATTATGGAACATCCAAAAACTAAGAAGAGGTATATGTTCATGTACACCGACGTAAGAATTTGTACATTTAAATATTTCTTCTCGAAGATGAATTCGGATAAGACCATGTTAATTTCTATTAAAAACTTTTCATAAATTTTACAACTTAAAATCGATGGGAATAAAAAAAAATGACAAAAAGGTTTTAATTTTTTATGACACATTTAATTTCCTTTTCTCTCAAAAATTGAATTAAAATAATACGAAAGCATAATAAAGCAACTGATCGGCGGAAATAATATTAAATTTCGTTTGCTGGATTTAATTTTCTGTTAATTTTTTTTCGAGGTCCTTTGACTTTGAAACATTTATTCATTCATTAATCTTACATATTTTCTTTTCTTTTCGTATGCCAAAATGGAATTTATCAGGAAATGAAGAAAAAGTAAAGAAAAAATATTTGAATTACAATTTCGGAACGAAACCAAATAAATCAAACCTGATTGTTATTAGATTTTTAAGGAAGAAAATATATTGTATTACAAAAAAATATATAGAGAAAAAAAATTAAAAAAATCAAACCAATTTCTTAATTGAAAACATTGGAAATAATTTTTTTTTTAAATAAGTAAAAAAAAAAAAATGTCTTACTACAAAATAATTTATCGTCTAATTGATTCAGCCTAATAAATTCAATAAGAACAATTCAACAATACTACAATATTACCGGATTTGAAAGATTAAGACATTCCAAATACAAGTAATTATGTTATTTTTTTTTATAAAACAACAATAATACGTTATATAGTTTCAATAATAGCATAGAAAATAAAAATGTAATAGCCAATATTCTATAGCATCAATAAAATCAATTTATATTTCAAGAGACTGAATCAATTGAAGTTTTTCTTAAATCTAAATAAATGAGATTTTAGTTTATGAATACACCGGGAAAAAAAACTCAAAAACTATTTTAGAAATAAAGGTGACGAAAACATCCAAACCACTTCAGACAGAGAAGACAGACAGATATATATATATATATATATATATATATATATATATATATATATATATATGTGTGTGTGTGTGTGTGTGTGTGTGTGTGATGTTTATGTATACATTGTTAAAATAGCTCTTACAGTTTAGTTTATTATTGTAGGCATATCTCAGAATTTCAGGTACACAAGACTATGCGTGTTCCTTTAATAAAATATGTCCAAAATATGTCGAAGTGGAGACAAATAATAAATGATAAGTCAGGGTTCACAGTTCAGAGTTTAAGTATAAGAAAATATTAGTCGCGATTTTATTTTATTTTATTTATTTATTTTTTTTTTTTTTTTGACGAAAATGGTATTCTGTTTAGGAATCGATGTTTGGCCGATAAATAAAGGAGATGAATACGATTAATATAGGCGAACCATGTTTATCTTTCTTTTTCTTAGTTATTGTGAAAAAGTTTTATACTACATTGATTTCGCTAAAATTAAGAGGTGTTTGTATGGGTAAACAATTTATACTTAAATAAAAATTATGAATAATTATGTGAGAGAACCATTACACAGAAAACATATTTTCCTTAAATCATTGAGAGAATTAAATTATATATAAGCGGTAATATGATACTCATAGGTATACACTGATACCTGTGGGTTGAAATAAATCTATAACCGGAAAATGACCGATTTTCTTTAAAGCTTTTTCATTACCAATTGTATATATTATATTTCGCATGAGGAGAAGAGAGAAACAAATTAGTCAAACTAGGATCTTATAGTTTAAAAATAAAAAAAAGCCTTTCTAAGAGTTGTTTATGATTTTTCATGGATTAAAAACTAATCATATTTACACCCGAACCCATAGAAGAAGAGATCGATAATATCCTAATGTGCCACAGTCTCATAAGATGGATTTTGTTCTGAATTGTTCACTGTATTAAATTTCACAATTTATTAAGGGAAAATTAATCGTAATTAAAGAAATCGCAATTAAAAATTAAGATTTAATAATAAGGCTAGGAACTTATTAATGTACAGCGGTAACTAAGTATTAAGGAAAATATTTATTATGGTTAGATTTTCAGCAGATGTAATATCGCGAGAACTAATATATATATATATATATATATATATATATATATATATATATATATATATATATATATATATATATATATTATATTTGGAGGATAAGTGCTTAATTGAAGTCATACCTAATTTTGAAAATGGTTAATAATGCCCGCCTAAATTCATTAATTATTAACCAATTAATTTTCAAAATTAGGTATGACTTCAATTAAGCACATATCCTCCAAAAATTGTCGGCTAAAGAGGCCATATCTAAAATAAACACATTGTTTACTTACTTTCACACATATATATATATATATATATATATATATATATATATATATATATATATCGTAGCTTTTTATCAGTGTAAAGAATGATGTTCAAGTCAATTGCAGATCCCAGAAAATTATTAAAAATTAAACTCGATATTAATTGTTTTCCAAACAATATTTTTTACCTTTTAAGTTTATTGCTCTAATAAATATCTTGCTATGATTTGCTGTTTTTGCTTAGCTAAGGTTATATACAACACACAAACATTACCACATATATATATATATATATATATATATATATATATATATATATATATATATATATATATATACACACACATTTATTTTTTGGATCAAATATAGTTAATATACTATGCGTATATAAAATATTTATAAATATCTGATACATATAGACCTAGTTGCCATTAGTGGTGTCAATACCTTTCTCTTCCTATATATATATATATATATATATATATATATATATCAAAAAAATCTATAAACAATTTCTTCAAATAAGAAATTTTCTCTGACGATGACCTTAGGTCGAAACTAGTTGAGAATAAACAACATATAAGAAATATTCCTGCTTGTCTTATTACTTTTTGTTCATACTATATATATATATATATATATATATATATATATATATTTAGTGTGTGTGTGTGTAGATCTTTTCTTTCGTAGCCAGCTCATAAATATAATTAAGTGTGCAAAACATAGAAAAGTGATATTTGCTTACTCTACAAATACACAGTGCTATGTACCCAAAGGCACAGTCTATTTTATTCCATTACCATGTCTATCTTATGCAGAACTCTACACCTGTACGTAGGCATGCACGTATGAGCGTACGCACGAGACGACGCCGGCATATTAGTATACACTTTTGCTAATCAACGCAAGACTCAGAAGAAAGCGATAACAGCGACGGCGGACGACGACGCCGATGAAAAGCTTCAGTATTGTTAATAGACGTCAGGGAAAATTTGCTTTGGGCTTGTTATCATTTATGAAAATGCCTTTTTCAACCGTGTGTTTATATGTAGATTCTTTTTTTTTTTTTTTTTTGCATCCTACCCACCACATCCCCGATCTTGAGTTTTTCCCTTTTTTTTTTATAACTGTCGAACCTTGACACCGTTCTTGATTAATGATGTATTTATTAATTTAAAAAATGTTGAGAAATATAAACGAGTAGTATATAATATTTGAAAAAAAAAAAAATAAAAAAAATAAAAAGAATAAAAAGTTTTCAATAAAAAATTCGAAATATATTTATAAGATATTCCTAATCAAGGAAACGAATGAGACACATACACACACACACACACACATATATATTTGTTTAGCCTTACATTTAAATAGGTATGCCCGCCTAATTAATTATTCATTTATTAATTAACTTTCAAAATTAGGTTCGACTTCAATTAAGCACATATTCTCCCAAAAAAAAAAGCCATATCATAAACACACCGCGTGTGTATTTACTTCTCTCTCTCTCTCTCTATATATATATATATATATATATATATATATATATATATATATATATCGCATCTGATGATTTGAGATAGACACTTTGTATAAGCTTCCTGAAATAGACTTTTTAATGCAAAAAACTAAGTCTTTTGTTATATTTTTACTTTATATATAGACACACACTTTGTTTTTATTTTATATGTTCAAGATTAAAACATTGATTGTAATTAATATTTAATAATAATTATAATCTTTCTCCCAGAAAGACGTTTCACAATTTAAGGGTATCATCACTTTCGTCTACTCCCTCATTACATATACAGATACGCATACACACAGAGGAAGAATAGAGAACATCTAAGCATCAACATTGTTAAGATCGACTAGAATACTCAGCAGAGTCCTGGTGACCTGGGAAGTCGTCACCCAGACTCCAGTGAAAGGCCAACAGCGTTAGCTTGTGTGAAAAACTCACAAAGCGTGAAATGATAATAATGATAATATCTACCATTATTATCATGTGGAATATACACACACACATATATACACATATATATATATATATGACATCAAATAAAGGGCCTCAGTTTCTATGTAATTTTGAAAATATTCAATAACTGAAGATCTCCATCTTCATCACACTACCCTATTCTTTGCAAAATATCTCATTTCATTTTCCCGTGTCTCGCTGGATATTTTGAAAATCTCCCGAAATCACCCCCGCTTTAGAAATTAAAGAAATTCAATTTTAACAATTTGATGTTCCGGCAACTTTTCGTGTACTCCCTCTAACACATACATATACACATCGACATATTCACCCACATTATACATACTAGCAAAATAAAAAAACACCCTCTGGGCGACGTAAAATAAATATTGCCTGAGGGGATTGGAGTTGAAAATTTAATATCAGAAAGTTTGTATCATAAGTAAAGTAAAATCATCAAATTTATTAAAGGAGTAAAAAATATTTATTAAAGGAGTAAAAATATAAAAAATTGAAATGGAAACTTAGTTCTGATAACTTTAAATAAATATTGAAATAAAACAATATATATAGATATATAATACCAGTCATTTATTAAAACTTGTTTTAAAAAAATCAATGAG
>CM042143.1:31545617-31555617 GCA_023376005.1 Doryteuthis pealeii
TCAATGATTTATCGCTCGTATGCACGTACCCCAAAATTGCTCTCATTATTGACTAAACTCTGATGATGACGACAACGGTGAACAGACGTGGGGGAAATCAAATGCATTGTGCTTTTTTCTAGCGTTCATTCACAGCTTCCCGCAACATCTTCCGAAATACAAATTAACAAGAGCGACATTAACATCCTAAGCAACAATAAAATACAAGTGTTTGTGTGTGTGTGTGTGTGTGTTGGGTTGTGTTGTGTTTTTATATGTATGTGTATGTAAAAATGGTGGGGCTATAAAATATAATAATAATAATAATAAAAAACACATACAAATCTTTGAGAAACGTATCTATTGAACAGTAAAGAAATGAAGCAAATGAGACGAGGAGATGGTAAAACAAGGTGTTGTGTACGAAAAAGGGGAAGACATTGTGAAGTGATCTCCCGAACACCGAATGATGAAGAATGGGATTCTAGCAGATATCTACAGGAGGATCAATTGAAAATGGATTTAGTGAGGAGATACAGAGTTGAGAGATGGTTAGTGGGGGGGGGGGGGAACCAAGTAGTTATTGCTATAGTGGAAGCGGATGATAAAGAAACCGAAGGAATTGTACAAGTTTCTAAACATTAAAAGACAATATAGTAAAAAAGAATAGTTGAAGAATGATGTGACAATCTACAAACATAGGGAAGACTTAAACAGGGTTTTTTGGTTTTTTTTTTTTTCAAACACAATCATCCCATATATCGTAATTATTCACCCCCACCCCCATTTTAAATTTAAATGTCAGAGGTGCGTATTATACACAAGAAATAAATATAATTTTTTCTATCCGGCTTGTGTATCACAATATTCAGGATGGAAAGACCGAATGCAATTTATATCTAAAATTTATGATCAAAACTAACAAATGTGTGATAAATATTTATTTATGAAGCTACAGAGAAATAGCCGCTGGAAGCTGTAGATGTTTATCATTTATCTAGAGAGATTATTTTACCAGAAGTTAGTTGCATGTTTGTGTGAACATGTGTTTGCTCTAAATATTACGTAAATGTTTTGTTTCAAAACATAAGTAAACTTAATTTTTTTTTAATTCATTCTATACGAACCGGATAAAAAGTTGAAAAAAATATTTAGAATGAGCTGCAACAAATTCTAAAAAGTCAGTGCGTATTGAATAAAAAAATACGTTTTTGTTTTTTTCACAAGTGCGTGCTATACACGAATAATTACGGTAAGTAAAAGGAATAGGTTGTTGCTATTATTATAATTTTAGCGATAGAAATACTATCTTGAAGAGAGCTTATATTTATATATTATTTACGTTGATGATCAGTGTTTGGAAACAGATAGGTTATCAGTATTTCGAAAGATGATTTTTTTTCATATCAGATATGCTTTCATCCATTATAAATAGAATTTGGTGCAATTTTTTAAAGTTATATATTTAAAAGAGTCAATACGTTTCCTACGAATTAATATTTCAAAATTTATTCAAGAAAGAAAAAAAACACAGTAAAATTCTTCTACCCAGATATCCTCCCATGCATTCCTAATTTAAATTTTATTAACACGAAGATTAAAAACATTAGATTTAAATAAAAACGAAACCTACCTCTATATAATACTAGAAAATAATTATTAACTTTTACTAAAAGTTTATAAAACTATTAGTAAAAGTTAATAACGAATTTATCTTTGAGAAAAACGGCTATCATTTATTGATTTGAACGTAACCAGTGGCTTTTGTCCATTTTAACAAATCGAAATATTAGTTCATGTAAAAAAAATAGAGAGCGCATTTATGGGAAATCAAGTATCCCAAACTATATATATATACATACATACATACACACACACACACACATATATATATATGTAAGAAAAACGTGCATAGATTTATATGCGAGAATGGGTTTTTAAAAAAAAAAAAAAAAAAAAAGGTAGTGATGTCTATTTTTTTAAATAATGAATAATTTGTTAGTTAAATTAGTAAAAATATCGTACATTATTTTTAAAATATTTGCCATTAGAAATAAGGATACAATTGAAGGTAAAATGATTATGTAGAATATATCTGTGTTCCTAAATAATAGATATGTGAGGGATTTCATAATATTTAAAAGTTAAGCATCGAAACAGTTGATAAATCATAACATTTCTTACGTAAATACTTTTCATAAGGAATTTGGCGGGATTTTTTAAAAGTATATAATTAAGAATTCAAATGTGTGCGTTTATATAGATTTATAGAATTAATATATTTCAAAAGATATTCAAGAAAAACAAACTCGCGAAAGTTTCGTTTCAGACAAAATTATATCAGAGGCTATATATATATATATATATATATATATATATATATATATATATATATATATATATATATATATATATGTGTGTGTGTGTGTGTGTGTGTGTGTGTGTGTGGTCTGTCCGGGAATATAATTGAAAATAAAGTCCAGTAACAATATCCGAACAATTTTTTTTAAATTCTCAAGAGAAATTCATTTTTATCCCCTGAATTCACTTAGGCCAAAATTACCGGCTGTGGTTTGAGAAAATAAGATAAAAGTGTCGTTTCATTCCTGAATATGAAAAAGACGCATGTTCTATCATAATTCTACGACCAGTAGAAAAACGGATTAATATTTTCACAATAAGCGCATCGAGTGATAGCTCATGCTATCCAAAGGTGAAAATATGAAATTTTAAATTGTAAACAGAAATTTAGCCGGATATCATATCACCAGCGAAAAAGGCCGGGAACATACAGCTATATAAATGAAAAATATTTTTTGTTTAATGTTGTAAGAATAGATTTCAAGGTTGTTTTTTTTGTTTGTTTGTTTTTTTTTTTTTGTTTTTTTTTTACATAGATATGATAAAATTTGAGTTTTTTTCTTAAAATGTTAATATGTATATTTAAAAGGGGAAATATATACTTATGCGCCCATTTACTCGTATCTAATTAAGTTAAATTTTAATCAGGTTCATAGATTTCTAAAAATTTTAATGTATTTAAGTATAGTGTTTCTATTAATTAACTATCTTATATACTCGTCTATAGGGCGAATTCCGAAGACTGATTGTTTAGGCAAAATATTGATATGGACTTACATGTTAATAATTTAGTTAAGCTGATATGCAAACATTATCGGAAGGACAAAAAGCAACATTTCGCTTCAAATTCCATAAATTAATTATATATATTGTCAAACGTCGAACTAAACATAAGATCGATTATATAAACGTTTTATTTTCATTTGTCACCCAAAATGTTCATTATATATATATATATATATATATATATATATAGAAGGCACTTACAACGCTTGTAAGTGCTTCAAGTAAAAATTTAATATACTTTATCCGCAACGTTTTAAATAAACAAACATCCAAAATCTTATATATATATATATATATATATATATATATATATATATATATATATTATATAGATGATATAGATAGATAGATAGATATATATAATGTGGTTAATTAACAGTTGAAGAAGATATCAGAATATCTGAAACACGTGTCGCTAATGTAAAACAATAATAAATTTAATTAAAAAAAAAAAAAAAAACAATCCGTTTAGCGGAACTTTTTTTATAAAATATTTCATTTTATCCCGTTTGATCCATAACAACATGTTATATAATATATATATAACATTAATATTTAAATTATGTTTCCTTAATTTTTACAAACTTTTCAAATAATCGTCTCTAATAACATCAATATGTAATCATATATACGTATGATATACGTATATGAAAGGATTATTGTTTATATAAATTGGTATTTATCAACATGTTCAATAATCATCTCTCCACCGCCCCCCACCACAACAAATATACTAGAAAACTATAGGAAAAGTAGGCGTCGACAAACATGAGTAATAATTTTATAAAATTGAAAATCAAACATTTGTAAAGATTACAAAAAATTATTTAGCTTTAAAAAAATAACTCCATAAATTTTTTAATTTTTAGAGCAGAAATCAATGTCGACCTATACACGAGTATATACGGCAAATACAAAAGATACAAATATAATTGTTTTCTTTAGATTTAACTAACAGTAATAGACCCTTAAAAATAAAAATCGAGCGTAGTTATAATTTTCTCAGATTGTTTCAAATGTTCATAAAAAAAGGTAATTGTCGAGTGATGTTTTTTTTTTTGTTTTTTTTTTCGTATTTTATTCACGAATAATAAATGAAAAATCAAAAAAAGATATCTGAAATATGAGATCAGGTAAAAAAAAAAAAACAAAAAAAAAAACCAAAACAAACAAAACAAATCGATCATATGCATACGAGATACTACCAAACGTTCGGGAATTGTGAACGTACGGAATTTTTTGACGCTAACCTTTGTGAGCAGCAAAAACTGTACACAATGCATAGGGGATTAGTTTATGAGGCTGTGAAAGAGAAAAAACAAAAACAAGGTGTTTGTATTTTTTTTTTGTGCTTTTTTCTCCTTTTACATTTGCCCGAATTTTGTGTAGCACCTCGTAAATGCATACGAGAAAGAAATATATATATATATATATATATATATATATATATATATATATATATATATATATATATATATACGGTGAGGAAATTAATCCGACAATATGAGAAGAAAATATTTTAAAAATATAACAAACACAAGATGTTATGAACAGTGGAAACAATTTTATGTGTCAATACTTAAGCATTTCGGTATATTGTACCATCTTCAGGACACTGTTAAGTAATGTTTATGTGAGGGACAAAATGAAAGATGCTAAGTGTATAGTGATTGTGTGAATAAGATGTTATTAACCGTTAATTTTTATATGCGCGTTTGTTTACGAAAAGCCAATGACGTGATCAATGCATGTGCACACTTAACATCTTTCACTTTGTCCCTCACATAAACATTACTTAACAGTGTCCTGAAGATGGTACAATATACCGAAACGCTTAAGTATGGACACATAAATTTGTTTCCCCTGATCATAACATCCTGTGTTTGTTTTATTTTTTAAATATTTTCTTCTCATTATATATATATATATATGAAATAAAAGGAAATTAATCCGACAGTGTGAATTTGATATATTGAAAAAAAAAAACAAATCATGTTTACAAATGCATGTGATCATCAGGAGAGAATGTGCACCGTTTCGGGGTCTTCTTAAACCGTTTTCTAGAACCGTTGAGAGGAAGGCCCCGAAACGGTGCACATTATCTCCTGATGATCCCATGCATTCGTAAACATCATTTGTTGTTTTTTTCAATATATCACACACACACATATATATATATCATATATATATATATATATATATATATATCTCACATATATATATATATTTTTTATTTCAGTTGATATGGAGTGTTTGTTTACCTGGGTTTGCGTGAGGCCAAGAGAAGCGGCTAACTCAGCTCGCTCGGGTAAGGCCAAATACTGTGTCCGCTGAAAACGCCTGTTTAGTTGTTGAAGCTGCAGACTGGAGTATATAGTCCGCGGTTTACGCATTTTCTTTCCTTTGCCATTAATTCTCAACTGCTCCTCCATTTGAGTCTTCTCTGTGGGAAAATAAAACGTACATCCTATACATGAGTGCAGGGAATCAGAGATCAACCATGTTAGGCAGGACAAAATCAAGTTTAGGTGTGTATATGTAGGTATATATGTATATATCTGTAAAGGTATTTCAAGGGAATGGGAGGTAGTTTTGTTTTCTTTTGGTGGTAAAAAGTGTGTGCGTGTAATGTAAGTGTATATGTGTATGTATATATATTTGTTTAGGAGGGGGAGTTGTTGTTTGATACATGCGTGCACATACGAATAGCTACACACATGCATACACAAGGCTTGTTTAACAATTGATATGCATGCAAATCACGTCGGTACATGCATGCAAGTTTTAAAAAAAAACAAAAACATTCGAAATTTAAATTAATGACGTGTATATACAAGCAGGAGCAACGGTTTTACAATTACTGAGTCGTCCTTAAAAACTGATATATATATATATATATATATATATATATATATATATATATATATATATATATATATATATATATATATATATATATATTATATATCTCTATAACTATCTATATATATATATTATATATATATATATAATATATTATATATATATATATATATATATGAAGTATATCTCTATAACTATCTATATATATATATATATATATATATATATATATATAATATATATATATATATATATCTATAACTATATATATATATATAAAATATGTAGTATATCTCTATAACTATCTATATATATATGTAGTATTCTCTATAACTATCTATATATATATTTTATATATATATAAGTATATCTCTATAACTATCTATATATATATATATCTTTAACTATAACTATCTATAACTGTCTATATATATATATATATATATATGTAGTATATATATATATATGTATATATCTATATATATATATATATATGTAGTATATATAACTGTCTATATATATATATATATATATATATATGTAGTATATCTATATATATATATATATATATATATATATATATATATATATATAACTATCTATATATATATATATATTATATATATCTCTATAACTATCTAATATATATTATATATGTAGTATATCTCTATAACTATCTATCTATATTTTATATATATGTAGTATATCTCTATAACTATCTATCTATATTTATATATATATGTAGTATATCTCTATAACTATCTATCTATATTTATATATATATGTAGTATATCTCTATAACTATCTATCTATATTTATATATATATGTAGTATATCTCTATAACTATCTATCTATATTTATATATATATGTAGTATATCTCTATAACTATCTATCTATATATATATATATACTTATATATATATATGTAGTATATCTCTATAACTGTCTATATATATATGTAGTATATCTCTATAACTGTCTCTCTCTCTCTCTCTCATATATATATATATATATATATATATATATATATATATATAAACCAACCTTATGCGTGAAACATTTTTGATGTTGCGTCATAAAGGTCAATAAGATTGAATTCGTTCTAAGAAATTTAAAAAATATGCGTCAACACTGAATTTACTTGTAAATAATTCCAACCTCCTTCAGGCAAAATATGAAGCAATATATATATATATATATATATATATATATATTTTATATATATGAAGAGCTATACACCGATATCTTAAAATCATATATTCATCTATTTACACTCTACATGCTGTATGGTATTCTTAATACTTTCTTTTATATAATTTTTTTCTTCATAATTATTAACTAATGTAAAAATATATATAATTGTTTATAACAACTTTTTACTTGACAACTGGGAAAGATATTTGATAATGCTTTTTCACTGGCATAAGTAACCAAAGATGAAAATTCTTTTATAGATGATATATCTTACTATTTATATAAATACAGAGATACATACATATACACAGATTAACATGACATTATACAACCATGCTTAACGATACAAACTTACAAACATGCATCCACGTTTCACACAGACGCATTATATATATATATATATATTCACTTTACTTTGATCCCATGAAAGATATACACTAATATAGACATGCAATACAGACGAATCAACGAAAAATATTTGCGTAAAATATATATATTGAGCATGCAATGAATATCAAAATTATAAGACTATTTATCTAACAGAAATATCCCGAACAATTAAAGGTTCGCTTCGTACTCTTCATATTAACGTTTCGACCGATTCATTCTCCCGAAACGTTGCATTAACAGCATCAAGAATACGAATGATGTTTTCAATTGTCCCGACTATTTCTTTAATATTAACAATTCTCTAAATATTATCATATAAATAATAAGAATATTTATTGACTAAAAGAAGGTTATAAATATTAGAGAGAATTAGGTTCATTTTATTTTAATAATTATGAATTTAGCTTAAAGTTTAACCAAACTAACAGCTAATTACATGTCTGAATCGTTAAGTGTATATATATATATATATACACACAAATATATTTGTGTGCATAAATGTATATATACACACACATATACACACAATATATGTGTGCATAAATAAATATATACACACACATATACACACAAATATATTTGTGTGCATAAATAAATATATATATTATATATATATATATATATACACATACACAAATATAATTGTGTGCATAAATATATAGATGTATATATACACATATATATATATATATACATACACGAATATATTTGTGTGCATATATATATATATATATATATATATATATATATATATATATATATATAGATAGATAGATAGATAGATAGATAGATAGATACATGCACAAATGTATTTATGTGCATATATATGTATATGTAACACATATATATACATACAAATATATTTGTATGCATATATAAACACACACACACACACACACACATATTTATGTGCATATATATATATATATATATGTACACACATATATATACATACAAATATATTTGTATGCATATATAAACACACACATATATTTGTATGCATATATAAACACACACACACACATATTTATGTGCATATATATATATGTATATGTACACACATATATATATACATACAAATATATTTGTATGCATATATAAACACACACACACACACACACACACACATATTTATGTGCATATATATATATATGTATATGTACACACATATATATACATACAAATATATATATATATATATATATATATTACACACACGTATTTATATATGTATATTGACGCAAAAACCCTCCGAGTACAAGTCGCGTTCAAATCCTTATCTACACCTCCAATTCCCATGTTCAATGAGTTCGTTAAATTTTCTTGTTTTACACTTCAATATAAGCAAACCAAAAAAACATTACTATACTTTCATTCATAAAGGGAGAACGTATCTATAAAACGTTTCTTTTATATCGGTAAATCTTTTTCTTTTGATAGGACAGGGTAATAATTTCTCTCATCAATCAATGTCCGCCTCGCCTTTATCACTGATTAATTCCTCTAAAATTCTGGTTAATCTTTTTTTCATACTTTATAACTATTGCATTCTTACCACTTAGACTTTTTTTTTTATTTGGCATTGGACTCAAAAGCAGAGCAATCATAAACTAGATATCTCGAGAAAAATATCACATACTATATATTAGAAAATACTGACTAATACAAATAAAAGATGATACTGAATTTTTCTTTGATATATTATATAATTTTCTTAATATAGATTCATTATTTAATCTAAATAGATATTTGATTTTCTAAAGATGCTAAAACGAGGAATTTATCATATGTCACTGGTATCTGGTCTAAAACTGTTATAGCCTACAAGAACTTTTTCGAACCACTATAAACCAAGTATTCAGTAAGGATCAAGCACTTTCTAAGAATTCTATAAGAATAATTTAAACTACATTCTAAATGTAAAACATCAATTTTACCAAATCCAATTTTCTTAAAATGTAAGGTAATATTTTAAAACGATTTGAGTTGGACGCGCATACAAAATAAATTATTGGTTACGTAAACAAGTGTTTTTATGAAAGATTTTATTATAGTGTTTTTAATATAATTAATTCTGTTTCACAATCAGGATTACATTCTTATTATTCAACGTATCATTTTTCTCCGACCTCAATATAATTGGCGTTTTTGTTTAATACTTATCTACAACCAAGACACTCATTTAAATAAAAAAAGTACCTATATACTAGATATTTCAAAAGAAAAATATTCCATATATATTTAAAATATTTGTTGCTATTATTATTATTATTATCATCATTATTATTATTGTTGTGTGTTATAAGTGGGTCTTATTTATAGTACTATTTACGGACTGGAGATCAAGTAACAGCAAGTCTCGCAATTTCTCCCATATTAATTATTCTTGCTGATTTTACTAAACCTATGTTGATAGTTTCAATTTC
>CM042143.1:31560617-31585617 GCA_023376005.1 Doryteuthis pealeii
TGGTTGGATAATTTATCTTGGGATATATTTTCAAGCATATTTACTGTCATGTATAGAATCAGTATTTTTTCCATTCGCATATTTCTGCAAGTGGATGTATTTTTATATATAAATGGTAGATGCATTCAGGATTTTTAGATTATAAATATGAAATGTCTTGTATCATAATAGCAAATGCATTTATGTATTTACTTAAGCCCTCCACACAAGCAGGATGTGACACAAGTTCAATTTTTACGGGTTTAGAGTTCAGTATTTTTATTCTCCTAAACTGTTTGCGATACCAAGAGTCCAGTCTGCCCTACCCATAGCTGCAGGGAGTAAAATATTTACATTAGTATATAATCGATATTTAAGTGATCTTTTGATCTTATTCATTGGCTTATTTTTGTTAATATTCTCTAAGATTCACTTTCTTAATTAAATGATAAAAAACGTATTCGGTTAGCTCAGAAACTGATATAATTGTTGTAATATTTATTCAATGTTTGCTAATAATTGCTGTTAAGTATTTAGAAGTAGTAGCTTCAGTAGTAATACTAATAATTATTATACTATTAGTAAATTAGTTGTAACATATCTGAACTTATCCTTATGGAAACTACTGCAACTTAAGTGTTATTACAAAATATTAAAGTAAATACTATCATATCATTATACAGACATTATATATATATATATATATATATATAATATATATATATATATACTGATTTATTTATTCTACTAATATATAGTTAAACACAATATTACACAATATTGTTAGAAAAACAATAACATCTTGTATCATTTTGTTTTAATAGTTGATTAAAATGTATAGTGCTAGATAAATAGATTAACGTTTTAACATGTAAATCTGATGAAATATATGTAATTCATTTAAGTATAATAAATATAAGCCGTTATAAATACTTGACTAATTACATAATGTTTGTATTAGTATTTTAAATTTTTACTTGTTATATGATGTTATATAATTGGATTGGTTTATTTTGTATATAGTCCGTAAATTATTTTTGCGAAATAGCCGCGGTGACAGAAAAGGTAACCCAAGATAATCTATTTTCATCAAAAGTTTCACAGAAAATAATTATAGAATTATTTTTTGAATTCATTACGAAAAATTATCATCGATTAATTTTGTTATTAAAAAATAACCAATAAAATAGAAATTCTAGTTATTTATTAATTTTTTAAGTATACGAATATATTCATTTTAAATGATAATTTACAACTAACTCCCGATAAATGATCTTATATATATATTATTAATATACAATTATTAATGGAAATTCAAGATCATTCTGAAAAAAATAAATGAATAAAAAATAATCGTAAATAAAAAAAATCTTATTGCACTTAATCGTAATACAATTTAACATTTCTCTAGCAGAGACCGTTTATATATAGGTTCATGATTTCAGTTATTTAAATGAATAATGAATCGTACTAAACAAATAATAAATAATATTACTTATTTCTATTTTATATGAGAAGAAAGTTAAAAGTTTGCTTAATATAAAATATAATTCTCAGCAATTTATTAAAAAACTGTTTAATTATATTGTAATCTCGAAAATTGTCCTCTAATTTTGTTGTTTATAAATTATAAACTTAAGAAAAAAGTTATGCGTAAAGAGAATTTTATTCTATTTTGAGTAAAAGATAATATGCACCAACATTTTTGTTTATTGCAAAATTATTTTACCAACGCTAAGTTACATGTAAACATTACGAAAAGCTGAAGATGCATATTTATTTATTCATGTATTTATTTATTTATCTATTTATTTATTACAATGGTAAACATTATAATACATTATTATTTAATATTAAATTATGCACAAAAGAAAAACTTCGTTTAGTTGAATTTATTATTGAAAGACCCACAAAAATGTAAACATTTGTATGAAGTGATGGCGAAGTTGAAGTTATTCTTGTTTATTTAACATAGAAAAACGTTGATATTGTGTTGTAGAAGATCGGCACAATAAACAGCTTTTATTTAAACCCCTAACACGAATCTATTATAAACTAAATAAAAAGAATGTTAAGATAAAACAAATGTTATTTCAAGTTATTTCATTATTATTTAACTTCATTTTTAAAATTGTTATATTTTCTTTTTAAACGTATGCATTCGGTATTATTATTTCTTTTTAAATTGCTACTAATATATACATAGACGGGGAAGCCGGTATGTAATTACTTACGTAGACAGTTAATTTAGATCAAGATAAAAATAGGTAAATAAATAGTATGTTATAATTTGGATATCATTTCATGGAATTATTAAATAGATTTAAAAACATTAAGAATGATTTATTTTAAAATATATGAATTAAACACTAATACTAAACTTTATTTTCGAATTAAACTATAACACTTCTCCAGTACTTCATTGTGTGTAAGTGTGTGTATGTTTATGTGTGTGTGTACAGGTAAGAACGGACAGGTAACCCTCATTCAGTTTAGTGTGTGAGTCAGTGTGAGGTATTGTTCTAAGAGTTGTTACTTAGCGCTGATGCGAGATTTAAAATATCGTTCAAGGCTATCTAGGTTGGTGGAGTCTATCTACACTCTACTATACGGACCGACAATTTGGCTCTCGGTTGTCTCGAATACAAAGTTACATTTCTTTGTCAAAATAAGACTTTATACGGAGGTTGCATTTATTTGCTAGTCTAGATACAAGATAGTAAAAAAATACTGTCTTCTGTTGAGTCGTTCAACTAACGAAAGACGAACCCGGTATTAAACAAAAACCATCTATCTTCTATACATATATAAAGGGCAGTTGTGTGTATATGTATGTCCGGAGGAAACTTCGAAAATAAAACAATTAACGACAAAATAAATATATATACTTTAAATATCAGCAGGGTTTGGTTTTTGAGAAAATTTAATAGAGATTTGATTTATATTCGTGAAGATAATTGAAAAATAAAATTTAAATGATAAAAGCTTCAGACGTATATTCTACCAAAGTTTATTTGCTTCTTATATCTGATTCATAAGTTCACAGACTAATAATCCTACACCACAAGATTCTCATTCGTTTGTTTCTCCAAATATTTACTAATTTTTCGCTCATAATTAATTTTAAAGTGTATACTCTCATTGCATTTATTTTCTATTGGTTTATCCACGATTATTTTGAAAATATTATCTAATATCTAAAAACACTACCAATCTATTTAAGTGTGAATATTCAAGCCCCTAAGTTGTACAGCTCATATTTGTTTCAAAAAATATTTACTAAAAAGGTTCAAAATTAAAATATATTATACAAATATGAGAAGTAGATACACAAGCGATGTGTTTATGATGTGGCTTATATATATATATATATATATATATATATATATATATATAATATATATATATATATACACACAATTTTACTTGGCACAAGACTATAAATGTTTGGTACTCAGTGAGAATCAGACTCTCTATAGTGAAAATAACTTTCTGTGAGACTAGTTAATCATTGCTTTCCAGCGTGGAATCTTCTTAGTAATAAGTTTAACATGATATAAGACCACAAGCACGGGACACTCATCAAGGAATGAACTCACGAAAAAAAGAATCAACCAGAAACCCTAACTTGCTAACCACTGCAGGGTGTTTGTAAATATTTGTTATGTTTAAATTAGTCTGACACATGCCAGAAATAGTAGGGAGTATTTACTAAGTATCGCAGATATAGTAGAGATGGCTTGCAAAACTAGCTTGTAAATAACGTCTTTTCTATGATATCCAAGTAAATTTACTATAAACAGTAGAAGACCTCAAGATCAATTCAATTTAATTATACATTTCTTCATGGAAATGTAAATAAATATTATTTTGGATTTTATATAATTATAAATAGAGAAATATTAACCCCCTTTTATTTGTTTTTTTTTTTTTAATCGTTAAAAAGGTCAGAGGTCGACTGCTTGATGGTGTCTGTAGACAATTTACTTTCTGATTTCTTCTTAGAGGTTATTCAGTTTTGAATAGGCCATTTTGTATATATAATATAGACATATGTGACCAGGAGATTGTACAAACTGACACAGAGAGCCTAATCAACCACTGTTTTCTCTTTGCTTTTAAACGATAGGAGTTAAAAACGTTTCTGGGTGATATAAACAGAAAAACAGGCCAATCTAAATTAAAACGAACATTTATTCGAATCCATAAGTATATATATATATATATATATATATATATATATATATATAAATAAAAGGATTGTTTATAATAAGTAAGACTAAACTGGTGAAGACTTACAAGCATATTAGTTTTAAAACATACACAGAATGTTTGTGTGTGTGTGTGTTTCTTTACAAATTCGCGAGATGTGAACGATATCTAATCCCCAGTAAATCCATGGTGGGCAGTTCTTTCACTCACTATTCTACTTGGCTAATCACTCTTTCACTCCATTTATTTCGTTTGCTCCTCTTCCTTATCCCCACGATTTTTCTACTCCTTCCTAGACAGTATCATACGAACGTAGAAAAATAAATAAAAAAGAAGAAAAAAAAACAATAAAAACAAACAAAAAACGAACGGACAAAAGACGCGGCTCTATTCCTTTCATTTACCCCCGTCACGAACCTATCATCCATCTTTATATAAATTACTTATAGCTTCGATTCTGTCATTAGCTTCTTGTTACCCGTATATATATATATATATATATATATATATATATATATATATAAAAATAGGGCTTATTTATAATTATATTATTGCTGAGTTATAAATATAAGGCAATACATGTATTTGTATACAAACGCAGTGCGTGTCCAAGTAATCCGCTGTGTTGTATTAAACATTTAAATAAATTAGTTACCATATGGTCATGTGTAATATAACCAAAACACAGATCTGCGTTAATGTATATCTTTTTGTCTATGTATGGGTGTTCGTAAACATTATACACACGCACTCACCAACTAATTTAATAAATATTTGTTTCACTTAAACACAACATTATACACTGATAATCTAATATATTTAGATATTGAATAAGTTAATTTACAAATAGAAGAAAATATAAAACCCGATCTATTTAATCTATATCTTACTTGACCGAATAATTTGTTATAAATCAAACACTTTCTTACACATATATTTCTACATAGTACTGATGAATATATACTTACTGCAATTTAACAAGTATATGCGATGACGTTATTCCAATTCAGACACCTTTTTCAAAGATATATTTATTTTTAGTACTTTTTTTTAACGATATTTACATGCATTTATTTTCTCTTATAAAGGCACTAATAGTTGATTATGTTTATATAAACGAATGTAGTTTGATATTATCTTTTGCTGAACTTACAAATAAACAATGAACATACAATGATCACTAGGTGCACACATGTCTATCTGTTTGTTTATTGTTTAATTGGTCTTATGTGATGGTATATGTACTTAAATAAGTCATATACGTATACACATAAGTCCTTGTGATTGTGTTTAATATGTGTACTTGAGGGCAGAGTATATCTTACCTTCACGAGTTGGAGACGTCGTTTGATAAGGGGTCACAGAAAATGCGTGTGTCGGAGGGTTATAGGTGGTCGCCGACATAGTATTCATAGCGAAAGGGTAGGTAAATGGCCGGGTATGTTGTGCCGTGGAAAAGACGTTTTCATGTTGACTTTGGTGAGTTGGGTACGAAGATCGAATCGGGTAGGCCGGGTGGGCCATTCCTGGAGGCATCGGCTGTTGCTGGAGTTCCATGAACGCCGACTTTCCCGTTACATCTTGGTCCAGACCGTCAACACTTCCTGCGATGTTAAGCATCATGGGCCCTGTTTTTCGGTTGATTATAGGTAATTTTCGGATAAATGTACTAGGCAGGCTGACGGACAAGCCGCTCGTGAATCTACTATAACAGATCCTGACAAGCAGTGTACTTAAATCAACAGTGTCTTAGCTTCGAATATATGAATTCAAACATCACAGCATTGAGACCCGCCCACTCGGCAGCACGGTGAGCGCCGATTGGTCGCTTTTGCAAGGATCTTCTTTGGCTGGCAAAGTCCACGTTTTACCCAAGCCTTGCCTAGTCTCTCTACCTGCTGGTCGGCCTAACAGCCTGCCGGCTTCGTATCTTTGTGTATCTCTGGTTGTGCGTGTGTATGTGTGTGCGTGTTTGTATCAATCCGCATATGTGTTTATGAATTAGTGGGAATACGTATGTGTCTTCTCGTTCGTCACTGTACACATGATGGGTTATTTTTGTTTTAAAACAGTTAGGCAGCCACTATATCTTTTCAGTCAGTTGGGTCCGTAAGATTCACAGGAGACCACGACGAACATTGCAGTAACACTGTTTCTTCACAAGCTCAGACCATGGAATACTGAGCGTCCTTCTTTTTTTCCTCCCTGAAAAACTGATGATAATAATACATTAAAATAAACAACAGCAAGTAACGAACAAGCTTTAGCTTATACTCTCTTCTGGTAGGCCAAGACGGGAGTGAAAAAGCAACGTAAAGCACAGGAGAGAGTGGTAGGGCGGAGGCAGTGGTGGTGGTAGCGGTGATTATAAAAGAGAGAACAGTGGGTGTGGGAGCTGGAAGGAGTAGGAAAAACTGAAGGCACAATAAGGGGAGGAGATACAAGTGTTGGAGAGTAAGGAGAGTAAAGGAGAGCAAGACTTGAGCAGGTTAGCAAAACTACTGCATACGGAGGCTAGGGAAGAAAATACTATATATATATATATATATATATATATAATATATATATATGTGTGTGTGTGTGTGTATATATGTATGTGTGTGTGAGTGAGTGTGCGTGTTTATGTGAAAAAGAGAAGGAAAGAGGTTAGATATATAGAGGGGTCGCACAACAGAAGAGATGTAAAGTGTGAGAGGGAGAGAGGGCGAACGAGAGAGAGAGAGAGAGAGAGAGAGAGAGAGAGAGAGAACAAAGCTAAAGAAGAACATAAAGAAATGTTTTAAAAGCGTGCATAAATAGAAAGACAATCTAGAGGAGTAAGAGGGGGAAATTTGGTGGTAAGTGGGGAATAATGAGGTAATAAGCAATAGCGTGTGAGGGGATCGTAGAGAAGGTGAAAGCAAATTAGATTACACGGGAGAGAGAGAGAGAGAGAGAGAGAGAGAGAGAGAGAGAGAGAGAGAGAGAGAGAGAGAGATTATTACAGAAGGACACGCGCGACAACAAATCATCGAATACAGTTTGTTTGTTTCTAGTTATCAAGTGGAACTTATCAAACTTGAAGAGAAAAACAGTGAAAAATTGAATGCATGAGCTGTTATAAATATGCACGTAAAAAATGCACTCCCTATATATATATATATATATATATATATGCCATATATATTCGCGTATAAGATGCTCTAGTCTGTTGGTCAATACTTGATTTTTAATCATGAAATAATTAGATTTATGGAATTCATTTCCGAATCAAAGGAATACATATCAACTTTACTTATATTGGATTTTTTTTTTACTTATAAATCATTAATCCCGTATAAATTGACGTCACTTTTTATCCTAAATATTAGGTCTTCCTACTTCGACTTATATGCATGAGTAATTATATATATATATAACATACACACTTACGTACATAAGTATGTTTATGTGCAATAAGTTAGCTGGATTTGATGAGAAATGCATTTATTTGAATAAATATTTATTTCTAAAATCTTCTCTTCTCTAGTAAATATTAATCACATAGAGTGACCATTATACAATTAAGATTTCAGATAAAAATACCACTAATATCTACATGTCAGGCTACAGACTAATTGATACACCCACTTTTAATATATATATATATATATATATATATATATATGTGTGTGTGTCAATATATTATTTATCCATCTGTGCCACCTGTCTGATGAGACTGAAAATTTAAGGAGTTTTAGAAATTGATTTAAATTTCTAAAAGCCTTTTAAGTTTTGGTCGAAATAAATTTATTACAGAATGACAGTTTATTGAGTTTTTCCTTCCTTTCAAAAGGTGTATATATACATATACATACACATATATGTGAAGTAAATAGAAGTTAATCCGACAATATGAATTTAACATTTATAGAAAAAATTATTAACATCCTTTATTTTTCAAAAAAATGTTAAATTCATACATACATATATATATATATATATATATATATATATATATATATATATATATGTGTGTGTGTGTGTGTGTGTGTGTGTGAAAATAAGTGATTTAGTAAGATACTACAAAATGTTATTAAAAATTGAAGAATAACAGAACAACTTCAACCAATTGATATTTCGTACCGAAGCGAAATATCGATTGGATGAAGTTGCTTGTGTTTTCTCTGTTATTCCTCAATTTCTAATCACAATTTCTAATCACACACACACACATTATATATAAAAGTAAAGTAAAGTCGTGGGGCGGCCTAAAGGCGGTATCAGCCAATCAGCGAGGGAGTCTATCCCCTTTTCACTAGCGCTAGACTAAGGAGATTGTTTTTAGCATCTGAGGTGGAGCGCCACACCTACCATCAGCTACTTACTTTACCGCACAGATCCCCGTGCTATTCATACGCTGAGTTGGCGAGGGCCGGTATCGAACTAAGAACCTTGTGGTTTCTAGCCGAACGCTCTACCGACTGAGCTAACCAATATATATATATATATATATATATGCACCTTTTGCACGTGTGTGTGTGTGTGTGTGTGTGTGTGTGTGTGTGTGTGTGTGTATGTTCTAGTGAGAGTATTCTGTGCGTGAAAGAAAACAGGAAGAAATATTAAAACAAAAGAAATAGTTCAATCAGACCTGAAATAAAAAGGAAAAAAAAAAAAAAAAACACAAAAACACACACAAAAAGGTCCTTATACATCTATTAACGTCATCAAATACAGCAAAACGAGAATCATGTTTGCTACATTTGTCTAAATAATAGTATCAAGGTCTGCAAACTCTGCCTATTTAGTCTGCTATGATACAGAAAAAAAGGTTACTACATTTATCCCATAAGAGTTGTGGCATTTAATGTATGGAATCTATACACAAATGTTACAAGGATTATGGGACAGAGGTAGGATTTTTCACCAACGACTCTGTACTTAAAATTATGTCACTTTGAGCTTTGATTTGACTGTCAACTCATCGTTAGATTTGTGGGCCGAACGCTATGCTTTGAGACGAATGATATAGATTTAGATAGGTAATAAATCGAATTAGCAAAATAAAATTATAAGTAGGTTTGTCGCTAACAATCAATAGAATCACGCTTTGCTGTTGTTCAATATAAGGGTTGGTGTTAATTCGAACAAACAAGCTTGTAAGAAAACGATAATTTATCAACATAGAACCGTAAATAGATTTTAAAATAAAAATATTTCGATGTTTATTTACATCCTTTTCGGAACATTTGAATGAGAAGAACATTCGCTGTCTGTAATCATATGCATTAACACGAATGAATATGATTACAAATTAACATATAAAATAAAATAAAATTGAATAAGTGGTTCAAAGATAGGGGTAGAATTATTGTATACTAGAAGCTGCTACTCGGCGTCGCCTGGGTAGAGGGGGGGGGTTAAAGCTAGTCCTGCAGATCCATTATTACTGAATCGTGAGTTGGATTCTAGTAGAATCCTTAATTAAAATCCCTACGTAAAAATAGAGCTTGCATTGATCCAGCTACTCTGAAAAGAAACGTCAATGTCTACATCAAAATATTAAACGCAAAAAAAAATCCATGCTGTTATCAGTTAATTTTATTTTTTAATCATCTTCACTAATATAAATTAAATCTTTATTATTTTTGCTCAAAATCCAAGCACTGGTGATATTTAATGTATATTTATATTTACTTTGTCGTTAATTGTTTTATTATCGAAGTTTCCTCCGGACATACACATAACTGCCCTTTATATATGTATAGATATATTCTAGTAGAAGTGCCTGGATTAAAAGGATTTTAGGAATACCAGATAGTGAGAGAGAGAAAGTGGGAAGAGGAGTAAGATAGCTTCTTTTATTGTTAGGATTAATTTAAGAATTCTGGTAATATGATATTCGTTTATTTTAGGAATTTTTATTTGTTTATATTTAAAATATTATTTCTAAAAATATAATCTAAATAATTTTATTTTGCTAAGGACTATTTTTTTACTTAATTATTAAGAACATTGAAGAGTTCCACAAATTGATCTTGAATTATATCATTTAATTAGTAAAAATCAAAAACTGAATTTGGTATTTTTTTATTATAAAGATATTAAAGTTTATGCGCGTTTTAATGCTCAGTAACATCTCTGTTCAGAGTCATAATTCCACACGTACATACCAAAACAGACGCGATTCTATATATCTCTTATTATAATGGAGATTGTGAGTTTTTCTTTCTGTAACCGAATCTATATTACTACTCAAGTCACAATTACCCTAAGTTATTTACGTCACATTCTCCATGATTTTATTTTTATTTAAACCTCAATTATTAATAAAATTGTCTTACATTATTAGTACTGTTGTCGATATCTACATACTACTAACATGCAATTGTATTCATATATACAAAAAAAAATTGCGGTCCACGGAGTGAAATATTATTATTGCATACTTGATATAAAAAAAAATGATTTTAATAAATATTTGCTTAGTATTATTGATTTCTAATTGTTTGGTTTATCTTAATGATAATGAACAAAAATCCCAGGGATAAATCTTTAGAAAAATCCATTAACAAGATCAAATAACTGCTATTTTATTCTTTACTTCCTACTAAATAATAAAATTAAGAAAATTTAGCAATGAAAGACGGGAGTGATGGAAGAGTAAGATTCAGTTGTTCAATTTGTCGATTAGACGCTCTCCCCTCGTTTCAAATCATTTAATCTGCATTCTTTTTTTTAGTTTCATTAGCCTTTCTAATTTAATATAGTATTAAAAGAGTTTTATAATTTGCTTGAATATTATTAATATAATTATATTAAAACATAAATACTTGTACCCTAAGGGTGCATTATTTGCTAGTACATATTATATAAGATGTGGTTAAAAGCGCTTAGTGCTGTAATCCAAATTTATTTATCTAATTAACAGCATGATGTAAAATTTCGTTAAAATAAATTAAACTAAGAAATATGAATACTCAACAATGCTGTTAACATTGTCAAATAGTTTATACCCAATTTTTGTTTTCGCTAGTTATGCAACTACGATTTACTCAATATGTTTGGTGTAAAATTCTATTATATAAAAAACACGGGCAGAGAATAAGAAAGAGAGACGGGCAGGGAATGAATAGTGAAAAAAGAGAGACGGCAGGGAATGAATAGTGAAAAAGAGAGACGGGCAGAGAATGAATAGTGAAAAAAGAGAGACGGGCAGAGAATGAATAGTGAAAAAAGAGAGACGGGCAGAGAATGAATAGTGAAAAAAGAGAGACGGCAGAGAATGAATAGTGAAAAAAGAGAGACGGGCAGAGAATGAATAGTGAAAAAAAGAGAGACGGGCAGAGAATGAATAGTGAAAAAAAGAGAGACGGGCAGAGAATGAATAGTGAAAAAAGAGACGAGAGAATGAATAGTGAAAAAGAGAGACGGGCAGAGAATGAATAGTGAAAAAAAGAGAGAGACGGGCAGAGAATGAATAGTGAAAAAAAGAGAGAGAGAATGAATAGTGAAAAAAGAGAGACGGGCAGGAATGAATAGTGAAAAAAGAGAGACGGGCAGAGAATGAAAAAAAGAGACGGGCAGAGAATGAATAGTGAAAAAAGAGAGACGGGCAGAGAATGAATAGTGAAAAAAAGAGAGACGGGAGAGAATGAATAGTGAAAGTGAAAGAAGAGAGACGGCAGAGAATGAATAGTGAAAAAAGAGAGACGGGCAGAGAATGAATAGTGAAAAAAAGAGAGACGGGCAGAGAATGAATAGTGAAAAAAGAGAGACGGCAGAGAATGAATAGTGAAAAAAGAGAGACGGGCAGAGAAAAAAAAGAGAGACGGGCAGAGAATGAATAGTGAAAAAAAGAGAGACGGGCAGAGAATGAAAAAAAAGAGAGACGGGCAGAGAATGAATAGTGAAAAAAAGAGACGGGCAGAGAATGAATAGTGAAAAAAAGAGAACGGGCAGAGAATGAATAGTGAAAAAAAGAGAGACGGCAGAGAATGAATAGTGAAAAAAAGAGACGGGCAGAGAATGAATAGTGAAAAAAAGAGAGACGGGCAGAGAATGAATAGTGAAAAAAGAGAGGCAGAGAATGAATAGTAAAAAAAGACGGCAGAGAATGAATAGTGAAAAAAGAGAGACGGGCAGAGAATGAATAGTGAAAAAAAGAGAGAGAGAGAATGAATAGTGAAAAAGAGAGACGGGCAGGGAAAAATAGTTAAAAAGAGACTAATAGCGAAAGGCAGAAAAAAGGAAGACCAATATGAAAGCAGAAAAGGGAGGACCAATATGAAAAGGCAGAAAAGGAGACCAATATGAAAGGCAGAAAAGGAGAGACCAATATGGAAAAGGCAAAAGGAGCACCAATATGAAAAGGCAGAAAGGAGAGACCAGAGAAACTGGCAGAGAAAAATAACGATAGAAAATAAAGGAAGAAAAATTAACGGACGAAAAAGGAAAATAAAAATTGAAACGTGAGAAGAAAGGACAGAAAAAAAAATGAGAGAAACATCACTTAGAGAAACTGACAGAATTATTACTTAAATGAAAAACCGAGTCAGAAAAGAGAGAAACGATGATAAAAAGGAACAAAAAAAAACTGGAGAGGAGGTAAAGAGAGGGGTGAAGAGAAAGATGAAAAACAAGAAAGAATGAAAGAGTGAGGAAAGACAGAGGGTGAACTGAAATAAAAGGGAAGGAAAGAGGAGGAATAATCGGCCTAAAATACACACGTGCGTGTGTGTATGTGTGTGCGTACCCATGACAATATAACGGGTGAAAGTGGTCGCGTATTAGAAAAGACACACGACACGTTACCTTAGGTACACAAATAAACTGACACACGGTTATGGCAGAAAATTATGAAGAAACACACACATATTGTAATATATATATATAACAATATATGTCAGACGAACCTACTAAAAGTTTCACTTAATGTCTTCAGGGCTGAAGAGCATTAAGTGAAACTTTTAGTAGGTTCGTCTGATTCATTAGATTTATCTTTATTATTTGCTATACTTAGGTATTGAGCACTTTTTATTATTAGCTTTTTTTAATTATATATATATATATATAATATGTTTTTTCTTTTGGCCAAAATATTGTACCAATAGATTATTTTTGGTACGACTATCTTGGTCTTTTCTTTTCTTTTTTTTCCAAAAAAATTTTTTTTCCCGGTTGATGTTTGGTAGTATATTTTTTACAATCAAACTATTTGCTGGGTTTTTTCTCACCGCGAGAATTTACCAATAAGTTTGGTATATTAAATGTGTTATATATATATATATATATATATATATATATATATATATACACACACTAGCAAAATAAAAAACACCCTCCGGGCGATGTAAAAATGAAATTTTGAAAGATATTGCTTGAGGAGGTGGAAGTTAAAAATTGAATGTCGGAGAGTTTGAACCATAAATCATGAAATCAAATTTATTAAAGGAGTAAAAAAAACAAACAAACAAAAAAAAAACAATTTGAAATCGAAACTAAGTTCTATTAACTATGAATATCTATTAAAATAAAACAAACTATATATAAATATATGATACTGGGGATGTATCTATTAAAACTTGTTCTATGTTGTGACTATTTCGGGTAAAGTGACGTAAGCAGCGACGTAGTTTTTGTTACAGACAAAAACCGGAAGCGAATCTCCATTATTAATAGATATGGTATGTGAGGAAAAGTGACTTACCTGTGAAATTGGTCACAGTGGTTAGTGGATTTAAGTTTCACAATGATAAGGCAGCGATATAACAAATATAAAGAGCTCAATACGTTAGTAGCGCAAATTTATTAACATAAAGGTACACGGTAATAAACTACTCAAGTTTCACCATAAGGAGCTTCAGGGTTAAATCGACTGGATTAATCAAGATGTTGATTAATTGCAGTCGATTTCACGTGTGTTTTTTTTTTTTTTTTCGCGATAAACGGTTGATTATAGGTCCACGGTCGAAGAACGCTGGTTTGAAATTCACAGAGCGGAAGAATCCAGTGGATTTAACCCTGAAGATCCTCATGTTGAAACTCGAGTAGGTTATTACTGCGTACATTCTATATATATATATATATATATATATATATAGATAGATAGATAGATAGATAGGGATCACTCATGAATAAGTACACCTTAAATCTTTATAGGTAGAGGTCTGCTTATTTAATGAGTAACATACCCATATTTACCAAACCCTCTACACGAGCAGTATATGACCCAAGGTCAATTTTTCAAGCGGGATTTTAAAAAGGTTTTGAATTCAGAGTTTTCCTTCTCCTAGACTGGTTGCCTAACCAAGTTTACAGAGATCAGTCTGCCCTACTATTTAACCATAGCTGAACGGAGAAGAGTTTGATTCATACATTTCCCAAAGGCATGAGTGCTATGTTAAATGCAAACAGCCTCGTCCAAGATTTGAACTCTTATCACCGTGTCCATTTCCTACAACGGGAACCATCACAACACGCACCTCTACAAAGGAGTGGTATATAAGAAATGAAACGCGAAAAACGATTTGGTGCATTGTTCGTTCCGTATGTGCATTGCCTTTGTTTAATGATATATCAACCTTCGTGGCTTATTTGAAGACCGAAGCCATCCTTGTAGAGGAACAGTAGTGGTACTATTTAATTCATAGCTGGAATAAGCATTATCAGATAAGGAATCCGGTAATTTTCACCTTTAGTTGTCAAAATTCCTAGCATAAAATTGTGCGTGCGCATTATCTGAAATGAACTTAATTGTTATTAAGAACACATTTTATGATATTTTGTGTTAAGGCATGTATTGTTTTCGAAACGATTCTAAGATTTGTATATTTCGCAAGGACATATTCAAAATGGCTACTGTCTTGTTTCAAAGTGAAAGTCAGTTGGCTAAATTCCTAGCATAAAATTATCCGGAATGAACTTAATTGTTATTGAGAACACATTTTATGATATGTTTGTGTTAAAGCATACAGTTGTATTGTTTTCGAAAAAGTTTCTAAGATTTGTTTAATTTCGCACGGAAACTTTCAAAATAGCTATCGGCTTGGTTCAAAGTGAAAGTCAAGGGAGGTTACCTTATTTGCTAGGAATTTTGACAACTAAAGGTGAAAATTACCAGGAAGCCATACAGGGTGAAACGTCACCGTAAATAGATAAACAACTCCAAGTTGTTTTTCACGTCTTAATTCTCTTTCATTCTCTCGAATATTGTATCAATATATTTATTCCTGTTTATATAAGTATAAGGTAAGTAAAGTCGTGGGGGCGGACTAATGTCGGTATCAGCCGATAGCGAGGGAGTATATCCCCTTTTCACTAATGCGTGACCAAGGATATTGTTTTTAGCATCTGAGGTGGAGCGTCGAATCATTAAGAAAAGATCAGCTAATTCCAGCTATGAATTAAATAGTACCACTACTGTTCATCCACGAGGGTGGCTTTGGGCTTTAAATAAGCCACGAAGTTGATATATCATTAAATAAAGAATGGGCTATTTTAAATTCTTGTTTTTCTTTACTTCAGCTGGCTTTTTGGTATTTTACAAGTATGTGGAGTTTAGGGGTATTAAGTAAAGTAAAGTCGTCGGGGCGGCCTAAAGTCGGTATCAGCCAGTCAGCGAGGGAGTCTATCCCCTTTTCAATAGCGCTAGACCAAGGAGATTGTTTTTAGTATCTGAGGTAGAGCGCCACACCTACCATCAGCTCCTTACTTTACCGCACTGATCCCTGTGCTACTCATACGCTAAGTTGGCGAGGACCGGTATCGAACTAGGAACCTTGTGGTTTCTAGCCGAACGCTCTACCGACTGAGCTAACTCGAAGCGCCCAGTTGTTGCTCTTGAGTCAGTTGTATCGTTCAGTGGTTTTCAAACGGGATCCATGTGGCCCCAGGTGATCCTATAACATTTTCGGTGTACAGTTAAGTAAAAGTATTTAATAATGAAATATACAGTTGGATTTTTAAGCATTGAATGGCTATAAGGATACCAGACTAAAATACTAAACAAAAGTGTCCACCCATAAAAAAAAAGTATGTTGAGAACCACTGTTACCGCATAGTCTACATTTACTATTTGTTGGGTCTTATCAATTTTTGCTTTGATATAGTTTGTCTTTATGGCATTATTCTGTGCAACAATTATTAGTGATTCAGTTTCTTTTTTGAGGTTTCCTTTTCTTAACCATTTCCAGGTTTTTTCATTTGCAACCTCTCCGATTTGTCGTTTGAAGCGTCATATAATTGTTTTTCTTCCCATTTTTGTTTTCTAGTTTTTGTTGTTTTTCTGTTTGTCCATATGTCACATCTGCTATTGTTGGCTGCCATAAGTAATCTGTCTTTGCTCTTTTTTGTGTAGTCTTCGAGTTGTTGGATCGTGACCTCTACGCAAGTCCTCTATGTTAGCAAGACCTCTTCCCCTTTTTTGCTGGATACATATAGTCTATCTATCATCTCTAGTGTGGAGCCTTGTGCATGGTCATTAATTTTCTAGTCCTTTGGTCAATCTGTCCGAGTTCTTCTTTTGTCCATTTTAAGAATGGTCCAGAGTATCTTATAATGAGGGCAGCCCAGGTATTAATTCCTTTGATCAGATTTCTGCTGTTGAGTTTGAAGTAAATAAAACACCTGTCCCACAGGATCAATTTATATATGAAAATATAAATGCTGTCATTCCAATAGATAATTTATTTATTTATTCATAATAAGTAACACTTTATATACACACACACATATATATTATAAGAATGGAAATTGAATCCGACAATATGAGGAAAAAATGAGTAAAGAAAAGAAATGTAGATGGATAAAAATGAATTTTATCGATATCACTTTTAATCGATATCACTTACACATGTGTTTCGGTCTGTTTATCAAAATGTATACGGATTTACGTTATTATTATTAAATTAATCAGATGGAGTGAAATGATAATAATAGGAAAAATGTATAAAATATTCCGCACAGAGATTTTTTACGACCTTCAGAGTGATTTTTTTTTTTTTTGAGTAGATATAAAAATCGTTGGAGACAAGAACAGAATTTTAAATGTTCGAAAAACAATAACAATGAAATCACATTTCATTCAAACATCAACAAGTTTAAGATTATTAATAACATTTCATTCTTTGCAATACAAATTATACCCATCCACCAAAACTTTCAAATTTTTAACGGCCTCTGCGTTCCTAATGATTAAAAAAATTTTTTTTTTTCGAACATTTAAAATTCTGTTCTTGTCTCCAACGATTTTTATATGTACTCAAAAAATTTTTAAAAATCACTCTGATGAAGGTCGTAAAAAATCTCTCTGTGTACGGAATATTTTATACATTTTTCATATTATTATTATTATCATCATTTCAACTCCATCTGATTATTTCAATAATAATAACGTAAATCCGTATGCATTTTGATAAACAGACCGAAACACATGTGTAAGTGATATCGATAAAATTCATTTTTATCCATCTACATTTCTTTTCTTACTCATTTTTCCACACATATATATATAACACCGAGAAAATGCTCAATGTCATTTTCCGATACTCTCACACACCCATAAAAGAAGAATATTTGACGTCATATTTCAAACCATCTACCTTTCCAGCATTTCTCTTCAAATTTAAATTTTGAACAGATTGATAAACAATGACTATCATAGTATTCCTCGTTATTCTGTGATAACATTTTTTTAGTCTTCCTTATATCAACAAAAGCCCTGAAGAAGATCTACTTAGATCGAAACACTGCAGCGTCGGCTAATAAACTTACAACTCATTTTTTAAACGTTTTTTCAAATTTCTCACTATTACTACGTACCGTCGGATTAACTTCGATTTCTCTTCAGACACACACACATACATATATATATATATATATATATATATCAGGCAATCTGTTATATATACTTAGTACAATAGGTTATCAATTTTTGTACTAATACAACATCAATTAAAATTCTGACGATAGGCAGCGATAATGATACGAGAGATGGATTTAGAAATAGATAGAGAGGGAGTGAGGGGGATTGTGCATTGAATATTCAATACAAGGATCTACATCTAAAATCCCATAAATTCTATTTGTATTCAACGTACACGGCTGTTGAATTGCCTTCAAGGTTTAGCTATAACATGTAGCAAGTGGGGTTGCTTTTTGGTGTTTAAAGTCATCTTTTATTACCCATTTGGGAACATTGGCCAAGTTGCAAGATCTGGTAATGATAATAAAAAAAAGACAATAAGACTTTCCAGATCCCTTAGAAGATTGACACAACATCCTCTTTATCCCCATTTCACTTATCATCGTGACGTAATAGTTGGCCAGCTTATCTTGTAGATCGTGATTACTGAGTTGAGAATTTGGCCCTCAATGGGGTGGGGTGCTCTATACTGGTGTCCTTACGCAAACATGAGTAAAGTTTAGTAAATAAGTATTTGTCATGTCCACTTCCTACTATTTGATAATGAGATGGACTAAAGTCACCTGATATATATATATATATATATATATATATATATATATATATATATATTTGGAGGATATGTGCTTAATTGTGCTATAACCTTGCTGATGAGACCTAATAGGTCGAAATGTACATTCAGGATTGACATTTTCTCGATTCGTTTAGCCTTACATGAACATATATGCCCGCCTAAAATTCATTAATTATTAACTAATTAATTTTCAAAATTAGGTACGACTTCAATTAAGCACATATCCTCCAAAAATTGTCGGCTTAAAGCCATAAAAAAATAAACACATTTGTTTGTTTACTTAACCTCATATATATATATATATATATATATATATATATATATATATATATGTATGTGTGTGTGTGTGTGTGTGTGTGTGTGTGTGACAAAAATGCACAGAAAAAAGTATTCGAGTGATGTTTATCTTTAAAAATCTTTTTAAATTAAAAGATGCTTTTAAAATTCAAAAATATATTTGAGAAGAAAAAATGAAATGAAATAAGTACATTTTAAATTTAATAATCTTTGATTAAATTATCATTAGAGTCAATTTTATTGGATTGCTAGACGACTGTTGGACTCCCATTGTAAGAGCCGTCCATGATGATACTGATGCTTCTATTTTGAAAGGAGTGAAGGATATTAGTTAGTAGCTTATAATTATCCCCATTTTTATCAAGAATTTGGATGAATACAAAATTACGTTCAGCGCGAATACAAAAAAAAAAAAAAAAAAAAAAAAAAAAAAAAAGAGAGAGTCACCACTTAGCTTCAAATTAGTCTGGAAATTGATTTTTCCATAAGAGTATTGCTCTATCAAACATCTTGATGTGATGTGCCGTTTGTGCTGGATTTAGCTCAGTCGGTAGAGCGTTCGGCTAGAAACCACAAGGTTCCTAGTTCGATACCGGTCCTCGCCAACTCAGCGTATGAGTAGCACAGGGATCTGTGCGGTAAAGTAAGGAGCTGATGGTAGGTGTGGCGCTCCACCTCAGATACTAAAAAATAATCTCCTTGGTCTAGTTCTATTGAAAAGGGGATAGACTCCCTCGCTGACTGGCTGATACCGACTTTAGGCCGCCCCGTCGCCTTTTTTCTTTCTTTTTTTACATAAAAGCATCATGATAATTTTAGTGATCGATAAAGAGAAAAAGGAAGATTGATAGAAATATATTGATAGCTAGAAATATATATATATATATATATATATATATATATATATATATATACCGAATTGAATACAGATTTACTTGAGAATAATTATTATAAACTTACTTGTAATTTCACATCTTCAGAACATATATTGTTAATAAAAACAAGTGTTCGAAAATGTTATTAAAACAATTGTTATTTTTATCAGATTCATTGATAATTACTGTTGATATTTACCGTTTTCCAGTTTAGAATGACGGAATCAAAAAGATAGATGTTCTATTCAACGCAATATACAAACATACCAATTGTGAATGGCTTACGTTGTATAATAAAAACTATGATGATAATAAATTATAATAATTATAAGAGATAATACTGATAAATAATCCTTGTCGGCGATAATGATAATAATATTGTCGGTAATCGCAGATTATGCTATTAAAATGGATTAAATAGTATTTTAATATTTTGCGATTATTATTATTATGGGATGTAAAAAGAGTATTAATGATTTATGAAAACAGTTATAACGATTTACCAACAGACTGATTTTAAAATAAGTGGTAGCAATCTCGTCTAAATAATAATAAGGGTAATAATAATATTATTAACGATCGAAAATTACAATGACAATAATTACGATAATAAAATTACCGAATAATAATAATAATAATATAATTGTGATAATGATCACAATTTGTAATGTTGGTGGTAGTAGTAGCGGTTGATAGAAAGATTTAACTTTACTAAAAATCTATTGCTGGGTAAAACAATTGAATAAAAAAAAGCCACACATACGCACACACGAAATGCTTGTAACGTCTAATTTATTCCTAATCAGACAAACTTATTGCAAGAAATTACTACACGCATACGTGAAACAACTGTATTATTAACTAACGACTGGATGGATGGAGCTTTTTGGCTAGCCAACACGTAAAAGCATCTATGAATGAACGAACGTAAGTAGGCTGCTCCGTGATTCCTGGTGGATTGTGACAGGAATGTATAAGTGCCAGACTTCGGGGAAATAAAGAAAAAAATATATATATTCTGGTGAGTTTGTGACTGATTTTTCTATTTCTTAATTTTAATTATTCAAACAAAAACAAAAAAAAAATGTCGTTCTTTTCTTCCTTCCTTTCTTTCTTTCTTTCCTTATTCTTAGTCTTCTCATTGTTTTCTTAAAAGTTTTAAGCAAGACTGAACATTTTTACCTATATCAATCGATTCACATTCGTTCAGTACGTGCCTAGATTCCCATTCATAGGTCCCACCTCGACATAAACAGCTTTCTACGAACACATTAAAAACAAAGACCGACGTCTTTTCCAGGTGAGCCGCGACAGCAACTTCCTTATTTCATAGCGTGGCTTGAGAGTTAAGTACTTTATTTTTGTTTTACCTTCATTCATATTGGGAAAACGTATTAGCAAAAGACGTTGGAATGTATAAGCTTGTCGCGGATGAATACAAACAGAAAAGATAACGTTAGATATTTACCAAAAAACAAAACAAAACCAAAAAAAAAAAGCAAAAACAAAAAAAACAAAGACAAAAAAATATATTTTTACGAAAATCATATCTTTATGGAGTAAGAGATTTAAATTTATTTCTTTAATAATATAAACTACACTATGAATCAAAAATATTTGAAACCCAGCATAAATCTTTTTTTTTCCATAAAACAAACATTAGCTTTTACTCTTAAAAAAAATGTTTACTTTTTACTAACAATAACAAATGCATTTTACAATGTGTAAATATTTATGTGCAATATTCTCAATCTCTTGTTTTTCTTATTTCATATCTTTATAAGTAATATTTTTTTTTTATTGAATACGCGTAAAAAAACTTTTTTTGATTGACTGATTTTAAAGGCATGCTTAGGCTTATTTAAGCCAAGGGGTTAGAGAATCGCGTTCAAGTTTACATTTTCGTATGGTTGTTAATAGTTTTCTTTTTTAAAACAATCCTATTGAATACGAATAATTTTGAATCATTTGACCTTTAGATGGGACCCTAACAGGTACGCCCACTCCGGGTCAGAGTGTACCTGGAACTAATGGTAATGAAGGGGTACTCTACACTCCCCAGATCTCAAAAACTCGTGTCTCGTCATCAGATGCAGATTCGTGTCATACACAGGACACCCCTTTTCTTTAGGGGAAGGGGGTCATCCTATTTTGTAGGGGATACAGTCAGCGAATTCTAAGCCTCACCGATAATCTACGTCAGACAAAAGGTCAAGTCTTGGATATAACAACATTTTTATCAATGTTGCCAGTTAGATATGTGTCCTCATTTTGGTTGTTTTCATGACAACGTTTCGGCCGTTGTGCCCTTCAGCCTTCTTCAGTTGTCTAATTTTCTGAGAATTTCGAACTCTTTATTCGATCCACCGGGATTAACTGATTTATTGATTTTGACGATATATAAACCAACTTAGAATAATTTTATGCCCAGTTTTTAGGGATTAATATTAATATTAAATATTAATATTAAAATTTAATGTTAAAATTTAATATTAAAATTAATATTTACATTTTTTGTATAGATTCTTAAGAGTTTTTTTAAACGGTCCTATCGAATACGATTAATTTATAAATAGACCTGTTTAACCCATACAGAGACCCTAACAGGTACTAATACTAGTGGATCCGGGAGTAATGGTAATGAATGGGTACTCCCTACTTTCCTGATTTCCAAAACTGGATCCTCGCCATCAGATGCGTTTTGGTGTCATTTTCTGGTGTAAACTGTTCTTATATCACATACATGCTTAGATGACACACCTGGATAAGACGGGGACACAGCGATGTAAATATCATAACAATCAAGATGAGGTAATCTTTTCCAACTAATGAGGGAATAAGATTTAGCAGAATTTATACTGAAAGAGTACACATAGCAGAAAAGTGATTTACCTTTTTTTTTTTATATTACCTGTATTGTTACTTCTAACTTGCAGCAAGATGGCTTCCCGCTGATTTTATTTATTTATTTTTTATTTTATTTTATTGTTTGAGACTTTGATGAGAGCAATCCTTTTCCAATGGGGAATAGTTTTGTAATGGTAAAATCTTCGTCTAAGCCAAATAAATGTGCATACCATGCTTGCTGGATTTATATCTGTTTGGTTGTCTATGGCGGATAGACAGACAAACTTTCTCAATTATTAATATAGATAATTTGTGTGTAAATCTAGTTCTCATTTCAGTCGGCGTGTGAAGTTCAGGAATTAGTTTTTGATTTGCCGATTACAGATGCACTCAGCTGATGAAGACTAATCACCGGTTATCCCTATACAATCTATCAATAACACTTTTGAGTTCGGAAGAGTTAGCCTTGTGGATAAGGCACTAACGAGTTCAGATGAGCAATATCAATCTAGAAAGGCATGAACTCCTCAAAATTTACTTTGTTTTTTTGTTCAGATTTAAAAAAAAAAATTACAAGACATTAGAATACGGAAAGCAAGCTGGTGTGAGAATGCTGCGCACGATAGCGAAATCATTTTTAAAGAAATACCTGAAGATGACTAAAGTTATATCTGAAACTGCATGGCAGTTAATAAAATAACAGTCCTCTATTACCCTTACATCATATCGTCCCATGAAATATAGAAAATAATTTAAAGTGTAGTACAAGGTTTAATTTGGAAGATTGTGTGATGTCAACAGATATAAATGTATTTCGGCATTTCTCTGCCTCCTCAGTCTTACTAATTCTTCCCGGAAAGATCATACCAATGAGACCAGGTGTGAGGTCTTCGAATTAGAAAAATCAGACTGAAGAGGCAGAGAAATGCTGGAATAAAGTTCTATCTGTACTAAAATATCCATATATATATATATATATATATATATATATATATATATATATATATATATATATATATGTGTGTGTGTGTGTGTGTGTGAAGAAAGGAAGTGAATCCGACGGTATGTAGTACATTAAGAAAAATGAAATGGGTTAAGTGGTGAGTTTATTGGCCGACGCTGCAGTGTTTTGATCTATTAATTAGATCATCTTCAGGGCATTTGTTGGTATATAGAAGGTAATAAGAATTTTTTTTATCACAGAATAACGAGTGGTAGTCCTTGTTGTTCAATCTGTCTAAATATATATATATTATATATATATATAATATATATATATATATATATATACCAATGTGTGTTTAAAAAGTGTAGAGAATGAAGTTGTATATACCAAGATAGAAATGAAGAATGAATGGAACGTTTTTTTGTTTTTTTAGAATACAAGGTGTGTAAAAAAAAGTAATAAGTTTAAAGCTGTATTTACCGAAATAGAAATGAAGAATGAATGGAATGTTACTTTCCTTTTAAATTTAATTTCGAGATAAATGATAGTCTATAAGAATTTTGACATCTCTTTTGCATATATGTTTGAGAGTGTAAATCTTCCTGGACCTCTGTTCACCCAGAGTGCAAAGGTCAGGAATTGATTTAATCATAATGAATGCCCTCACCTGATTAACTCTGGCCTGTTGGTCGAAGCGTAGTGAATTTTAGAAACCAGTGTGTTTACTAAATCCAACGATTTTTTTTAATAACTCCTTGAATGAAAAAAAAAAAAAAGAAAAGAAAAAAGAATTCTAAAAAATCAAGTAAATACATAATTAAAAAAAATGTTTACGTTAATTTTCAAGATGAATTTTCTCTACTGTGCTGATTGAGGCGAAACAATCTTAATATTACTTACTTGATAATTAAGTCAGACTATGGTTGGTTGATTGTTGTTTTTTTATTACTGCATGTCAACCCTTGGGTTATTTAATAACGAATATATATTTGTTTTATTCATTCTTGTGGGGTATTCAAGTTTTTGTAAGCATTTTTAAACTCTTTGTTTTATCTATTTAACCTATAGATGGGACCCTAACTCCACACTCCCCTGAGTGCTAGAACTGCAGCCTCATCACTAGATGAAGTTTAGCGTCATACCTAGGTTAGTCAGACTAAGATAAACACATTTATATATACAAGTTTGAGGGGGGATATTCTATTGTTAATTATACTTAACCGCTATTAAGTTTTTTTCTATTACTCTTTCACAAACACCGAAAGACAAAAGTTGCGAAGATGATGAATTTTTATATGATAACCCAAATTATTTTATGTATTACTGATATATATGCTCATAGACGTTGCTATAACCGTTATGAATTAATTTATTTAAGCTGCAAC
>CM042143.1:31590617-31595617 GCA_023376005.1 Doryteuthis pealeii
GTATATGCTAAACTCACCCTCCGTTTATTTACATGTATAAAATAGGAGAGATGAAATAGAAAGAAATCGTCTGAAAACTAAACTGATTGCCTTGATATTTCTGCCCATCATTTACAAATAAAAAGGGAGAAAAACAAATGTTTTCTTAAAATGTATACAAACATAAAGAGCATATGTTGTTATAACTATAATTAATTTAACACTTTTTGAATGCTTACCGAAAGAAAAGAAAAATGCAAGAATTTCTCTTGGAAATAAATTCATGCACTAACAATGTTTACATTTTTACCAACTGTAAAAACTTTTTTTAACATCAACCAGTGTTTTTCAATCTAAACGATTTTTAATTCAGTAAGAAAGTTTTTCATTAATTTTCCTGATAGATATTTGCCTTTAGCAAATTATATATACATTTCACGGACACACCCTTTCATATAAGTTCTTTTTTTTATACAGATTTATATAGTTTTGTGGGCGCCTCAGTTGGTATATTTGTAAGTAAATTAATATATATATATATATATATATATATATATATATATATATATATATATAATATATATATTATATATATATGTATGGTGTGTGGCGCTATTGAAAAGGGGATAGACTCCCTCGCTGACTGGCTGATACCGACTTAAGCCGCCCCGTCGACTTTTTACTTTATATATAAGTAAATTTGACGGAGTGGAATATTGTCGGTATCAACCAAACAACGAGGGAGACTATCCTCTCTACGCTAGCCCTAGATCAGGGAGATTGCTTTTGCTGTGGTGGAGCGCAACATCTACCGACAGTTCCCTACTTTACCGCATAAATCAAATCATGCAATCTGTTACTCATGCGCTCAATTAGTGTAATGATTACTAAACTAGACTAACAAGCCATTCTTAAAAAGCTCAGTTCTCATAATACTGACCTTGTGCCTAACAAGATCAATTACTACATTAATTTTTGTAGATACTCCTGTATATAAAAAAACACGCAAAGCCAAGATTATATACGATAAATTACATGATATACGAAAAATTACGTACCATGTACGAATACATAATATGTTATGAAAATATACGAGAGTGTTTATCAAATATATAAACTGTTGATATTTAATTAAAATCTTTCATAACAAATATCGGCTGTTATGAGATTGTAATAATTTCCTTCGATTAGAAATTCCATGAATATGCATAGAATCTATACATTTAACATGAAATTCAATCATATTCTTTTTAATGGTCAATGAATGTTAAATATCGAAATCTAAAGCTATAATAAAAGGTTCGAAATATATTTCATGACAGTTCTTCCGTAAAGAATACCTAATTAATGTTGAGTTGTACAGGTTGCCACATGAATTAATCACAACCACAATGAAAGAAAAATACTTTGTTTTACACAAAAAAAATATATTACTGAATATAAGGCATTTTGCTGGATGTATATTCCATGTATTGAATACCACAAAGATTCTGATGAGAAATCGGTTAATATGACCCTCATTTTCCAGCTTTGCATTATATATATCCTCACGATATATATACACATACACGAAAAAAATGTTATATACATACATAGACGTATACATAAACACACAACATATACATACCCACATAAAATTATATGTATATATGAGGAAAAATAAAGGGTCTACCAAGGTTTCAATCAAATGAAATCATTTCTTCAGGACCCTACCCTACGTTAACTAAGTCGAAGTAATTCCTTAGTTAAATTAAAGATATTTTTCGGATACTATATATATATATATATATATATATATATATATACACACATACACAAATACATAAATATACTCAAATAAATATACACATGTATATACACATAAATATACACATGTATGTATACACACATAAATATATACATAAATATACACACATATATACACATAAATATACACACAAATATGCACATATATACACATAAATATGCACATATATACACATAAATATGCGCATATATACACACATAAATATACACACATAAATATACACAAATATACACATATACACACAAATATATACATATACACACATAAATATATACATATACACATAAATATATACATATACACACATAAATATATACATAAATATATACATAAATATAAACACATAAATATACACATGTATACATAAATATATACATAAATATACACATGTATACATAAATATACACACAAATATATATATGTATACATAAATATACATATATGATATAAATACTCATATGAATATATGATACATATGCATACATATATATACATATATGTATTAACATATATGTACATATATGCACATGATATCTATGCACATATATATTATATATACACGCACATATACACATTATATATATACACACACATTAAATGTATATAGAGAGATATTTTATCTCCTGTCATCTATAAAACATCCATCAATTTCTTCACCCCATAATACATCCTGATGAAGGTTTAAATAAACCGAAACGTTTAAGCGTCGATAAATAAATTCATCTCATTTTTGGAACACTTGTTTTTTCAAATTTCTTATATATATAACACACAGACTATATATAAAATGCATACATTATATACACATATTATATATGCACACACACACACACATATATATATATATATACATACACACATATTACATATGCACACACACATATATATATACACACACATATTACATATGCACACACACATATTACATATGCGCACACACACACACATATATATACATATATATACACATATTACATATGCACACACACATATATATATACACACACATATTACATATGCACACACACACACATATATATATACACACACATATTACATATGCACACACACATATTATATATGCACACACACACACACATATATATACATATATATACATATTACATATGCACACACACACATATATATATATATATACACACAACACACACACATATATATACAACACACATATATACATATATACACACACACATATATATATACACACACACACACATATATATATATACACACACACACATATATATATACACACACATATATATATATACACACACATATAGATATGTGTGTGTGTGTGTACATACTTACAATGTATACACATATACGAAATATATAATCATCATAAAATTGAGTTATAGTATCTTTACAGAATAATCAATTTAAACAAATAAAAAAAATATATATATATGTTTTCGACAGTTATTTCAGTACAGATTCATGATAAAAAGAAGGGTACAATACATTAAATCCTCTCATAAAATACTGTTATTTTTTGATTTTTTATTCATAATGTATACGTCAAGTATGACCATTAGGAATCACAAAAGTTCCCATCGCTTGCAGAAGCGGCTCTACGATGCGGGTGTGCCAACACTGCCACACCAGAACTGTGTATGTGTGTAAGATCCTTTCTACAGCCGGAACAAAAAACAAAAAACAAACGAAAAAAGCAACGAAAAAATGAATCGGCTTCATCAGCACAAAAAGCTGCTCAGCAGACACAGATAAAGAAATAAGTCCAGAAAATTATATACACGCGCCTTGTAAGACACAATCGTTTATCGTGATCTTAATGACAAATACATCATTTAACTTAAAAAGTTACGTAAGTTGCTGCAGCGTGAGGACCGTGCTTATATTTCAATGTTAGAAGTGACGGTAATATTATATATATATATATATATATATATATATATATATATATATTAATATATAGGTGTGTGCGTATGTGTATATGTATTATATATATATATATATATATATATATATATATATGTACATACATATATATATATACATACGCACACACCTATATATTATATATATATATATATATATATATATGTATATATATACATATACACACATAAACACCACAATATACACACCACAATATACACATATAAGCAGAATGTCACATATATATTTATAATTGCATACGTACATACATATATATGCAAACACACACATATACATTTATAATTGCATACGTACATACATATATATGCAAACATTCACACATATACATTTATAACTGCATACGTATATATATATATATATATATATATATATATATACTCACACACATATGTATTTATAATTGCATACGTATATACATATATATATGCAAACACTCACACATATATATTTATAATTGCATACGTATATACATACATATATATATGCAAACACTCACACATATATATTTATAATTGCATACGTATATACATATATATGCAAACACACACACATATATATTTATAATTGCATACGTATATACATATATATGCAAACACACACACAATATATATTATAAATTGCATACGTACATACATATATATGCAAACACACACACACATATATATTTATAATTGCATACGTATATACATATATATGCAAAACACACACATATTATTTATAATTGCATACGTACATACATATATATGCAAACACACACACATATATATTTATAATTGCATACGTACATACATATATATGCAAACACACACACATATATAATTTATAATTGCATACGTACATACATATATATGCAAACACACACACATATATATTATAAATTGCATACGTATATGCATATATATATATATATATATATATTATATGCAAACACTCACGCATATATATTTATAATTGCATACGTATATACATACATGTATATATATATATATATATATGCAAAAACTCACACAAATATATTTATAATTGCATACGTATATACATATATATGCAAACTCACACACACACACATATATATTTATAATTGCATACGTATATACATACCTATATATGCAAACACTCACATAAATATATTTATAATTGCATACGTATATACATACGTATATATGCAAACACTCCCATAAATATATTTATAATTGCATACGTATATACATACATATATATGCAAATACTCACATATTTATAATTGCATACGTACATACATATATAT
>CM042143.1:31600617-31633117 GCA_023376005.1 Doryteuthis pealeii
TATATTTATATATATTTGTTGTGTGTGTTGCCATGTATATGACATTATGATACGTATAAAATATATATATATTTATATATATATATATTATTTGTGTGTGATGTTTGCATGTATGAATTATATACGTATAAAAATATATATATATATTATATATATATATATTTGTTATTGTCTCCAGAAGTGTGGTTTGCAATGTATGACATTAATACGTATAAATATATATAATATATATATATATATATATTTGTGTGTGTGGTTTGCATGTATGACATTATATAGTATAATATATATATATATTATATTATTATATATATATTTGTGTGTCGTAGTTTGCCATGTATGACATTATACTCGGTATAAATATAATATATATTATATAATATATATTATTTGTTGTGTGTGTTTGCATGCTATGACATTATATACGTCTAAATATATATTTATATATATATATATTATATATATCCACTATTATATATATATTATATATTTTGTGTGTGCTGTTTTGCCATGTATTGACATTATATTACGTTAAATAAAATATATATATTATATATATATATATATATATATATTATATATATATTTGTGTGTGTGTTTGCCATGTATGACATTTATATACGTCAATAATAAATTATATATATATATATTTGTATCTGCTGTTGCATGTTTATGACATTATATACGTATAATAAAATATTATATATTATTATATTTGTGTGTGTGTTTTGCATGTATGACATTATATACGTATAAATAAATATAAAATATATATATATATATTTGTGTTGGATTGCCATCGTTATGACATATATTATAATAAAGTATATATATATTTTATTTGATTATATATATGTCATACATGCAATCCACACACAGAATATATAATATGTCATACATGCAATCACACACACACACACACATATTATATTATATGATATTATATATATATATTATATATATTATATATGTCTTACATGCATTCACACACAATATTTATTATTATATATATATTATATATATGGTCTACATGCATTCACACACAATTATAATATATATATGTCGATACATGCAATCACACACAAATATATAATATATATGTCATACATGCATCACACACAAATTATATATATATATATATATTATATATATATATATAATATATTTGGTGTGTTGATTGCATGTATGACATATATATAATATTATATTTGGTGTGATTGCATGATATGACATATATTATTTATATATATATAATTGTTGTGTTGAGTTGCATGTATGACATATGTCATACATTGCAATCACACCACAAACATATTATATATATGTCATACATTGCAATCACACACAAACAATATATATATATATATATATATATTGTGTGGTGATTTGCATGTAATGCTTGATAAGCCCATGAAATAAAGAAATCTAAATTGTTGTTACATCAAAATTAATTCACTTAGAAAAAACTTTTCCAAAGGATTTATACATTTGTAGATGCCGTCAAAACCAAATGGTAAAAACGTTTCGGTTTATTATAAAGCCCTCATCAAGACATTAGAAAAGAGGACAATCATTTAAAATGTTTAATAATATTTTGAGGAAGGTTTAATAAAAAAAAAAAACGGGTTAACATCGATTTTCCCTCATCAACAAATGAATTTTTCTCCCGAAATACTTTTATATTTTTCTCTCATCTCTACATTACCACCGTAATATTATATATAATATATATTATTATATAATAAATATATATATATATAATATATATATATATACATACATGCAATCACACACACATTATAGTATACATACAGCAATCACACCCAACACACACACATATTATATATGCAATCACAACACAATCATTATATACCACATCACACACACATATGATATATGTGAAGAGAGGTATATATAATTATATATATATATATATTAGATATATATTATGAGAGAGAGAGGTATAGGATATATATATATATATATATATATATATATATATAGATATATATATGAAGAGAGAGGATATATATATATATATATATATATATATATATATAGATATACTATATTAGAGAGAGAGGTATTAGATATATATATATATATATTATTAATATATATAAGAATATATATATGAGAGAGAGAGGTATAGATATATATATTTTATTATATATATATATAATATTATATTATAGATATATATATGAGAGAGAGACTCGGTATAAGATATATATATATATATAGTATAATATACTATATATATATATTATATAGATATATTATATGAGAGAAATGTAATAGATAATTATATATATTATATAATTTATATTTTATATATTTTTTATTAGATTATATATATCGAGAGAGAGAGGTATAGATATATATTATATATATATATAAATATACTTATTTATATATATATATATATATATTATATGAGAGAGAGAGGTATAGATATATATATACTAATATATATAGATAGCATATATATATATGAGACGAGGAGAGGTATATATATTATATATTATATATATATATATATAGATATATATAATGAGAGAGAGAGGTATATATATTATATATTATAATATATATATTATATGATATATATGCAGAGAGCAGAGGTATAGATATATATATATATTATATATATATATATATTATATATATATGAGAGAGAGAGGTATAGATTTACTATATATATATATTTATAGATAGATATATATATGAGAGAGAGAGGCATAGATATATATATATATATATATATATAATATATGAGAGAGGAGACGTATAGTAAATATATATATATATATATATATAGAATATATATGAGGAGAGAGGAGAGTATAGATTATATATTATATATATAGATAGATCATATTATGAGAGAGAGAGGTATAGATCTATATATATATATATATATATAATATATATGAGAGAGAGAGGCTATAGATATATCATATATATATATATATATATAATATATATAAGATATTATATATGAGAGAGAGAGGTATAGATATATATATATATATTATATATATATAATATATAAGATATTATATATGAGAGAGAGAGGTTATTAGAATATATATATTATATATATATATATATTATATATTGAGAGAGAGAGGATATAGATATATATATATAATATATATATATATATAGATATATATATGAGAGAGAGAGGTATAGATTATATATATATTATATATATATAGATATATATATGAGAGAGAGAGTGTATATATATATATATATATATATTATTAGATATATATATGAGGAGAGAGGATATATATATATTATATATATATATAGAATATATATGAGAGAGAGAGTATATTATAATATATATATATAGATATTATATATGAGAGGAGAGGGGTACTTATATATATATATATATATAGATATATAATGAGGAGAGAGAGAGAGAGAGGTATAATATATATATAGTATATAAGATATATATATGAGAAGAGAGGAGATGAGAGGTATATATATATATATATGAGAGAGAGAGAGCAGAGGTGAATATATTATATTATATATATATATATGAGAGGAGACTGGTATATAATAATTATATATATATATATTGAGAGAGACGGCTCATATATACTATATATATATAAGTATATATATATATATATATATATGAGAGAGAGAGGTATATATATTTATATATACTTATTATTATATATATATATGGAGAGAGAGCGGACTATTATAATATATATAAATATATAATATATATATATGAGAGAGAGAGGATATATATATATATATATATATATATTATCATATCATATATATTGATGAGAGAGGTATATTATATATATGAAGACTGAGGTGTATCATATATATATATTATATGAGAGAGAGGTCTGGTATATATATATGAGAGAAGGTGTATATATATATATATATATATGAGAGAGAGGTGTATACTATTATTATATATAATATATATATATATGAGAGAGAGGGATAATATATATATTATATAATATTATATATATATATATGAGAGAGAGGTGTATATATATATATAATATATATATATATTGAGAGAGAGAGGTGTATATATATATATATATATATAAATATATATAATATGCAGAGACGAGAGGTGTATATATTATTATAATATTATAGTATATTGAGAGAGAGAGAGGTGTTATATATATAATATTATATATTATATATATATAGAGAGAGAGACGGTGTACTATATATTGATATATTTAATATATTATGAGAGAGGGGTGTATAATATATATATATATATGAGAGAGAGGTGTGATATATATATATATATTATGAGAGAGAAGGTGTATATATATATTATATATATGGAGAGAGGTGTATATATATATATATATATATATAGTATATATTATGAGAGAGAGTGTTGTATATATATATATTCATATGAGCAGAGAGGTTATATATATAATATGAGAGAGAGGTATATATAGTATAAGAAAGAGAGAGCAGAGTGAGAGAGAGGTAGGTATTTATATTAAATATATATAATGAGACAGAGAGGAAGGTATGATATATATAAATATATATAATGAGAGCGATAGAGAGAGAATGAGAGAGAGAGGTCATGATATATATATATATATATAATATATATATATAATACAGAGAGAGAGGAGCGAGAGAGGTATGATCATATATAGAGAGAGAGATGAGAAGAGAAGAGAGAGAGATAGGAGAGAGAGAGAGAGGAAGATAGATATGAAGAAATATATATATTATAAGAAAAGTATTAGACTCTTCTTGCAGGAGTCCACAGTACTAATTTAGTTTAAAAAGCGTAAATATTTCAATATTTTTTGCCTGATTCGGAAACTTTATTATAAAGCATAATCTGAAATATTATTGAGCTAAAAAATCTGATATTCTCTTGACTGGCAAATCTTTGTTCACACGGAATTATGGCTTTACGTCGAATAGATAGGATTTGACTGTTTGATAATAAGAGTTCAAATATCATTAAACCCGTTTATACCGGGATAAAAGGGTTTCTTAAAATCCTATTTTTCCCTTACATTATATGAGCAACAAAGAAATGACAATTGCTTTCGCGCATTATATTATATATATATATATAATATATATATATATTATATATATATATATATATATATATAATATATTATGAGAGAGAGCAGAGAGGTATGATTTTATATTATATATATATATATATGTATATATTATATAATATATATATATATGAGAGAGAGAGAGAGGTATGATTTTATATTATATATATAAATATATATATATATATATATATTATATATTATATAATATATTATATATGAGAGAGAGAGAGGAAGAGAGGTATAGATTTTATATTATATATATAATATATCATTACGACTCCAATTAAACACTTATTCTCCAAAAAAATTTATCGGCAAAAAAGCCATTCTAACAAACCTTGTTTACATATATTATATATATATTATTATTATTATATATATATTATTATGAGAGAGAGAGAGAGCTAATGATTTTATATTATATATATTTTAAATATATAATATATATAATTAATATATTATATTTATATATTATATATATTATATATATATGAGAGAGAGAGAGAGAGGTTTATATTATATTATATATATAAATATTATATATACTATATTAATAATTAGTATATCAATATATATGATGAGAAGAGAGAGAGGTATGATTTTATTTATGTATATATAAAATATATATTTATAATATATTATATATTATATATAATATATATATATAATATATGAGAGAGAAGAGAGGTATGATTTTATAATTTATATATATAATATATAATATATATATAATTATATATTATATACTATATATTATTATATGAGAGAGAGAGAGAGGTATTGATTTATATTAATTATATAAATATATATATATATATAATATTATTATATATTTTATATATATATATATATATATATTGGAGAGAGAGAGAGAGAGGTATGATTTTAAATTATTATATATATATAAAATATTATATATATATATATACTTTGGTTGTGGTACCAAGTTTCTTGGTACAAGGTGATACTAGGTGGGTTCCTAATTCTCAACCCGTAGCTTTGTTGTAGAGTTCAGGTTCCGATATGAGAGCTCAATGTTAATTATTGTAAAACAGAGCAAAGTTATTTGGAATAAAAAGGCCTTAAATACCATGGAGTTATCGCTGATTATGGACCATTCCACTCGAGAGCATGCTTCAAGAGCTTTCTTCAGATCACTAGTATATTTATTTAGACAGGCACATGGCGCAAACTCTTTTATACTTCATACATTTCCCCCTCATTTTAGGGTGGTTCATATTGTATTTCTTCTATTCAAGTGTCTTTTTTATTGGTGGAAAATTTTTTTTTTTTTTTTTTTTTTTTTAATCAGCAACACCGAAGAAAGTTGGTGAATGGAAGAGTTGCAACCTATGTCTTGGAGGAAAAACTACAAATCATAAAAATTTTAAAGATAGAGACAAAACTTCTAAACCAACCGAGAAGAATAATAACGAAAATGCAGACACAAAAACAAATTTAAAATTTAAAATTTAAAAATGAGATGAATAAGACAAACATTACACTTGCGAAAGTACCGCTAGGACCCTTTCCGATAGGAAAAAGAGAAAAAGAGAAAAAAGAAAGACAAAAAAGTAAGTGAATTTTATAAATATACTGTTACATAAATGAAGCCCTAAACGGAGAGAAATAAAAAATTTGTTAAAAAACAAATAAAAATAAAAAAATAAAAAATAAAATATGAATAACCTAATAACTAATAATGAAAATAACAAGACCCCTTATTAGAAACTGTAATAAGAAGATTAAGACTTATGTTAGACTATTTAATAATAAAATTAAAACAATAAACAAACAAAAAGATAAGGATATTACTTAAGATACAAATAAAAAAAAAAAAAATAAATAAAATTAAAAAATAAAAATAAAAAAATAAAAAATAAAAAAATGTTACAAACACTATTTACACAAATTAAAATATTTTTAAATATAGGATTATAAGATAAAGATGCCCTTAGAACCCTTTCTCGCACCTAGGGAAAAAAAAATAAATAAAAATAAAAAATAAAAAAATAAATGAATAAAAAGATTAAAAAATAAATAAATAAATAAATTAATAAATAAAATAAAAAATTCTATAACTATAATTTATCAACTTAAATAAAGCCCCTCTAAATAAATAAAGAAATATATGAATAATAAACCAAAATAGACCCTTTATAAAAGTATCGTTAGATAGGCATAGTACATAAAGGAGAAAATTAAACATAAATTAAAATAAATTAAAAAAATAAATAGATGTAAAGAGGAAAATCGAAATAACAGAATGACAAGAGGTTCATATATGAACATAAAATTACAAAATATAAGTTAAAGAACGCATAAATATTAAGTGCGTAAGAATAAAATAGCAGGAACTACACAAAAAACATGCTTTAAGAAATTGATACACACTAGAAGATAACCTTAATAAATTAACTCAGAACCCCCACCCCTGAGGAAAAAGACAATCTCTTCTCTNGGGGAGAGAACTGGGACGATTTGCCGTTCTTTTGTCGGGAACGTCTTCATTATCTCCGGAAATCCAGGCCTGGAAGTCTATAAACGGTGAAAGGGCGTCGAGTTGTCGTCCGGGCGGACTTTTCGCTGCATTTACTCAGTTGTAGTGTCTAAGCATGGACGGAGTAAAAAGAGTAATAGTATGAGGAGCGTGGAGAATAAGAAAGGTCCCAGCGAAAGAAAGGGAAGATGAGAGAGAGAAGAGAGAGAGAGAGGAGAGGAGGTGAAGGAGGAGGGAGAGAGAGAGAAAAGAACTAATAATTCGATGGATCGTAGATCGGACGGACAGTCGAATGAAGAAATCAAAAATAGAGTGAGAGTAGGAGGAAGGGAGTAAAAGTATGCCAGTGAAAGTTGAAGAGAGTGGTGATCTTATCGTTTAGAGAAAACTAATGATAGACACTTAGAATAATAGTTGAAGGAGAGAGAGAGAGCAGAGAGAGGAGCAGAGGAGAGAGCACAGTTATAGGTAAGATGATTGAAGTGACAGAGAAAATGAGGGGGATGATAAGAAGAAGCTAAGCCTTAAGATAGAAAAAGTGAGTATGTAAACAAGATAATGCAATATAAGAAAAAGGAATAATAAGGGAAGAGAGAGGGATGGCGAGAGAGAGAATCAACAGAGATGTGCGAGATATATATATAATATATATATATATATATATATATTATATATAATAGAGAGAGAGAGATAGATAGAGAGTAGATAGAGAGATAGATAGGAAGATAGATAGATGGGAGAGAGAGAGATAGGGAGAGAGAGAGATAGATAGATGAGAGAGATAGGGAGAGAGAGAGGATAGAATAGAGGGAGATAGAATAGAGAGATAGGGAGAGAGAGATAGGGAGAGGGAGAGATAGGGTAAGAGGGAGAGAGAGAGGAGATAGGGAGAGGAGAGAGAGAGATAGGGAGAGATTAGAGAGATAGGGAGAGAGATAAGAGATATATAAGATACGGGAAGAGATAGAGATATATAGAGATAGGGAGAGATAGAGATTAATATAGAGATGGAGAGATAGAGATATTATAGAGATCAGGAGAGATAGATAGAGATAGAATATATTATATATAGTAGAGAGATATATTATATAGAGATAGATAAGATAGAGAAGATATATATAGAGATAGATAGAGATAGAGAGAGATATATGAGATAGATATATGAGAGAGAGAGAATAGAATAGATTCGAGAGAATATAGATGAGAGATAGAGAGAGAGATAGAGAGAGAATAGAGATAGAGAGAGATAGAGAGAGATAGCGAGAGAGAGAGATAGAGAGAGAGATGCGAGAGAGAGAGATAGAGAGAGAGAGAGAGTAGAGAGAGAGATAGGAGAGAGAGAGAGAGTAGAGAGAGATAGCGAGAGAGAGGATAGAGAGAGAAGAGAGAGAGAAGAGAGATAAGAGAGAGAGAGAGAGAGATGGATTTAGGAGAGAAAGAAAAGTGAGAAGAGAGAGAGAGGGGGGGAGGAAAGGATGTTAGAAGAAGAAAGTTCCAGCAAAAGAGAGAGAGAATAATAGAAAAAAAGAATTATAATGTGTCCATTAACTTTCTCATGCATTGATGTAATCCTTTTAAAAATTCCTTAAATAAGATTAAATAAAAACATTCTCTAATACGAACAAGACTCTTCTTTGTCACATTTTATAATCTGCTAGCTAACTGCTGATGAATGCAAAATACTATAAGGGACAGTCTGTCATACGAAACCTTCTTGAGGGGGGGGGGGTGTTCTAGTGTATTAATTATTTCTCGCCGCTGCTATGAATCAAAATTATATTGCAGGTATTTAAACTGATAAGAATGAATGTAAATGCATTAATAGAGTATTTGCTATTATCTTGACTACAGTTCTTTTGAATAGATTTTATAGACGATTTAAAAAAAAATACTATTTAAAACATACATTAAAAAGCTAAAAATATCTCCTATATTATTCTGTGTCAAGGTATTTGGTAGGCTTTATTCATTTTTAAATTATTGTTGTAATAGTACTAGTAATGTTAACATCGGCTAAAATACTCAGAAGAGTCCTGGGGATTTGAGGAGACTTGCTGTCTCACAAACTCCTGTGAAATACCACCAGTTAAAACTTGTGAGTAAAATTCCAAAGGAGTAACAATAATAATAATAATAATAATGAAACCATTCAGAACACTGCACTGCTGCAATCTGCCAGAATACTCAGAAGAGTCCTGGAGACCTGAGGAGACTTGCTGTCACTCAGACTCCAGTGAAAGACCATCATTATAACACTGATGTGAAAACTCAAAATAATAATAATAATAATAATAATATGCAAGTATGAACTGGTGATCTACGCTGGAGTCAAAGTGACCGTAAATTTCACCAGCTGTCCAGGACTCTCCTCAGTATGCTGGCCGATCTCAAAACAGATGTAGTCCCGACTGTTTTAATTCATACTCGGATCTCTAGTTCCCCAACAATTTTTTCAGGTTCCTTGGAATCCTCCCATATTTATCTTAATAATTTTTCCGTGTTGACCTTGTTTTTTTCAAAGCTTTTTTTATTCTGCTATGCTGCAACTAAAATATTTTAACAACTTCAAATACTGCCTGTGAATGGAATAAAATTCCTTTCTTAATATTATATGCTGTATATGGAGGGGGGGGCTTATACGTCAACTACGGAGTTATTGTTAATATTAAAAAAAAGATGAAATCATATGACTTAGAAATCGCTAACATAAGATTTATTTTTCAACTGAAATATGATCATTCAAATCCAATTTAGCATATCAATTTCCCCTATGCAGTCTGTTCTTTACTTTCAGAGATCTTTAATTTTATATTTCATTTTTGAACATATCTATTTTAATTTAGCATCCCCATTAGTTATAATCACTTGATACCTGCTTATTATATATATATAGTTAAAATAAGGGAATTAAGAACGAAAAATGTGTAGTATATTTCGCTGGAATATTTGAATTCAGCTTAAAGCAGAAGCTGAATTCAATATTCCAGCGAAATATACTACCATTTTTGTCTGAGTTTTGTTCTTCTCATTCCTTATTTTACCTCACTCTGTCGGATTCATTCCAACATTCCTTTTCACAGAATGTGTACACTTCCAAGTCATGGATGTACTACTTGTCTCTAGAAAAAAATGGTAAGATAATTAGTGGTATGGAGTTACTATTGCTACTTGCCTTAATTCACTTGCATTTGCACAAGTGGACAGTTAAAAACGTGAGGTATTTCTGTCTCACCATATATATTCCAAACAAACAGTACAACGAACAATCCACTGAGGACGAGCAGAGAAATGGTTGAAAGCGCTTGGGTAAAAAGTACTGGGGCATTTTCTTTACCATCTGGATCCCGGTCTACGAAAAATACTAGAAGAACTTGAACGTCTACAACTGAAGATCAGAAAGGGCTAAATATTCATGGCCTTTAACAATACTGCTAAATAATATATATATAATAAGTGTGTGTGTGTGTGTGTGTGTGTGTGTGTGTGTGTGTGTGTGGTGTGTGAGAGAGAGAGAGAGAGAGGGAATGCCGACTTATCAGGTTTTAGTGTAAGCAAATACAGAAAATTATTCGTTTTTCCCATGATTTTTTAATACTGGTCGTACAAAATTGGCTAATTCAGCTATTTGTTAAATACCTGTCATTTGTCTCGTATCGCGAGATTTCAGTGGAGATTTTTTTGGACTTGAGGGATATCAACATAAAACCGAAGAAACACAATGTTGCCACAACCGTCTTCTTTTTTATACAACATCGTTATCGATGTCTTGGCTTCGATGTCGCGTCTTGAACACGTTCCAAATCATCGCTTCACACTCCCAAGAGGGCCTGAAGTGCCGCTGAATGCCGAGAAAGCTGGAGCAAGAAGGCGACCCACTAAGAAAAGGTATGGTAATTGAAAAAAGGAGAAAAAGAAAAAGAGAGAGAGAAGAGAGAAAAAGGAGCAGGGTAATTAAACTATTAAAACGTATCCCAAGGGGCATTATCCAATAATTAGGGACGATGTCGCCAACGTGTATTGAAACAAAAGATAGAAGAGAGCGGGGGGAAACAATAAAAATGGTGGTTGTGGCGGAGGGGTAAGGAGTTGAAGGTAGAGGAAGGAAGTGGTGGGTTGGTTCTTGCGGCGGGAAAATGGAAATAGATGCGGTAATAAAGCGAAATATGAAACGCTCTATTGATTTTTCCTCCTCGACGAAAATGAGCGAAAACAATGCGCAAACACGAAAAGAAAGTAGTAGAAAATAAGGAAGTAGGTTATTAGCTTCTAAATGAAATGATTATGATATATTTTCTACCAATAAGTTTGTTTTCCACCGCAAGTTGCTAAACAGAAAAGAAAAAAATATGAATAAATAGATAAATAAAAAAAAACAGGCCAGAAATGAATTTTCATCTAATAGCAATGGCGGAATCTTGTAGTCTTGTAGCTTGGAGTCAATTAAAACAAGCTATTTTAACAACTGAACACATCCGTAATGAGCTTTAAATATAGCATAAGAATGGATTCTTTGCATTCTAAAACCGAACCAAGGCGTGTTGATACGTAGATAGATAGATAGATATATTCTCTGATAATGATGAATAAAGAAGTATTTACCTTGCACAACAAATAATTTTTTAAATATAATCTCCTATTTTTGCATTTATGCATTTCATTGATTAGAAATTAATATATAATTTCAAATAAAGACTACAAATTGATGGCAACTCGAGTTGGAAACTTAATATTACTGGATACACAAAAAATATATGGATACACATAAGTGACACCCCAACAACCTGGACGGATTTGATCAGGGCACACATTTCAAACGACGAAAATGTCATTGGAAATCTGGTTTAAAAGCGTAGGATTTGATTTTTATTCCAGCTATGTATTTGATTACAATTAATATATAATTTCAAATTTAAAGACTACAATTGAAGGCAACTCGAGTTGGAAAACTTTTAATATACTGGATACACAAAAAAATATGGACACACATAAGTGACACCAATAACCTGGATTTGATCAGGACACATTTCAACGACGAAAATGTCATTGGAAATAGAGTTTAAAAGCCTAGGATTTGATTTTTATTCCAGCTATTTATTTTTTACCAATGAGCAGGATGCGACATAAGGTCAATTTTTAAGCGAAGTTTAACAGGTTTGAATTCAGAGTTTATCTCCTATTAGACCGACTGCTATACGGAGATAAAAGATTCCAGTCTGTCCAACTATTTACCCATAACAGCAGAGAGACTAGTTAGAGGTCTAACTCTCCCTAGGGTAAATGTTAAAATGTCGCCAACCTCGTCCAGGATTTGAACTCGTATCACCATGTCCAATTCCAACGACGATACCATTACACAACGGGCGCCTCCAAATTTGGATTCTATTCCAGGTAGAACAGTTTTAAGCAAGAATAATGTGACATTGCCTCAGCAAGCGGAAACACTGATATATCGATATTGAATATATCAAAACTTTACACTTAGAAGGAAGGGAGACATTTATATTGAGCTGATTGTCTCTAAGTGTGAATGTCTTTAAAAGGAAAACGTTGGAAAAAGAAGGGAAAACCCCAATGAAGTCAAAAGATTTATTTATCCACAGACAAAAGAGGCTGATCTCAACACAGATCACAAAAGATGTGGGATGACCAAAAACAAAATAGCTACATTGTCAGATTAAGCTTATTCAAATATATCCATTTTTTCTACTGCTACTTCATACACACACACACACACATATATATATATATATGCGGAGATGAAAATCCTCCTATATATATATATATATATAATAATATATATATATACGTTTGTGTGTTTAAATATCTGAAGGTACTGGATTTTTAATAGAAAGGCACTTAATTGGGAACAATATTCACAGACAAATGATGCCATACAAATATGGTTTGTCGAGTGGAGAGAAGCAAGACGAAAGGCAAACTACGCCTCCGACGTTCAGAAGCCATTGAGGCTTTAAATGTGCCCAACCTCAATCGTGTTTCCATTCAGACAGAAAACCTTTAGGTATTTTTTTTTCTTCTTCTTTAACGCTATTTGATTCATCTATGTTTTCGTCTTTTTCCCGCCTCTTCTCTGTGTTGTTCTCATTTGTTTTTACTCTTATATTTCGCTCTTTATTTCTTTTTCTCTTTTCATTCAATGGCCGTTTCTTCTTTTTCCCTTCTTAAAATTATGTTTCACTTCATCGTTTATATATGATTTCTCTCTCTCTTCCTTGTCTATTAGCTAACTTTCATTATCATGCTTTCTCTTTTATCGTACCTTTGTTTTTCTTCGTTCTTTTTGTATTTCATTTGTTACTATTCTTCAATATATATTTATCTTTTCACCATATCTATCTACTGAGGAATTTTCTCCTCTATATCTACTAAGCATCTTTCCTCCACATCTACCTATATATCTACTGAATGACTATCCTCCACATCTATCTATATATCTACTGAGCATCTTTCCTCCACATCTACCTATATATCTACCGAGCAAATATCCTCCATATCTACCTATATATCTACCGAGCAAATATCCTCCACATCTACCTATATATCTACTGAGCATCTTTCCTCCACATCTACCTATATATCTACCGAGCATCTTTCCTCCACATCAACCTATATATCTACTGAGCATCCTTACCTCCACATCTACCAATATATCTACTGAGCATCTTACCTCCAATCTACTATATATCTACTGAGCATCTTTCCTCCACATCTACCTATATATCTACTGAGCGACTATCTCCACATCTATCTATATAAATCTACTGAGCAACTTTCCTCCACATCTACCTATATATTACTGAGCGACTATCCTCTAAATCTACCTATATATCTACTGAGCATATTTCCTCTGCATCAACCTATATATCTCTGGAGCATCCTTCTCCATATCTCTCTACACGAATAACTTCCCCCTCTCTCTAAAAATATTTCATTAAATTTCCTCCCCCCCCCCCGCACACACACTCTTTACGAACTTATCCCTTCTCTTTATTTTCACATCCCACTTTCCTTCTCCCAGTAATTTCTTCCTTCTTTATCATTCACTCTCTTCCCAATTTTTAATGTTTCAGTCGGATCTTCCCACAATCACAAGCAAAGACAACAGAGAAAGACCAACAGACAGACATTCTCTCCTTTTTCCCCTTCTTTTTTTCCAGGCTTCTCTTCACCAATGTCATCTCTACTTTTACTTTCGCTTCGCATATTCCCGCGCGGGCATTTCGGTAACATCGAGAGGCGTTCCCGTATGTGAATCAACTTGAAAATTCGTAAAAGAAATCCATAATTTCCATTGGTATTGATTTACTTTCGCCGTCTCTTTCTTCTCGGCTCGCTCTCACATCAAACCGCCTGGCCACCGACCGACTCACTAGATCAGCTACGAAACGAATAATTCCGCGATGGTGATGGCGATGGTTGTGCAGTTACGGGTGGTGGTGGTGGTGGTGGTGGAGGAGGTAAAGGGAGAACTGTGCATTGGTTGTCTACGGTGGAATGGGGGGGGGAACTGGTGGAGGCGGGTTAGAAAGAGGAGAGAAGAAAGATAAGAGAAATATATAAACTAAGAAAAAGTGATAAAGGTAGTCGATAATTTGCTATTGAAACAAAGAGAAGAATAAATTCACCAGAGAGAGAGAGAGAGAGAGAGAGAGAGAAAGAGACGGGTGTAGAGAGAGAGAGAGAGAGAGAGAGAGAGAGAGAGAGAGAGAGAGAGAGAGAAAGAGATGGGTGTAGAGAGAGAGAGAGAGAGAGAGATGGGTGTAGAGAGAGAGAGAGAGAGAGAGAAAAGAGACGGGTGTAGAGAGAGAAAGAGAGAGAAAGAGACGGGTGTAGAGAGAGAGAGAGAGAGAGAGAGAAGAGACGGGTGTAGAGAGAGAGAGAGAGAAAGAGACGGGTGTGAGAGAGAGAAAGAGACGGGTGTAGAGAGAGAGAGAGAGAGAGAGAGTGAGAGAGAGAAAGAGACGGGTGTAGAGAGAGAGAGAGAAGAGAGAGAAAGAGACGGGTGTAGAGAGAGAGAGAGAGAGAGAGAGAGAAAGAGAGAGAGAGAGAGAGAGAGAGAGAGAGAGAGAGAAAGAGACGAGTGTAGAGAGAGAGAAAGAGACGAGTAGAGAGAGAGAGAGAGAGAACGAGTGTAAGAGAGAGAGAAACGAGTGTAGAGAGAGAGAGAGAGAGAAACGAGTGTAGAGAGAGAGAGAGAGAAACGAGTGTAGAAGAGAGAGAGAGAGAGAGAGAGAGAGAGTGAGAGAGAGAGAGAGAGAGAGAGAGAGAGAGAGAGAGAGACGGGTGTAGATAGAGACACAGACGTGCTGAGATACACACACAGACAGATATATATATATGGAGAGAGAGAGAGAGAGAGAGAGTAAAGAAAAATGTACGATACACAGAGATAGGTGTAGAGAGGTAGGGAGAGAAAAAGGCAGGAAGAAACAAGTACATAAATAAAAAGAGAGATGTATACAGAAAGAGTCGGAAAAGTAAATATTAAAGAGAGAAGGAGAGGAAGACAAATAGACAGTGAAATAGAATAAATGAAAGAAAATGTACAAAAACAAAAACAAACAAAAGCAAATGAACCTGTACATGAACTTAACCAGATAAAGAATCAGGAAGAGAAATTAAAATGAAAATTAACTGCATAAAAATCAAAGAAATAAAAATAAAATATACGTAGAAACAGAAACCTAAACCCCTCTGCACTTTGGTGCTATCTACATAAACCAGCGCTTACAATTGTTTCCAACCAGTAAATACGTGAGAGAGAGAGAGAGAGAGAGAGAGAGAGAGAGAGAGAGAGAGAGAGAGAGAGAGAGAGAGAGAGAGAGAGAGAGAGAGAGAGAGAGAGAGAGATTTAGCGTAAAATATATCCGTTGTGTATATTGGATACAAACATTGTGGTACACGCCAGTAAGAAAGTCGTTCGTCTATTGCTATTATCCGCGTGTGGTATGTGTGCTTCTATCATGTAAATAGAGATGTATTTTTTAAAACAATTTTTGAAAAGTTGGGATCAATACAGATCTGTTCACTGGCAACTCCTAAATAATACAACTATAAATATTATATAAAGATATGGAGAAAATGCTCAATAATGTGATTGTGATTCACTGTCTCTGATATTTAAGACAGTGTTTTGGTTTTTGCATTGTCTTTTGTTGTTTATCACTCATGCTGATTTTTGTTATTGATTCATCTCTTGTTCTCACAGCTTCTTTAGCTTATAAACTTGAATCTGTTTTTACTTTTTTGGGGATGTTGTTAATGCTTAAGTTATTAAACAATTACGAATACATCTTAAATTATGTTCTTGTTCTTCTAGCTTTTATCATTCGTTCTTGGTTCAGATCTGTTTCGGAAAAGCTAGGAAAAAAAAAATAAATGCAATTATATTTAGATATTTTGTCTTTAGAGTTTTGAATATTGTTTACAGTTCATTGAGCGAGTTTCTCATTTATTTGAAAGGTGTTCCCGTTTCATGCACAACGCATTCGCCGGAAGGCAAGTAACGAAGTTGGAATTTCCCTATGACAGAAATCGATGGAATTTTATTTTAAACAAAACTGCACGCAGGATTTTGTTTGTCAAAGTGTCTAGCAAATTGATCATGTTTGTTTAATCTATCGACGTTAAAAATAAAAAGCAAGATTTTATATACTAGCAAATATATGCACCCTCCGGGTGCAAGTATTTAAGTTTTAATGTAATAGAATATCGTATTAAATTAGAAAGGCTAATGAAACTAAATAAGAATGCAGATAAAAAGATTTGAATCAGAGGGGGATATAATCGAAAAATAGAACAACTTAAATTTACTCTTCCACCACTCTCGTCTTTCATTGTTATTTTTTATAATTTAAGTATTTAGTTAAAATAGGAAATAAAGAATAATATGACAGTTATGTTTTCTTGTTAATGGATTTCATTTAAGATTCATTGAAGAGATTTTTGCTCTTATTCATTAAAATAAAACCAAACAGTTAGAAAACAATAATACTAAGCACATATTTATTAAAATCACATTTTAAATATCAATATGCAAATTAGCCTTCCCATTCACACTGTAACCCGCTATTTTGTTGTATATATAAATATAATTGAATGTTATTAATATGTAGATATGGTTATCAGTATTAATAATGTAAAACAATTTTATTAATAATTGAGGTTAAAATTAAAATAAATTCATGGTGAATGTGACGTCAATAACTAAGGGAATTGTGACTTGAGTAGTGATTTAGTTTCGGTTACAGACAGAAAAACACACAATCTCCATTATAATAAGATATATATATTTATTATTATTATTATTATTATGGACTCTCCCGTCGATTTTCGACGTATGAGGGTTCATACACACAATGAACACACACACAGTGATTTGTTTATATTGGTGAAGGCTTGTGTTGGACCATCCACACTTTTTGGCACAGTCGATAGGAAAGAATTGGTGCATCGAGGGTTGCCACAAACCCAATCAACGACCGACCTCAGGAATTTTGAATTCAGAGTTATCCCTCTCCTCGGCTGGTTACCTAACCAAGGCTGAAGGGCCCAGTCTGCCCTACTATTTAACGAAATAATAATAATCAAGGGGAAACAAACATAGCTTTAAGTAACTATTCTTTATAAAACAATTTGCACCCGGTCAAATAATTCCTATCTACCACTAATAATTTTTGAAACGGATCTATTTGACCCACAGATGGGATCCTAACAAGTGCGACCATTTGGGGGGCATAGTGAACATGTGAGTAATAGCAATGAAGGGGTACTCCATACTCCCTAGAGCTACAGAAGAAGAGCCTCAACCTGACATTATATATATATATATATATATATATATATATATATGTGTGTGTGTGTGTGTGTGTGATGTGTAAAGTATATAATTAAGTACAATATTAATATAAGTCAATTCTAATTACAACCGATTACATATGAAAAGAGAAAGAGAGGGTCGCTAAGATTGCATAGGTTAATGATGCTGATGATTGTAATCTATCAATTTTCTAAGTTGACAGACCATGTTTTACCGGGGTATTCCCCGTGGCAGAATTGATAAAATGCTGGCCTGCGACAGCGTAGTAAGCGAGTTCGAAATCCAGTCGCGGTATAGCGTTCACTTTTGAACTAATACGCTTGCGAAAAGTATGAACCCACTCGTGCACCAGTTATGGGGTTAAATAGTACCCATACAGTTGTTATACAACGATGGCTGTGGAAGAAAATAACCCATGAATGTTGATATATTCATCAACCCCTCCACACGAGCAGGATGGGATACAAGGTCAATTTCTTAACAATTTGAATGCAGAGTTTTCAGAATTATAGACTGGTTGCCTAAGTGAGGTTAAATAGACCAGTCTGTCCTAATTTTACGCGTAGCTGGGGGAGAATAGTTGAAGTCATACCTTTCTTAGGGATATTAGCGCTATGTGAAATACAAACAGCCTCGTCTATTTTTTGAACTCGACGGGTCCATTTTCTACGACAGTATTAATTACACCACGCAACTTCATTAATTAAAAAAAGATAACATGGATTTTGGAATGAGCAGTCAAAATACTAATTTTTGGCTGGAATCGGAAACTGGCTCAAGACACTGGGAAAAGTGCATGTGACCCGATCAGCAGCCAAGTAATATATATATATATATATATATATATATATATATATATATATATATTGATTCAAGCCTCTTTTCTTGGGTTTTAGTTTTTTCCTTTCCTAATCTTAGTCCAATTAGTGTTCCAAGGAAATTGTTTTAAACTTCAAACAGTGAAACATAAACATCTAGCACTCTTTATGCATTTTATATAATCCATTATATGTATTACCTACAGGAAAATTCCATATATATATATATTATATATATTATATATATATAGGGTAGAGAGATGTGTGTCGCGTTGGTATGGATTCACTGGGTGGGTTGGTGAGTGGTTAAAGATGAGATCCTTTCTTTTTTTAGACACTTGAATGGTAGTTAAATTGAAACAACAGCACACGGATTCGACGAGATTGGGAAGGTGGGAGGGAGGAAAGGGACGGAAAGCGTCTTGTAATAAGCAGTTTAGTCACTAACTACAATTAGTAGCACTGGTGGAATAGGGTAAGTACAATTGAAAGCACTGGTAGGGGAAGGGTGGATGTATCCGAACGGACGGCTGCTAAACTCAACTTGGTGAACTTGGTTTCATTGTGAAAACCTAAGGACGTGAGTAAATATTCTCAAAATAGATATACAGAGAGACAGAGAGAGGGGGGTAAAGAAAAAAGAAAAAAGAGAGGAGTAGGGTGAGTGACTTCACTTGATAAAAAGAAGGGTGGCGTTCATCTTATCAGGTATCTTTGCTAGCTAGTTGGTGTGTTAGTAAGCAGGTTATTTTGGTCGGTAGAACACGTAAAAGGCCTTAAGACAATAACTCGCATAACTGTGCGCGTCTGTGTGTTCAGTAAGCTGAACATCTTAGATTTTAAAAATGGCTGTCAACTTCCGGTATACTAGTTATTAAGATTAACCGAGTCTGGCTTGGAGAAGGGCACAATGGTGAATGAACTTTAATAGCTTGCAAGATGAGTTTACTAATTAACGCTTTAGAGTAAGTTTTTTTTTTCAATTTATTCAGAGATAAAGATTGTAACTACTAAGTATACATGCATTATATAAACGCATACATTCGCTATATATATATATATATATATATATATATATATATATATATATATATATATATATATATGCACATATATACATAAGTTACATATAACCAAACACACTACATATAGAAAACGTATGTATATATGAGCATATATTTCCACACGCTCCCCCCTCTCGCTCATTATATATATATATATATATAAAGATTTTTGGATGTTTGCTTTTTAGAAGCATTGTTGAATAAAGTATATATTATTATTTATATTTTTGCTTGTAGGCAATTACAATGCATGTATCGCATAAAATTCGATACTTATAGAAAATAATCTTGACAAGTGAATCCCGGGAAAGGATTGTTCGGCGTGTACAACATCGTACAGACTTAATAAAGTCGAAACAGTCTGTACGATGTTCTACACGCCGAACAATCCTTTCCCGGGATTCACTTGTCAAGATTATTTTCTATAAGTATCGAATTTATGCGATACATGCATTGTAATTGCCTTCAAGCAAATATATAACATGTATGTATGTGAATATAAAGCAACATGTACACCAACCTCGAACTTCATAATAGTGTGCTGTTTGCGTACCTTCTTATTCCGGTCATTATACATTCTCAGGGGACATAACTGATGTTATTTTTAAGTTATTACTATTATTCAACATTAATTAATATCTGCAACAGGTATATTAGTCAAAATCGAGTTTAATGGATGCGAATGTGGCCTTTAATGCGATATATTTCTACACGTATATTTAGTATACATCCGAAATAGATTTCAAATATCAAATATGAATTTATCTCTCTACGACTTCCATATAAATATACAACTAGGCGCTGAGAAATCATTGGATTAAACAAGAGACGGACCTTTTTATTTTAAATTATTTTATTTTTAATGAAGGAAAACTGAACTGCAGGGTGTACGTGTGAAATAGCATGTATCTTTCATGGCTCAATTTCATTCCCTTCTTGGTCTGACCGAGTACTTTTCCATACACCCTCATATTCTCTGTAATAGACACAGTGTAATGTATCCTAATACAGATATTATGGAAATTTCCAAATATATTAAAAAAAGACAAGTTTAATGCATTCTCACAGATTCATTTGAAGTAATATGCAAGTCCATTTAAATATATCGATACAATTCAAATGAATAATACATAAAAAAAGACCTGAATTCATTCTGAAGTAACATATGGTTTCAAAGGCTTAGCTTAGTTGCAACAGAATTTTTTCAGAGGAAGCAGAATTGTTAAACTCCATTTAGAAGAATAATTCAAATTTACTGCTTTTGTTCCCAATTAAAACCAGAACGTACAAGACATTAGATATCTATGATGCAAATAACGAGTTTTGAAAACAATCTTAACTCATTTTTAAATGAAGTTTGGTAGTATAATGCATTGCATTATATAACGCATACATTTGCTATATATATACAATAATAATAATAATAATAATAATAATAATAATAATAAGAGAGGCAAAGTTTAGAGATTACAGTTACATTTTACCCGTACGATGCAATTAAATCTAATAGTAGCTGTTATAATGTGAATATTAGATTTACCCTATAAAATAATAGCCCCGTCGGCGGGGCTTAAAATATGCCAAATGTTTCTCCGAATAGAAGGGTAAGACACCCGCTCGAAATTGGATTGTATTACACTAAACTGCATGTGATTGTGAGGCTCTAATTCTGGAAATCTAGGGAGTGTGGAATAAACCTTCATTACCCAGTACTCCCGGTTACAATTTGGCCAGAGTGGTAGAACCTGTTGCGGTCATATACGTGTCAAATAAATTTTGTTTAAAGGGTTATTCATATTTGATAGAAAAATCAAAATGCCCGTAAAATACAGGCATCCTTCATTTTATACCATTTCGCTCTTATGAAAAGAACTACATTAGTCCAGTTTTTCATTCTATTTGAAATGGTGTAAAGCGAAGAATTAATTAACATTAACAGATATAGGAACATTTTTTAACGATCTCAGACCTAAAAACAAAAATTTCATCGATGTCAAAAGTAGAGTTTCATTGTTGGCTGATGTGAAAATTCCGGACAATGATAACATGTTTGACTGTTCCGGCCACCATATTTTTTAAAATTCCAGTCAGTTCTTTGTAAGCACTAAAACTATCCTTCAAGCCTGCTCTAAATTTACGTATACTTTTAAAGTTGGAGTATTTTCAGTAATCATTGTAGCTTTGTCAATAGTTAATGAAATTGGCTATTTTGGGAGTCTGGGCACGCTCAAATAATATTCCTTATATAAATCAATGCAACTTGATTTTTAGCTTAACGCCATATTGTATGATGAAAGAAACATTGGGACATTTTACTTTTAGGTAGCAACTAATTCTGCATGAGAAAGTGCAGGTAAACGGTTGACTTGATTTTTCAATCATCTAAATGATTTTTTAAAATTAAATGTCAGAGTAAAAAAAAATAAAAATATCGACCTGAAAATTCTTAAATCTAATAGTTAAAAAAAACATGCTAAACAAATCTATTATTCCTTGAAAATACTTCTCAGTGATAATCTAGAAGAAAAGCCCAGGATTATGTTTAATATTATAATATAAAGTTGAAATGGTTATCTAGAGGACATCTAAAAAGAGAAACAGAACCGCCTCCTTGAAGAACAGAATATTTAAAACAAAAATAAACAAAATCGAGAAAAATAGGAATATGGTTATTTTTAAAAATTTTTTTTTAGATCCAGAAACTTTTTTTTTTTTTTTTTTTTTAAGATAAAGGTAATTTCTTTTTAAGCCATTTAAAATAGCATCAACAATTTAACTTGTTAATGTAAATGAAAGAGAAATCAGAAAATCGGATCACGAAGGAATGCGACAGGCTCAAAAGGACTGCAAACACAACATAGAATGGGAACAGTCATATATTGATAACTATTCAAATAATTTCGGTTCGACCACGTAAACAATTGCTAGACAAACAATGCATAATTCATCGTAGTAAATATAATTAAAATGTCCAATGATTTTAATATCTAGACCGACTACCCCAATCTAAGCAAGATGATCTGATTTGAAATTCAATAGATATTATTATTAATATATTTCTTTAAATAAAGATTGATGACAAATTAGAAAAAATAGTGAAGATTCTACGAACCTGCGTAAATCTAAATTTAATTCAAAGAATCATAAAATCACAATAGTCTAGGCTTACATGATACGCATATATAATAACACTAATATATTCAAAAGGTTTTAAGGGAACATGTATAGAAATATAAAGGAAAAAAAAGATATTTTGTGTCCAGATAAGAGAAAAAGATATTTCAACATCAATATGACAAGTTCTATTGATATCAAATTTTTGGATAAAATATGTTTTATTAACCCCCCCCCACCACCACCACTCCGAAATAATATGTACTATAGTACTTACGTGTATTACCTACGTAATATTTATAATTTCAGATTTTCACCAAACACACGCACACATTATATATTATATATATATAATATATATATATATATATGTGTGTGTGTGTGTGTGTGTGTGTCTGTAAAAGTTTCCAGTGCGTACTGTCAATAAGTTTTCTATTATTTATTCAATATCCAGTTTTCAATGGGGGAAATGTACAGTATTCTAGTTTTATGTAATCAAAAACGCTAAAAAAAAAACTTACATATATATATATATACATATATATATATATATATATATATATATAAGCTGAAATACCCTAATTTCTTTCGTATTTTAAATAAGAAAAAAATGTACTGTATTGGAAAAAAAGAACAACAGAATGGAATGAATTGTATGATGCAATTAAAAAAAAATATTTATTTCATGAATTATATTTTTTCTTTTATGTAATAAAATTGGAAACTTAAATGTTTTTAGTGAAGTAATTATCTGAAGCTCGCTCGTATCTCAAATCTTAGCACTCAACACAAAGCAAAACATTATCCTAGTGACACCACGTAACTTAGAAAATGTGTAAGTCAAGGTACGCACACACACACACCCACACACACACACACACACATATATATATATATATATATATATATATATATATATATATATATATATATTATAAAATATTAAAATTCGAATGCGTATAAAAAATAAAGACCAAAAGAAAAAAAAAAACAACATCTTTTTGTCTTTATTTTTTATACGCATTGTATTGCCTTCGAATTTTAATATTTTATAACATACTTAACAATGCTTCAAGCAAATTACCAATTACTTATATATATATATATATATATATATATATATATATATATATATATATATATAATTTATTTATTTATTTATTTAATTGATTAAACTTATGTCAGCAAGTAAATATTCATATATATACACACACTTCGGTTTATCAATAAATGCCTAGTATAATGATGACAATATTTGTTTTCCAAAACAAAACTTTTCGTATACAATCTTGTCAATGCACATAATTCAGGGCTTAATATTAATCACATTGACCGAATATTATACAGTGAAAATTTTAGGTCAAAATTCAGTTAATTGTGTGTCAGGCTACGGACTTATTGATGCATCATCGTTATCTTAATTTTTTTTTTTTTTCACTTTCACATATTCTTATTTTATTTTCACAAATATACAATTGCATTGTTACTTAGTCTTTTAAATCCTTCTGTTCAGACGGACTGCAACTATAAAGATGAATCTCGTAACGCTTGTCGTCTTGCATTCTAACATATCACGTATTTATGTATATAAAGGCCTTGTCACTCACCTCTCTTTCTCGCCATTTATTCTTACTTGTTTCTTTCTCCCTCTCTATCTCTCTCTCACACACACTCACACACTCTCTCACACACACTCTCACACTCTCTCTCTCTGGATATGTGTCTAAACTATTTCTTACAAAAAAGAAAGACCGTGAATAATGGGAAAAACCTAACGAAAGACAAATGAATGGTAATAAAAAAAAATAAATGATAAACAAGAAAAGAAAATGCAGCACATGTTTCTCACGAGACTAGCAAACTTTAAATTTAAATATCTTTGTGCGCATATATATATATATATATATAATATATATATATATATATATATTACGGTAATACGCAACACATAGATTTCGATAAGTTTAATATACCTGTGTACATATCCTTATATATGTGTACAGAGAAGGAGTGAGCGATACATGACACATACGAATACAGATAAGATGTAATTGATATACAAATACGTATATATTATATATGCATGAACAGCAACATAATTATATGATCACATGTCTACACGCGGTAACCAGTTTATATATATATATATATATATATATATATATGTGTGTGTGTGTGTGGTGTATAGAATGGCGGACTTATGATCACATAATCTTATGTAAATAAGTCAGCTATTTTCTATTTAGCTACTGGTAAGATCTAACCCAGTTTTACCTGCTGCTTCATAATGAGAGAAATACCTGAAGAAGGCCGGACGGATCATAGGCCGAAACGTTGAACAGATAAAGATGAGAACAATAGTCCGAATAATCCATATAGTACTAATCTAAAAATTCAGTTCCGATATCTTGTGTGTATAATTATCTTGTGTGTGTATAATTATATATTACCGACCAGTAATATGTATATAATAAGATTAATATCAACCCTGTATAAGAATTTTCTATATTATTCTTTATTCATCCAGTAATTTTCTACGCATGTTTGCATAATATCTAATTATTCGTGACTATAGACCATTATATATCTGTTTCTCCTAGATCCGGCTCTTAGGCACGATCTCCTCCATTGCACAACATGGTATAGAGTCACAGCTATTTCTCGACACTTTTGGGAATATGGAGATGGTGTGGACAATGCTTTGTTCCTTTGCACTTACGCACAGAATCCAATATTTGAATATCCATATGATGCATAATAATTAGGGTAATAATTAGGGTTATGTTTAAATACGTACAACCACTATTCTTTACCTATTGCAGTGGAACATGTTCGCACAGGCTTGCATAAGAAATGGGTTGAAGAAATAGTTAGTTCTTTTGTTTTAAAACAAATTTATAAAAAGGGTTTTTAAAGTAGAATTGGTAATTAGCTTCGTTTACGCTAATTATTTACATTGGTAATTTATGAGAAAGTGCGTCCCGGTCTCCTGCCTCAAGAGTTGACTATTAAAATAACGACTCTGCTCAGTCTATTCAAAACTATCCATCTTCATATCTATCTATCTCAATTGGTTTATATTTATCTATATTACTTTAAATACTAAGATTTTTTTTATTCAGGTTTGTTTAATGTCTTGTTTTTAGTTTAAATAAACAAGAATTACGACAAAAAAAGAAGCCCCCCCCCAATACATTTCTCGAAAATATATATCTCCATTTGTTCGTATCTATCTATATTGTTTGTTTATCTCAGTCTATTCAAAACTATATATCCATCTTCATATCCAGACAAGAATTACGACAAATTACGATAAATAAACAAGAATTACGACGAGCTGGGGTTGTTATCTTGATAGTCAACGGATAGCGATTTTTGAGGCAGGAGACCGGGACGCACTTCCTCATAAATTACCTTTACATTGATATCAAAGAGACGATATTAAAGTTTTTAATATTTTAATAGTAAAATCAATTGCAACATTGTTTAAAACATGTCTGTCATTTCTTGAGAATCGCGTTCATAATTTTAACCTGTCTATTCTGTGCTTACAGGCTAGAGAATCGTGTTCATAATTTTAACCTGTCTATTCTGTGCTTACAGGCTAGAGAATCGCGTTCATAATTTTTAACGTGTCTATTCTGTGCTTACAGGCTAGAGAATCGCGTTCATAATTTACAATGTGTATTAGTTTAAGAGTTTTTCCCCCTTTTCGTTTTGTAAATGTTCCTATCGAATACGAATAAAATATCAAACATCTACTTGACCCCAAATAAATAACCCTAATAGGTACTAACCCTGCAGGTCAGTGTGAACTTGGGAGTAATGGCAATGAAGTGGTTCTCAACACGTCCTGGATTTCCAGAACTGGAACCTCCCCACCAAATTCAATCTAGCTTTATACCCGGGACACCCGCTTTTTTTCAGTTGTATTCCAACCTCCACCGTCAGGACGGAAAGAAGGCCAAAGAGCCTATCAGCTGAAAATGTGACAAAATTTGCGAAGACGCAGATACTCGTCGAAATAATTTATGAAGGATAATGTTACTATATTTCAGACCTTCAGAAGAAGAAAAAATACTATATTATTAATATGGGTGTGGTGGTGTGTTTGGAAGACAAAAATTGGCCAAGGCCTAATGGAATTCATCTTTGGTTATTCCAAATCGATATTATTGCACGTTTAAGCTCACCAGATAAGATGCCAAAAGCTCATGAACAAAAAAATTATAAGACGAACGCATTGCCTATCACGTGATATTTCACTTGATTTCACATTTGAATTTCCTTCTTTCTTCTTTTTAAATTAAGATGGGTGGGTCTGATTTCAGTGGATGCCGATTTGCAGAATCAACGGGGAGTGGTTCTACTTTGACCTTCAATGTGAAGTGAAATGCTACCATTGATATAAAAAGGAAGAAAACCGAAAATCGGTCTAAGAAATACCTGTATATATATATATAATATAATATATATATATATATATATATATATATATATATATATATATATATAATCCAAAAGTCATGAGAAGAAATCTTACTTACGACCACAAGAGTTTTTTTTTTAATAAAACCTGTCGCAGTTTGAGAGCTCATGTGTGCTCTTAATGTTAGAGTCACAGAGCAAATATATAAGTAAAGAAATAACATAAGAATTAGTGATTTAGCATTATAGTCTATAATGCTAAATCTCTAAGTCTATTGTTATTTCTTTACTTACATATATATATATATATATATATATATATATATATATATATATTATATATGTGGTGTGTGTGTGTGTGTGTGTTGTGTGTTGTGTGTGTGTGTGTGTGAAATCAGAGATTAAACATTATTGAAGTTGATATTCCATAACTGTAATTTCATGCAATCTTCAGACGGCCAAAAATATTTGATATATATATATAATAGATAGATGAATGAATGAACAAATAAAAGGTTTAGCTTTTATTTATTTACATGGAACAATATTTTACAACCAATAGTTTTCCTACTAACGCATTCGTCAGGTAAACGAAATATATATATATATATATATATATATAATATATATATATTATATATATATATGAGTCCTTGTGAAATTCTTAATTTGTTCAACTTTTGATCTATATATGATAGAATTAATCTCTAATCTATTTTTCATTATCATTGACGTAGATATTTTAAATTGTCATTTGAAAAAGTTTTTGCTGACTCATGATGTCCTTTAAAGAAAAAATAAACCATCTACTTCGGGTGAATTTCAAACTATCAACCCTGTCCAAAATAATGATAGGAATGCATAATATTTTAATAAAGAAAATAGGTGAATAGATGAAAATTAATATCAACAATGTTTTGTTTTTTTTTTCAGAAAAAAAAACAAAACAATCATTTCACTAACTTTTTTCATTCTACTAAATCATCAAATTGTATGACGAATATATATATTATATTATATATATATAATCATTGCCGCTGAATCTTCCAGATAACATTTTCTAATATGTCTGTTTTGTGCGAGTGTTCATTTAATTTTTAAGTTTTTAATTAAAGTTTTAGAACAAGGTATTGAAAACTGGATATTGAGTTTACTATACTTCGCAATATATATTATACATAATATATATATATAATATATATATATATATATAAAACACAGAGAGAGAGAAATGAGTTTCATGAGTTTTTTTTTATAAATAATATACATTTAATAAACTTCGTGTGTTTCCAACATTTTTATGTACAGCAATTTTTTAAAAAAATAAATAAGTAGATAAAATCTGATGAATGATTTAATACAAAAATATAAAATTGTGAAATTTCTTCAATTAGATTTATTTACTTATTTATTTTTTTAAAAATTGCTGTACATAAAAATGTTGGAAACACACGAAATTTATTAAATGTATTATTATTTAATAAAAAAAAACTCAGAACTCATTTCTCTCTCTCTGGTTATATATATTATATATATATATATATATATATATATATATTGTTTATATATATATATATTGCGAAGTATAGAAACTCAATATCCAGTTTTCAATTACCTTGTCTAAAACTTGAATTAAAAACTTAAAAAATTAAATGAACACTCGCACAAAACGAACATATTAAAAAAATGTTATCTGGAAGATTCAGCGGCAATGATTATATATATAAATATAATATATATATTCGTCATACAATTTTGATTGATTTATGATAGAATGAAAAAGTTAAGTGAAATGATTGTTTTGTTTTTTTTCTGAAAAAAAAAACAAAACATTGTTGATATAATTTTCATCTATTCACCTATTTTCTTTATAAAATATTATAGCATTTCCTATCATTATTTTGGACAGGTTGATAGTTTGAAATTCACCCGAAGTAGATGGTTTATTTTTTCTTTAAAGGACAATCATGAGTCAGCAAAAACTTTTTCAAATGACAATTTAAAATATCTACGTCAATGATAATGAAAATAGATTAGAGATTAATTCTATCATATATAGATCAAAAAGTTGAACAAATTAAGAATTGCACAAGGACTCATATATATATATATATATAATATATATATATATATATATAATATATATATATATTTCGTTTACCTGACGAATGCGTTAGTAGGAAACTATTGGTTGTTAAATATTGTTCCATGTAAATAAATAAACTAACCTTTTATTTGTTCATTCATTCATCTATCTATATATATATATATCAATATTTTTGGCCGTCTGAAGATTGCATGAAATTACAGTTATGGAATATCAACTTCATAAAGTTTAATCTCTGATTTCACACACACACCACACACACACACACACACACACCACACACAACAATATATATATATTATATATATAATATATAATATATATATATATATATGTAAGTAAAGAAATAACAATAGACTTAGAGATTTACATTATAGACTATAATGCTTAAATCACTAATTCTTATGTTATTTCTTTACTTATATATTTGCTCTGTGACTCTAACATTAAGAGCACACATTGAGCTCTCAAACTGCGACAGTTTTATTAAAAAAAAAACTCTTGGTGTTAAGTAAGATTTCTTCTCATGACTTTGGATTATATATATATATATATATTATATTATATATATTATATATAATATATATATAATATATATTATATACAGGTATTTCTTAGACGATTTTCGGTTTTCTTCCTTTTTATATCAATGTAGCATTTCACTTCACATTGAAGGTAAAGTAGAACCACTCCCCGTTGATCTGCAAATCGGCAATCCACTGAAATCAGACCCACCCATCTTAATTTAAAAGAAGAAAGAAGGAAATTCAAATGTGAAATCAAGTGAAATATCACGTGATAGGCAATGCGTTCGTCTTATAATTTTTTTTGTTCATGAGCTTTGGCATCTTATCTGGTGAGCTTAAACGTGCAATAATATCGATTTGGAATAACCAAAAGATGAATTCCATTAGGCCTTGGCCAATTTTTGTTCTTCCAACAACACCACCACACCCATATTAATAATATAGTATTTTTTCTTCTTCTGAAGGTCTGAAATATAGTAACATTATCCTTCATAAAATTTATTTCGACGAGTATCTGCGTCTTCGCAAATTTTGTCACATTTTCAGCTGATAGGCTCTTTGGCCTTCTTTCCGTCCTGACGGTGGAGGTTGGAATACAACTGAAAAAAGCGGGTGTCCCGGGTATAAAGCTAGATTGAATTTGGTGGGAGGTTCCAGTTCTGGAAATCCAGGACGTGTTGAGAACCACTTCATTGCCATTACTCCCAAGTTCACACTGACCTGCAGGGTTAGTACCTATTAGGGTTATTTATTTGGGGTCAAGTAGATGTTTGATATTTTATTCGTATTCGATAGGAACATTTACAAAACGAAAAGGGGGAAAAAACTCTTAAACTAATACACATTGTAAAATTATGAACGCGATTCTCTAGCCTGTAAGCACAGAATAGACACGTTAAAAATTATGAACGCGATTCTCTAGCCTGTAAGCACAGAATAGACAGGTTAAAATTATGAACACGATTCTCTAGCCTGTAAGCACAGAATAGACAGGTTAAAAATTATGAACGCGATTCTCAAGAAATGACAGACATGTTTAAACAATGTTGCAATTGATTTTTACTATTAAAATATTAAAAACTTTAATATCGTCTCTTGATATCAATGTAAAGGTAATTTATGGAGGAAGTGCGTCCCGGTCTCCTGCCTCAAAAATCGCTATCCGTTGACTATCAAGATAAACAACCCCAGCTCGTCGTAATTCTTGTTTATTTATCGTAATTTGTCGTAATTCTTGTCTGGATATGAAGATGGATATATAGTTTGAATAGACTGAGATAAACAAACAATATAGATAGATACGAACAAATGGAGATATATATTTCGAGAAATGTATTGGGGGGGGGGCTTCTTTTTGTCGTAATTCTTGTTTTATTTAAACTAAAAACAAGACATTAAAACAAACCTGAATAAAAAAAATCTTTAGTATTTAAAGTAATATAGATAAATATAAACCAATTGAGATAGATAGATATGAAGATGGATAGTTTTGAATAGACTGAGCAGAGTCGTTATTTTAATAGTCAACTCTTGAGGCAGGAGACCGGGACGCACTTTCTCATAAATTACCAATGTAAATAATAGCGTAAACGAAGCTAATTACCAATTCTACTTTAAAAACCCTTTTTATAAATTTGTTTTAAAACAAAAGAACTAACTATTTCTTCAACCCATTTCTTATGCAAGCCTGTGCGAACATGTTCCACTGCAATAGGTAAAGAATAGTGGTTTACGTATTTAAACATAACCCTAATTATTACCCTAATTATTATGCATCATATGGATATTCAAATATTGGATTCTGTGCGTAAGTGCAAAGGAACAAAGCATTGTCCACACCATCTCCATATTCCCAAAAGTGTCGAGAAATAGCTGTGACTCTATACCATGTTGTGCAATGGAGGAGATCGTGCCTAAGAGCCGGATCTAGGAGAAAAACAGATATATAATGGTCTATAGTCACGAATAATTAGATA
>CM042143.1:31635617-31644733 GCA_023376005.1 Doryteuthis pealeii
TGATTTTATGATTCTTTGAATTAAATTTAGATTTACGCAGGTTCGTAGAATCTTCACTATTTTTCTAATTTGTCATCAATCTTTATTTAAAAGAAATATATTAATAATAATATCTATTGAATTTCAAATCAGATCATCTTGCTTAGATTGGGGTAGTCGGTCTAGATATTAAAATCATTGGACATTTTAATTATATTTACTACGATGAATTATGCATTGTTTGTCTAGCAATTGTTTACGTGGTCGAACCGAAATTATTTGAATAGTTATCAATATATGACTGTTCCCATTCTATGTGTGTTTGCAGTCCTTTTGAGCCTGTCGCATTCCTTCGTGATCCGATTTTCTGATTTCTCTTTCATTTACATTAACAAGTTAAATTGTTGATGCTATTTTAAATGGCTTAAAAAAGAAATTACCTTTATCTTAAAAAAAAAAAAAAAAAAAAAAAAAAGTTTCTGGATCTAAAAAAAAATTTTTAAAAAATAACCATATTCCTATTTTTCTCGATTTTGTTTATTTTTGTTTAAATAATTTCTGTTCTTCAAGGAGGCGGTTCTGTTTCTCTTTTTAGATGTCCTCTAGATAACCATTTCAACTTTATATTATAATATTAAACATAATCCTGGGCTTTTCTTCTAGATTATCACTGAGAAGTATTTTCAAGAATAATAGATTTGTTTAGCATGTTTTTTTTAACTATTAGATTTAAGAATTTTCAGGTCGATATTTTTATTTTTTTTACTCTGACATTTAATTTTAAAAAATCATTTAGATGATTGAAAAATCAGTCAAACCCGTTACCTGCACTTTCTCATGCAGAATTAGTTGCTACCTAAAAGTAAAATGTCCCAATGTTCCTTTCATCATACAATATGGCGTTAAGCTAAAAATCAAGTTGCATTGATTTATATAAGGAATATTATTTGAGCGTGCCCAGACTCCCAAAAATAGCCAATTTCATTAACTATTGACAAAGCTACAATGATTACTGAAAATACTCCAACTTTAAAAGTTACGTAAATTTAGAGCAGGCTTGAAGGATAGTTTTAGTGCTTACAAAGAACTGACTGGAATTTTAAAAATATGGTGGCCGGAACAGTCAAACATGTTATCATTGTCCGGAATTTTCACATCAGCCAACAATGAAACTCTACTTTTGACATCGATGAAATTTTTGTTTTTAGGTCTGAGATCGTTAAAAAATGTTCCTATATCTGTTAATGTTAATTAATTCTTCGCTTTACACCATTTCAAATAGAATGAAAAACTGGACTAATGTAGTTCTTTTCATAAGAGCGAAATGGTATAAAATGAAGGATGCCTGTATTTTACGGGCATTTTGATTTTTCTATCAAATATGAATAACCCTTTAAACAAAATTTATTTGACACGTATATGACCGCAACAGGTTCTACCACTCTGGCCAAATTGTAACCGGAGTACTGGGTAATGAAGGTTTATTCCACACTCCCTAGATTTCCAGAATTAGAGCCTCACACAATCACATGCAGTTTAGTGTAATACAATCCAATTTCGAGCGGGTGTCTTACCCTTCTATTCGGAGAAACATTTGGCATATTTTAAGCCCCGCCGACGGGGCTATTATTTTATAGGGTAAATCTAATATTCACATTATAAAGCTACTATTAGATTTAATTGCATCGTACGGGTAAAATGTAACTGTAATCTCTAAACTTTGCCTCTCTTATTATTATTATTATTATTATTATTATTATTATTATTGTATATATATAGCAAATGTATGCGTTATATAATGCAATGCATTATACTACCAAACTTCATTTAAAAATGAGTTAAGATTGTTTTCAAAAACTCGTTATTGCATCATAGATATCTAATGTCTTGTACGTTCTGGTTTTAATTGGGAACAAAAGCAGTAAATTTGAATTATTCTTCTAAATGGAGTTTAACAATTCTGCTTCCTCTGAAAAAATTCTGTTGCAACTAAGCTAAGCCTTTGAAACCATATGTTACTTCAGAATGAATTCAGGTCTTTTTTTATGTATTATTCATTTGAATTGTATCGATATATTTAAATGGACTTGCATATTACTTCAAATGAATCTGTGAGAATGCATTAAACTTGTCTTTTTTTAATATATTTGGAAATTTCCATAATATCTGTATTAGGATACATTACACTGTGTCTATTACAGAGAATATGAGGGTGTATGGAAAAGTACTCGGTCAGACCAAGAAGGGAATGAAATTGAGCCATGAAAGATACATGCTATTTCACACGTACACCCTGCAGTTCAGTTTTCCTTCATTAAAAATAAAAAAATTTAAAAAAAAAAGGTCCGTCTCTTGTTTAATCCAATGATTTCTCAGCGCCTAGTTGTATATTTATATGGAAGTCGTAGAGAGATAAATTCATATTTGATATTTGAAATCTATTTCGATGTATACTAAATATACGTGTAGAAATATATCGCATTAAAGGCCACATTCGCATCCATTAAACTCGATTTTGACTAATATACCTGTTGCAGATATTAATTAATGTTGAATAATAGTAATAAACTTAAAAATTAACATCAGTTATGTCCCCTGAGAATGTATAATGACCGGAATAAGAAGGTACGCAAACAGCACACTATTATGAAGTTCGAGGTTGGTGTACATGTTGCTTTATATTCACATACATACATGTTATATATTTTGCTTGAAGGCATTACAATGCATGTATCGCATAAAAATTCGATACTTATAGAAAATAATCTTGACAAGTGAATCCCGGGAAAGGATTGTTCGGCGTGTAGAACATCGTACAGACTGTTTCGACTTATTAAGTCTGTAACGATGTTGTACACGGCCGAACAATCTTTCCCGGGATTCACTTGTCAAGATTATTTCTATAAGTATCGAATTTTATGCGATACATGCATTGTAATTGCCTACAAGCAAAAAATATAAATAATAATATATACTTTATCAACAATGCTTCTAAAAAAGCAAAACATCCAAAAATCTTTATATATATATTATATATTAATGAGCAAGAGGGGGAGCGTGTGGAAATAATATGCTTCATATATACATACGTTTTCTATATGTAGTTGTTTGGTTATATGTAACTTATGTATATATGTGCATATATATAATATATATATATAAATATATAATATATATATATATATTATATATATATAGCGAATGTATGCGTTTATATAATGCATGTATACTTAGTAGTTACAATCTTTATCTCTGAATAAATTGAAAAAAAAAACTTACTCTAAAGCGTAATTAGTAAACTCATCTTGCAAGCTATTTAAAAGTTCATTCACCATTGTGCCCTTCTCCAAGCCAGACTCGGTTAATCTAATAACTAGTATACCGGAAGTTGACAGCCATTTTTAAAATCTAAGATGTTCAGCTTAACTGAACACACAGAACGCGCACAGTTATGCGAGTTATTGTCTTAAGGCCTTTTACGTGTTCTACCGACCAAAATAACCTGCTTACTAACACACCAACCTAGCTAGCAAAGATACCTGATAAGATAAACGCCACCCTTCTTTTTATCAAGTGAAGTCACTCACCCGACTCCTCTCTTTTTTCTTTTTTCTTTACCCCCCTCTCTCTGTCTCTCTGATATCTATTTGAAGAATATTTACTCACGTCCTTAGGTTTCACAATTGAAAACCAAGTGGTCACCAAGTGAGTTTAGCAAGCCGTCCGTTCGGATACATCCACCCTTCCCCTACCAGTGCTTTCAATTGTACTACCCTATTCCACCAGTGCTTACTAATTGTAGTTAGTGACTAAACTGCTTATTACAAGACGCTTTCCGCCCTTTCCTCCCTCCCACCTTCCCAATCTCGTCGAATCCGTGTGCTGTGTTTCAATTAACTACCATTCAAGTGTCTAAAAAAAGAAAGGATCTCCATCTTTAACCACTCACCAACCCACCCAGTGAAATCCATACCAACGCGACACACATCTCTCTACCCCTAATTATATATATATTATAATATATATTAATGGAATTTTCCTGAAGGTAATACATATAATGGATTATATAAAATGCATAAAGGGTGCTAGATGTTATGTTTCACTGTTTGAAGTTTAAAACAATTTCCTTGGAACACTAATTGGGACTAAGATTAGAAAGGAAAAAAACTAAAACCCAAGAAAAGAGGCTTGAATCAATATATAATATATATATATATATATAATATATATATATATATATATATATTACTTGGCGGCTGATCGGGTCACATGCACTTTTCCCAGTGTCTTGAGCCAGTTTCCGATTTCCAGCCAAAAATTAGTATTTTGACTGCTCATTCCAAAATCCATGTTTATCTTTTTTAATTAATGAAGTTTCGTGGTGTAATTAATACTGTCGTAGAAAATGGACCGTCGAGTTCAAAAAATAGACGAGGCTGTTTGTATTTCACATAGCGCTAATATCCCTTAAGAAAGTATGACTTCAACTATTCTCCCCCAGCTACGCGTAAAAATTAGGACAGACTGTCTATTTAACCTCACTTAGGCAACCAGTTCTATAATCTGAAAACTCTGCATTCAATTGTTAAGAAATTGACCTTGTATTCCATCCTGCTCGTGTGGAGGGTTGATGAATATATCAACATTCATGGGTTATTTTCTTCCACAGCCATCGTTGTATAACAACTGTATGGGTACTATTTAACCCCATAACTGGTGCACGAGTGGGTTCATACTTTTCGCAAGCGTATTAGTTCAAAAAGTGAACGCTATACCGCGACTGGATTTCGAACTCGCTTACTACGCTGTCGCAGGCCAGCATTTTATCAATTCTGCCACGGGGAATACCCCGTAAAAACATGGTCTGTCAACTTAGAAAATTGATAGATTACAATCATCCAGCATCATTAACCGATGCAATCTTAGCGACCCTCTCTTTCTCTTTTCATATGTAATCGGTTGTAATTAGAATTGACTTATATTAATATTGTACTTAATTATATACTTTACACATCACACACACACACACAACACATATATATATATATATATAATATATATATATAATATAATGTCAGGTTGAGGCTCTTCTTCTGTAAGCTCTAGGGAGTATGGAGTACCCCTTCATTGCTATTACTCCACATGTTCCACTATGCCCCCCAAATGGTCGCACTTGTTAGGATCCCATCTGTGGTCAAAATAGATCCGTTTCAAAAATTATTAGTGGTAGATAGGAATTATTGACCGGGTGCAAATTTTTATAAAGAATAGTTACTTAAAGCTATGTTTTTTCCCCTTGATTATTATTATTTCGTTAAATAGTAGGGCAGACTGGGCCCCTTCAGCCTTGGTTAGGTAACCAGCCGAGGAGAGGGAAACTCTGAATTTCAAAATCCTGAGGCGGTCGTTGATTGGGTTTGTGGCAACCCCGATGCACCAATTCTTTCCTATCGACTGTGCCAAAAAGTGTGGATGGTCCAACACAAGCCTTCACCAATATAAACAAATCACTGTGTGTGTGTTCATTGTGTGTATGAACCCTCATACGTCGAAAATCGACGGGAGAGTCCATAATAATAATAATAATAATAAATATATATATCTTATTATAATGGAGATTGTGTGTTTTTCTGTCTGTAACCGAAACTAAATCACTACTCAAGTCACAATTCCCTTAGTTATTGACGTCACATTCACCATGAATTTATTTTAATTTTAACCTCAATTATTAATAAAATTGTTTTACATTATTAATACTGATAACCATATCTACATATTAATAACATTCAATTATATTTATATATACAACAAAATAGCGGGTTACAGTGTGAATGGGAGGCTTAATTTGCATATTGATATTTAAAATGTGATTTTAATAAATATGTGCTTAGTATTATTGTTTTCTAACTGTTTGGTTTTATTTAATGAATAAGAGCAAAAATCTCTTCAATGAATCTTAAATGAAATCCATTAACAAGAAAACATAACTGTCATATTATTCTTTATTTCCTATTTTAACTAAATACTTAAATTATAAAAAAATAACAATGAAAGACGAGAGTGTGGAAGAGTAAATTTAAGTTGTTCTATTTTTCGATTATATCCCCCTCTGATTCAAATCTTTTTATCTGCATTCTTATTTAGTTTCATTAGCCTTTCTAATTTAATACGATATTCTATTACATTAAAACTTAAATACTTGCACCCGGAGGGTGCATATATTTGCTAGTATATAAAATCTTGCTTTTTATTTTTAACGTCGATAGATTAAACAAACATGATCAATTTGCTAGACACTTTGACAAACAAAATCCTGCGTGCAGTTTTGTTTAAAATAAAATTCCATCGATTCTGTCATAGGGAATTCCAACTTCGTTACTTGCCTTCCGGCGAATGCGTTGTGCATTGAAACGGGAACACCTTTCAAATAAATGAGAAACTCGCTCAATGAACTGTAAAACAATATTCAAAAACTCTAAAGACAAAAAAATATCTAAATATAATTGCATTTATTTTTTTTTTCCTAGCTTTTCCGAACAGATCTGAACCAAGAACGAATGATAAAAGCTAGAAGAACAAGAACATAATTAAGATGTATTCGTAATTGCTTTAATAACTTAAGCATTAACAACATCCCCAAAAAAGTAAAAACAGATTCAAGTTTATAAGCTAAAGAAGCTGTGAGAACAAGAGATGAATCAATAACAAAAATCAGCATGAGTGATAAACAACAAAAGACAATGCAAAAACCAAAACACTGTCTTTAAATATCAGAGACAGTGAATCACAATCACATTATTGAGCATTTTCTCCATATTCTTTATATAATATTTATAGTGTATTATTTTAGGAGTGCCAGTGAACAGATCTGTATTGATCCCAACTTTTCAAAAATTGTTTTTAAAAAATACATCTCTATTTACATGATAGAAGCACACATACCACACGCGGATAATAGCAATAGACGAACGACTTTCTTACTGGTGTACCACCAATGTTTGTATCCAATATACACAACGGATATTATTTTACGCTAAATTCTCTCTCTCTCTCTCCTCTCTCTTCTCTCTCTCTCTCTCTCTCTCTCTCTCTCTCTCTCTCTCTCTCTCTCTCTCTCTCGTCTCTCTCTCTCTCTCTCTCACGTATTTACTGGTTGGAAAACAATTGTAGCGCTGGTTTATGTAGATAGCACCAAAGTGCAGAGGGGTTTAGGTTTCTGTTTCTACGTATATTTTATTTTTATTTCTTTGATTTTTATGCAGTTAATTTTCATTTTAATTTCTCTTCCTGATTCTTTATCTGGTTAAGTTCATGTACAGGTTCATTTGCTTTTGTTTGTTTTTGTTTTTGTACATTTTCTTTCATTTATTCTATTTCACTGTCTATTTGTCTTCCTCTCCTTCTCTCTTTAATATTTACTTTTCCGACTCTTTCTGTATACATCTCTCTTTTTATTATGTACTTGTCTTCCTGCCTTTTTCTCTCCCTACCTCTCTACACCTATCTCTGTGTATCGTACATTTTTCTTTACTCTCTCTCTCTCTCTCTCTCTCATATATATATATCTGTCTGTGTGTGTATCTCGCACGTCTGTGTTTCTATCTACACCCCGTCTCTCCTCTCTCTCTCTCGTCTCTCTCTCTCTCTCTCTACTCGTTCTCTCTCTCTCATCTCTACACTCGTTTCTCTCTCTCTCTACATCGTTTCTCTTCTCTCTCTCCTACACTCGTTTTCTCTCTCTCTCTCTCTCTACACTCTTTCTCTTCTCTCGTACACTCGTTTCTCTCTCTCTCTCTCTCTACTCGTCTCTTTCTCTCTCCTACACTCGTTCTCTTTCTCTCTCTCTCTCTCTTTCTCTCTACACTCGTCTCTTTCTCTCTCTCTCTCTCTCTCTCCTCTCTACACCCGTCTCTTTCTCTCTCTCTCTCTCTCTCTCTACACCCGTTCTCTTTCTCTCTCCAATTTCTCTCTCTCTCTCTCTCTCTCTGACACCCGTCTCTTCTCTCTCTCTACACCCGTCTCTTTCTCTCTCTCTCTCTCTACACCCGTCTCTTTCTCTCTCTCTCTCTCTCTCTACACCCGTCTCTTTCTTCTCTTTCCTCTCTACACCCGTCTCTTCTCTCTCTCTCTCTCTCTCTCTACAACCCATCTCCTCTCTCTCTCTCTCTCTCTACCACCCATCTCTTCTCTCTCTCTCGTTCTCTCTCTCTCTCTCTCTCCTCTCTCTCTCTTCTCTACACCCGTTCTCTTCTCTCTCTCTCTCTCTCTCTCTCTCTCTGGTGAATTTATTCTTCTCTTTTTTCAATAGCAAATTATCGACTACCTTTATCACTTTTTCTTAGTTTATATATTTCTCTTATCTTTCTTCTCTCCTCTTTCTAACCCGCCTCCACCAGTTCCCCCCCCCATTCCACCGTAGACAACAATGCACAGTTCTCCCTTTACCTCCTCCACCACCACCACACCACCACCGTAACTGCACAACCATCGCCATCACCATCGCGGAATTATTCGTTTCGTAGCTGATCTAGTGAGCGGTCGGTGGCCAGGCGTTGATGTGAGAGCGAGCCGAGAAAGAAAAGAGACGGCGAAAGTAAATCAATACCAATGAAATTATGGATCTTTTACGAATTTCAAGTTGATTCACATACGGAACGCCTCTCGATGTTACCGAAATGCCGCGCGCGGGAATACTGCGAAAGCGAAAGAAAAGTAGAGATGACATTGGTGAAGAGAAGCCTGGAAAAAAAGAAGGGAAAAGGGAGAGAAGTCTGTCTTTGGTCTGTCTGTCTGTTGTCGTTTGCTGATTGTGGAAGAATCCCGACTGAACATTAAAATTGGGAAGAGAGTTAATGAATAAAGAAGGAAGAAAATTACTGGGGAGAAGAAAGTGGGATAGGGTGAAAATAAAGAGAAGGGAATAAGTTGCGTTAAAGAGTGTGTGTGCGGGGGGGAGAAATTTTAATGAATATTTTTAGAGATGAGGGGAAGTATTTCTTGTAGAGAATTATGGAGAAGGATGCTCCAGCAGATATATAGTTGATGCAGACGAAATTATCTCAGTAGATATATAGGTAGATTTAGAGGATAGTCGCTCAGTTAGATATATAGGTAGAGTGTGGAGGAAAATCTCTGTG
>CM042143.1:31644833-31689833 GCA_023376005.1 Doryteuthis pealeii
GATTCTCTTAATAGATCATTCATGATAAATTCTAACACACACACACACACTATTTATGAATATATTATACGCAGTAATTCCTGGAAAGTACACGCATTTATTAATCGAACGTGTTTATTACTAATACAAATAAAATATTGTGTATATATTACAGCCATGGACTATGAAACACTTTCTCCACGTAACCGCGACGAGTTTGCAGCAAAAATTCTTTCCCTAAAAAAAATATTATGGCTACATGTTGGTCTTCCTTTAGTCCTTTTGAAATCTTAAAAAGACAACATTTTTAAATATTGTATACATCTTGGGCCTTTTCATGAACCGTCTATTTGAAAAGTTTGAGTTTCACAGATTATATAATTAAGTTTACATGCCCACAATTCTTTAAGCAAATGTTTAACCCACCGATACGCAATCTCAATGCTAAAATACGGAGAAAAAGTAGATTATCTGCTTATTCGGACTATTGTCCCATCTTCATGTTATTTGTACAACGTGTTCGGCCGATATGGCCCTCCGGCCTTCTTCAGGTATTTCTTGTCAGACTCGGAACCTTCTCGACTCGGAAACCTTCTTTTCGTACTCTGGACCATCACGGAACTTTGAACCTAACCCCTTTATTTATTCCCATGGGGGTATCCTAGTTTTCATTCGCTAACCTAGCTGGCGTAGGAGTTGAAGTTTAATTATTTTTCTAACTGTCTCCACTCAGGATGTTAATCCGGTATCCAGAGATAACTGTCACTTAGAACTTTCTTAACCTAACCACCTTATTCCACTAGGCCATATGTCCATTGTCTAAAATAATTAACACAACTCCTACGATGCTGATGATAGGTGTGGAGCCCACCTCAGACGCCTAAAAACAATCTCCTTGGTGATAGCACTTGTGTAAAGGGATAGACTTCCTAGCTGTCTGGCTGATAACGACTTTAGGCTGGGATACCTCGACGGTTCTTACTACTTTATTGATAATGAAAGTGTTCAATTTGGATAAATATTTATACCTTTTTCGATAATATTTGTATTGCACGCGTGTGCTTTGTGAAAATGACGCGTTAAAGGCCAAAATAATTACACAACATAGAAAATGAGTGGGTTAACTTTAAATTCCTTCTGTCAATCACAATAATAATTTGAATGGCATAGAAACATCTGTCTCACAGTATGGGTACAACTTACCCTCCTCCTCGCTGTAGTGTGGTGATATCTGCGTATGGGTACTGGATGAGCTCTCTACGCTTAATAGGGCCCGCAGGTCTAAGGAAATTTGGCAAAACTGAATCCAAACGTCAGAGGATAGTCTATCAGGTCTAGAATATTCCGGTTTCTTGAAAGAACTGGAAGCAGGTCGGAAGCTGCAGTAGACCCAAACAAAGCTGATGCTATGGGATGGAATACATTCAAGCTAAAAACAACACTATAATTATTTTGTCTTGTTCAGTATTAAAAAGAAATAGTGATACCATTCAATATTTCTTTAAAATGTATCTGAATTTAAATCAGTTAAGAATAATTGAATAAAAAAATGATTTAATTGATAATTATATTTTCCACTTCCAAATCATTTCTACGTATGTTAGACCCTAAGCAAAATTAGCCAATGTTTCATGAATAACCAACCCCACTCTCATATATATATGGAGAAAGGTGACAAACACGGGAAGTTATGGAAACTGGATGTTTGTCGACATGCAACGTTTTCACAACAACACATAACATATTTAATCTTGAACCAGGTCCCTTACAATCCACATTCTGGACTAACACCTGCATTACCATTTTTAACACTTCCCCATCTAGAAAGAAAATCCACTACCCACTCCCACCACCCTGAAGAGTCTTAATAGACCGAAACGTTACATCTCGGACCATAACATCCAGTTCCATGACATCCCGGTTTCTCTATCTTTCTCCACATATTGTCGGAATTAACCTCCTCATATATGTTCTACCATATAATATATATATATAGGATATATCCAATTGCCGCTTTAGCTTTTCCGTCGCATAGGTATCCAAGTAAAATAATCCAAAAGTGCCTCAATAATTTAAAAATTACAGAGCAGTAATTAATACTAATAATTATTATGTATTAAGGAAAAATAAAGGCCTACCATGGTTTCAATTCCAATTGAAATATTTCTTCAGGACCCTACCCGACGTTAACCAAGTCGATGTAACCCTATTAAAGTATTATATATATTATATATATATATATATATATATATATATATATATATATATATATAATATATATATATGGAAGTAAATATGGAAATAATCCGACAATATTAAGAAATATTGAAAACAAGTGTTTCCAGAAATAAGATGAATTTATTTATCGGACGCTTAAACGTATCGGTTTCTTTAAACCGTTTATCAGGCATGTATATGGCTGAAGAAATATGGATGTTTTATTAGATGCAGGAGCATTTAAAAAAAAAAAATTAAAGATTTAATCTGGATTACATTTTTAAATTACATCTTGAACAATTTGGACGCGTCTCATTTTTAATCGAGGTTGTTGCACGGCTGGTGATAACGGGACTGACAATTTAGGAACACGCGTATCTATAATGAGTGGGGTAGAGTTTTAAAAACATAGATATGTGATCGATATGTAAGTACCAAATATAAAGAGAAATTTAGTGTTTGCATGATAGGCGAATTGTTCAAATAATAATTTACTTCCTAAATTTTTTCATCGTGCACAAATGTTACGGTTTTTATTACACAAAAAATAAGCCCCTTCCTTAAAAAAGCTGCTAATTTGGAAACCGTTTGGCTGTCTATACAAGTTCCTATTTCATCTTGGAAAACCAATATTTTGTTGTCGCACGCAAAACGAATTTTAATTTCTTAAAAACACACCAAAGAAAAAAGAAAGAAAGAAAAACACTAGATAAGTGACAATAACTAGTGACCTTTACGTAACCAATTCACGAGAAAGAAAAAAATATTAATAAGTCAACTTTAAAATTTAAAAAAAAAATAAATATAATATAAAATAATAATAATAATAAGTAATAAAAAATAATAATAAAACAAGAAAAGAAAGAAAAAAAAAATGATTAATGTCCCAGACATTTTTATCGTAGGAATCAGTTCATTGTTATTTTTGAAGCCAGCAAAATAATTATTTCAGAATGTATTATTAGTATATTCATTTACAAATAAGCTGGCTCATCATATTGTTGCATTTAAAGTGAAGCGGACATCCTAACATTCTCTGTGGGATTTTCGACATTTTTGGTTTGCAACAAAGTGCTTCATTACAAGACGACAAAATTCAGCATTAAAGCAATTCACTCATAATTAAATGCTTACAAATACATACTACGCATGAAACACCACTTCTCCACACTCCCCCATATATATAATATATATATATATATATATATATACACACACACACACACACGTGTCTGTGGTATTTCATGCGCCCTCAGACGTTGCAGTATAAGCATTTTTAACAGAGGAGCAAAAAAATATACAACAATATACCACTTGCCTGTATGCATATAAAATGAGGAAGTCTTAAAATGTAAAACAATAGTGACTCGTCTCATAACACTATAACTACCATATATGAGTTTGGTTATTAATTTGACCAACTTCTCCGCACAGAGCAGGATGCAACACAAGGTCAATTTTCTTAAGCGGAGTTCAGCAGGTTTTGATTAGAGGTTTTTCCATCTTCGTAGACGGTTGCCTAACAAGGTTTTAAAGAGCCCAGTCTGTTTACTACTATTTACCATAGCTGGAGGGAGAGCAGGATTCATACCTTCCCAAAGGGTAATTAGCGCTAAGTGAAATGCAATTACCACGTTCCAGGATTTGAACTCGGGGCGACGAGTCCAGTTTCCATGACTCTTAACCATTACACCACGCGCTTCCTACACATTTGAGTTGTGTAGAAGAGAGCGAGAGAGAAAAGTCTATTTTTATATACTTCCACACACACACACACTATATTATATATATATATTAATATTATATATATATATATATATATATATGTATGTGCTGTGTGGAAGTATTTAAAAAAATAGACTTTCTCTCTCGCTATATATATATATTTATATATATATATAGCTTGTGTGTGATAAATATTGACTTAAAAGAAAATAGCTATCAATAAAAAGAAATCCATATAATTTTTGTAGAGAAAAAATCTGATTCAAAACTTCTGATTATATCTTTACCTCTACCTGCGCAGTATTTTAAATTTTGATCTTTTACACGTATTATGAATAATGATAATTATATATAAGATTTTTGGATGTTTGTTTATTTTAGAAAACGTGTTGAATAAAGTATATATCAAATTTTTACTTGAAGGCACTTACAACGTATGTTATCGCATAAAATTCGATACTTTTTCTTATAGAAAATGTAATGGACAAGTGTAATCCCGGCAAAAGGATCGCTCGCGTGTGTAGAATGTCGTACAGACTGTTTCGACTTTATTAAGTCTCATCAGCGACAATATACTAACGATTTCCCTCCGAACAGAAACGAAACCGGATCTCAGCGAGGCATAGTGAACCGCTATATCGCTCGACCACAGTTACACAGCTAACAATCCTTAGCGATACACACGTTGTAAGTGCCTTCAAGTAAAAATTTAATATATACTTTATCAGGCAACGTTCTAAAATAAACAAAACATCCAAAATCTTATTCACTTCGCCGAAGGGCATACGTCTGTTTGTTGTTATTCTCTCAAAAATGCCCCCTTACCTATTATGGCTAGAGGCGTGTAGTATCAATTGACAAGCTTAATTTCGCTAGGATTGTTAGCTGTGTACTGTGGTCGAGGCGATATAGTGGTTCACGATGCTCGCTGAGATCCCGGTTTCGATTTCTGTCGGAGGAAATCGTTAGTATATGTCGCTGATGAGACTTAATAAAGTCGAAACAGTCTGTACGAATTCTACCACACGAAGCGATCCTTTGCCGGGATTACACTGTCAATACATTTCTTATAAGAAAAAGTATCGAATTTTATGCGATACATACGTTGTAAGTGCCTTCAAGCAAAAAATTTAATAAATATATATATATAAGAATGGAAAGGAATTGAATCAGACAATATGAGGAAAAAATGAGTAAAGAAAAGAAATGTAGATGGATAAAAATGAATTTAATCGATATCACTTTTAATCGATATCACTTACACAGGTGTTTCGGTCCGTTTATCAAACATGTATACGGATTACGCTATCAGAAGTATAAAAATTCACTCTTGCATGAAGGTCTTAAAAATCTCTCTGTGTTACGGAATATTTTTACATTTTTCCTATTATATTATTATCATTATTTCAACTTTCTGAATCTGATTTATTTTAATAATAATAATAATAATAAAATAATAATAATAATAATAATTAATAAAATAAATAGCGTATCCTATAACATTTTGATAAACGGACCGAAACACATGTGTAAGTGATGTCGATTAAATTCATTATTATCCATGTACATTTCTTTTCTTATTTTTTCCTCATATATATAATTATATATATATATATATATATATATATATATATATATATATAGATAATATATATATATATATATTATCTGAGTGGTACGAGTGTCTGAATGAATATAACATTTTTAAAACGTTTTCTCTAAATCAAGGTTTTCTTTTTCTAATGCTGGCTAGTAAAGTGGAAAAACCAAAATTGTTTATCCTACCTACGCCTATCAGTCCATTATTAAAAGTTTCATGTATTTGAAAAAAAAATACAAACGTCAAGCTTTAGGCATATTTTATTCAGACGAATGTTTTAACGTCGTAGGAAATGGATCAGAATTAAATCCTGAACGAGGCTATTTTGAATTTACATAGTTTTTAACACTTGTGAAAGCGATCCAACTATTCTCCACTATTATAGATAAACAGCAGGTTAAACTGAGCTTTTAAAAACCATAGTAAAAAAACATCAATTAAACAAATCCGCATTCAAATTGGACCCTAGTGCGGCACCCTGCTCGTAGGGGCGCTTGGAAAACACACACACACACACACATATTATAAAGGAAGAACGAATATATTTTACGAAGGGGCCGTCGGAATTTAGGGAATTGTTTTTATTTTTAAAACCCTGTTGTATTTTTATCTTTTTCATCTTTTTATCCACAGAATCACACACACTTATATATATATATGAGTATAGATAAAAGGAATTGAAAACACCACAAAATGCTGTAAAAGTGAAAACTTTTTTATAACATTCATAGCTAATATTGAACAATATTTCGATTATATAAAAATCATCTTTAGAGCTTGTTTACTTTCGTCTCCGCCCTCTGATAGTACGGAGTATAAAAAAGCTCTGAAGATGATTCCGTCGGATTCCTTTCCTTAATATTATATATAAAAATGTATATATATACATATATGTCTCTTCTTCACGACTTAATCCTCTTAAACATATAGTTGACCAAGTGAGAGGACACTGATCATTCCAGCCATCTATGAAGATAAAAAGCAGGACGTAGTTCATATCAAAATCTATGTCTCACCTTCTTGGATTGAAATGTGTGGACTTGCCATCTGACATATTCAGTAACTTCAGATTATCTCGGAGGTCAACCTCGCGTAGTTTATGTTGAAGCCAGAACGCAAGTCAATATCCTTGCCAGAAATCAGTACTTCAAACTCACTCTGGTCGTGATCGTCGACACACACAACACACACACACACACAACACACCATAAATTAATTTGCATTGGAAAAAATAACAGGATCAGAGTGGTTAGTATTTGTGCTGCACCAAAAAGTACATATAACTGAGCAGCTGGAATTCCACCCAGGAAATCCCCATTTCACTATTGGCTATAAATAAGCTATAGTAATAATATTAAACAATCAGGATCCCCTTTTCACTATTGCTATAAATAAATCTATTGTAATAATATTTAACAATCAGGATCCCCTTTTCACTATTGGCTATAAAATAAATCCATTGTAATAATATTTAACAATCAGGATCCCCTTTTCACTATTGCTATAAATAAATCTATTGTAATAATATTTAACAATCAGGATCCCCTTTTCACTATTGGCTATAAATAAAATCCATGTAATAATATTTAAACAATCAGGGATCCCCTTTCCTATTGGCTATAAATAAATCCATCTGTAATATATTTAACAATCAGGATCCCCTTTTCACTATTGCTATAAATAAATCTATTAATAATATTTTAACAATCAGGATCCCCTTTTCACTATTGGTATAAATAAATCTATTTAATAATATTTAACAATTCAGGGATCCCCTTTCACATTGGCTATAAATAAATCTATTGTAATAATATTTAACAATCAGGATCCTTTTCCACTATTGGCTATAAATAAAATCTATTGTAATAATATTTAACAATCAGGATCCCTTTCACTATTGGCTATAAATAAATCCATTGTAAATAATATTTAACAATCAGGATCCCCTTTTTCACTATTGGCTATTAAATAAATCCATTGTTAATAATATTTAACAATCAGGATCCCCTTTTCACTATGGCTATAAATAAATTCTATTGTAATAATATTTAACAATCAGGATCCCCTTTTCACTATTGGCTATAAATAAATCTATTGTATAATATTTAACAATCAGATCCCCTTTTTCACTATTGGCTATAAATAAATCCATTGTAATAATATTTAACAATCAGGATCCCTTTTCACTATTGGCTATAATAATCTATTTGTAATAATATTTAACAATCAGGATTCCCCTTTTCACTATTGGCTATAAAATAAATCTATTGTAATAATATTTTAACAATCAGGATCCCCTTTTCACATTGGCTATAAATAAATCTATTGTAATAATATTTAACAATCAGGATCCCTTTTCACTATGGCTATAAATAAATCTATTGTAATAATATTTAAACAATCAGGATCCCTTTTCACTATTGCTATAAATAAATCTATTGTAATAATATTAACAATCAGGATCCCCTTTTTCACTATTGGCTATAAATAAATCCATTGTAATAATATTTAACAATCAGGATCCCCTTTTTCACTATTGGCTTATAAATAATCTATTTGTAATAATATTTAACAATCAGGATCCCCTTTTCACTATTTTTAGCTATAAAATAAATCTATTGTAATAATATTTTAACAATCAGGATGCCCTTTCACTAATATAAAATAAATCTATTGTAATAATATTTAACAATCAGGATCCCCTTTTCACTATTGGCTTATAAATAAATCTATTGTAATATATTAACAATCAGGATCCTATGAGCTCGGATTCTAGGAGCCTAAAAATGTGGAAAAAAAAAAAAAAAAAAAAAAAAAAAGGACTAAATTCACCTGTAATTGTAGTAGAAATATTTGTCTTTTATTGATTTCTAATGAAAAAATTAATCAACAAATAAATAGATTTATTCAAGTTTGGTTTTGTTTTTCTTTACGGCATATCAAACCTCGCGTGGGTCATTTAATGCCGACAATTGTGAAATAAATTCATTCTTAATGGATAATACAATTTTGTTATGTACTCATATTTTTCTATTTAACGCATAGATGGAACCCTAACAGGTACTACCACTCCGGGTCCGAGTGAACCAGGGAGCAATGTGATGAATGAGTTCTCCACATTCCGCAAATCTCCAGAACTGGAAACCTCACCATCCGTTAGAGTTTTAACGTCATACCCAGGACATGTAGACCTCAGCACCACCTTCTAAAGCACCCTTATGATAAAAAGATTGGGACTTGCTATAAGGGCAATTGGGTTGGGGCAATCATATAGGTGCTAGGGCTTGACATGGCCAGCCGATTGGATACCCGTCTAGCCTAAGTAAGCGCCTAAGTGGAATGTTACCCCTCTGGAGAGGTGCAATCGGTGAATTCTAACGCACCAGATGACAGGGTAGTGTTATAAAATTATTTGTAATAGAGATGAATATTTTATACCATATATATATATATTTACCCCCCCACACACACACCGCACGAGAAGGATGTGACACAAGGTCAATTTCTTGAGCGGAGATTAACAGGCATGAATTCATAGATTTCCTTCTCCTAGACTGGTTACGTAACCAAGGTTATAGAGCCCAGCCTGTCTTACTATTTACCCATAGCTGGAGGGAGAGTAGTTGACTTCATACCTTTCCCAAGAGTATTAGCGCTATGTGAAATGCAATTACCACATCCAGGATTTGAACTCGGGTCGACAAGTCCATTTCCTACAGCTCTAACCATTACACCACGCACCTCCAACCAACTTGAAACCACATAAACGTGGGCAGAAACCTAAGAAACTACACAAAAATGTAAATATAAACGTATAATGTACGCAATTCCATAACTTCTATGAATAAGATAACCCTACGCGGGTTGACATGTCGTAAGATAAAATCGCTTAATCATAGATTGAAGTCTGTCATACTAAGCAATGAATGACTTGAAATTACCAAATTGCAATCGTCATTTTTAGGTTTGGTTTGGTTTGTTTTTTTTACGGCATATCAACCTCAGGGGTCATTTAATGCCGATAAAGTTTTGAAATAAATCAATTCTTATATGGAATACATTTTTTTTATAAATACATTTTTCATTTAGCATAGATGGAACCCTAACAGGTACTACCACTCCAGGTGGGGCTTGCCATCAAGGCAATAGGGTTGGGAAAATCATATAGGGCTAGGGCTTGACATGACCGACAATTGATCGGAGGGAGCCTCTCTGACCGCCCGTCTTAGCCCAAGATAGTGCCAAGTGCGAGTATTGCAAGTCATGAACTGCTGATCCAACCTAGATTCTATCCTTAAGCATCACGCGGTCACCACCACGGCCAAAGTGGTCCCATTGGGGAGTCTTAACCCCTCTGGGCAAGAGGTGTAGTCGGTGCATTCTAACGCCCCAGCGACAGGGCGCGTCGTTCATTTTAGATTTCATTAAGATTTGCATATTTGATACTCAGCATAAGTTGGTTGTTGGATTTTATACTAAAAGATGTTTTTGTTTTAGTCATTTCTTATGCGGTTATTCAAATTTTTAAACTCATTTTTTTTAATCTATTAACCATTTAGATGTGACTTTAACAAGTAATACCACTCCGCGGCAGAGTGGATGTTGATTTATGGCCAAGGAAGGCGTACACCACATTCCTCCAGATCTCCAGAATTTTAACCTGGCCACTTGATTGCAGTTTAAAGTTCATTACCCAGGATACACAGGTATCAGATTGCTTACGGTTACCTGCCGCTTCCTAATTGAAACACTCATTATGCAGAACCGGATATAGAATTTAGCAGACCCTGGAGGCATTTCTGGCCAGAAGACCCCCCTCAAATTGCCTCAACATAGAAATTAAATTAAGTACATAGACATTTTTTTATAAAATTGAAGTAAAATGGAATTTATCAATGAAAAAAAAAAAAAAAATTATATATATATATTATATATATAATATATTTAAGTTTAGGTTGCGAGAGTGTTTTATTTAAAATTTATTTTTCTCAGTAATAAAATAATCTTTAGGGAACATTTTCGACAAAGTTATATTTCATTAAAGTGACAGCAAATTACTATTATCTTTTCCAATAAACTAACTTTTTGAAATATCCAAGTTGTTCATCCATGCGAAAATGTCCTAAAGATTATTTTATTGACTGAGAAAAATAAAAATTTTAAATAAAAACACCTTTCGAAACTACTTATATATATATATATATATATTATATAATAATTTTTTTTTTTTTTTTTCATTTGTAAATTCATTTTACTTCAATTTTTATTAAAAATGGTCTCATGCTACTTAATTTAATTTCTATGTTTGAGGCAATTTGAGGGGCGGTCTCTGGCCAGAAAATGCCTTCCCAGGGTCTGCATAATTTCTATATCCGGTTCTGCATAAATGAGTGTTCAATTAGCGAACGGCAGCGTACGTAAGCCAATCTTGATACTGTGTATCCTGGGTATGACTTTAAACTGCATTCAAGTGCCAGTCGGTTAAAAATCTGGAGATCTGGAGAATGGGTGTACCCCTTCCTTGCCATTAACTCCAACATCCACTCTGAACCCGGAGTGTAATTACTTGTAAAGTTCACATCTATGGATTAAATAGATAAAAAATGAGTTTAAAAAAATTGAAAATACCCCATAAGAATGACTAAAACAAAAAAACATCTTAGTATAAAATCCAACCAACCAACCCTTTATGCCTGAGCTATCAAACTATCAAAATCTTAATGAAATCTAAATGAACGACCGCCCTGTCGCTGGGCGTATAGAAATGCACCGACTAACCTCTTGCAGAGGGGTAAGAACTCCCAATGGGACCACCTGTTAGCCGCTGGGTGGTGACCGACGTGAACTTGCTTAAGGGGAAGGATTAGAACCTAGGTGGATCAAGCAGTTCTGACTTGCAATACTCCACTTTGGCACTATCTTGCGGCTAGACGGGCTGGGTCAGAGAAGGCTCCCTCCGATCAGATTGTCTGGTCATGTCAAGCCCTAGCACCTATATGATTTTCCCAACCCTATTGGCCCTTTATGGCAAGCCCCAACCGCGAGTGGTAGTACCTGTAGGGTTCCATCTATGCGTTTAAATAGAAAAACAAATGTATTTATAAAAAATGTATTATCCCATTAAGAATTGATTTATTCAAAACTTTATTCGGCATTTAAATGACCCACTGAGGTTATATGCCGCTTTAAACAAAACAAACCAAACCAAACCTAAAATGAACGATTGCAATTTGGTTAATTCAAGTTCAATTCAATTGCTATAGTATGACAGACTTCAATCTATGATTAAGCGATTTATCTTAACGACATGTCAACCCGCGTAGGGTTATCGTATTCATAGAAGTTATGGGAAATTGCGTTACATTATACGTTTTATATTTAACATTTTTGTGTAGTTCTTAGGTTTCTGCCACGTTTAATGTGGTTTCAAGTTGGTTGGAGGTTGCGTGGTGTAATGGTTAGACTGTAGGAAATGACTTGTCGACCCGAGTTCAAATCTGGATGTGGTAATTGCATTTTCACATAGCGCTATACGTCTGGGAAAGGTTGATGGAAGTCAACTACCTCTCCCTCCAGCATGGCGTAAATAGTAAGGACAGGCTGGGGCTCTATAACCTGGTTACGTAAACCAGTCTAGGAGAAGGAAATCTATGAATTCATGCCTGTAATCTCCGCCCAAGAAATTGACCTTGTGTCACTCCTTCTCGTGCGGTTGTGTGTGTGGGGGGTAAATATATATATATATGGTATAAAATATCATCTCTATTACAAATAAATTTTATAACACATCCTGCTCAATCTGGTTGGCGTTAGAATTCACCGATTGCACCTACTCCAGAGAGGCGGTAACATTCCACTCTAGGGCGCCTTACTTAGGCTAAGACGCGGATCCAAATCGGCTGGCATGTCAAGCCCTAGCACCTATATGATGTGCCCCAACCCAATTTGCCCTTCTATAGCACAGTCCCAAATGCTTTTTTTATTCATAAGGGTGCTAGAAAGGTGGTGGCTGAGCGTCTACATGTCCTGGTATGACGGTTAAACTCTAACGGATGGTGAGCGTTCCAGTTCTGGAGATTTGCGGAATGTGTGAGAACTCATTTCATCACCATTGCTCCCCTAGGTCACTCGGACCCGAGTGCGTAGTACCTGTTAGGGTTCCTCTTGCGTTTAAATAGAAAAATATGAGTACATCAAACAAAATGTCATTATCCATTAAGAATTGAATTATTTCAACAATGTCGGCATTAAATGACCCAACGACGGTGATATGCCGTTAAGCAAAACAAAAACCAAACCTTGAATAAATTCTATTATTTGTTGATTAATTTTTTCATTAGAAAATCAACTTAAAAAGACAAATAATTTCTACACAATTACAGGTGAATTTAGTCCTTTTTTTTTTTTTTGTTTTTTTTTTCCACATTTTTAGCTCCTAGAATCCTGAGCTCATTAGGATTCCTGATTGTTAAATATTATTACAATAGATTTATTATAGCAATAGTGAAAAGGGGATCCTGATTGTTAAATATTATTAACGAATAGAATTTATTTATAGCCAATTAGCTGAAAGGCGGATCCTGATTGTTAAATATTATTACAATGGATTTATTTATAGCCAATAGTGAAAAGGGATCCTGATGCTTAAATATTATACAATAGATTTATTTATAGCCAATAGTGAAAAGGGATCCTGATTGCTTAAATTTATTACAATGGATTTATTATAGCCAATAGTGAAAAGGGGTCCTGATTGTTAAAATATTATTCAATAGATTTATTTATACCAATAGTGAAAAGGGGATCCTGATTGCTTAAATATTATTACAAATTAGATTTATTTATACCAATAGTGAAAAGGGGATCCTGATTGTTAAATATTATTTACAATAGAATTTATTTATAGCAATAGTGAAAAGGGGATCCTGATTGGTTAAATATTAATTACAATAGATTTATTTATAGCCCAATATTGAAAAGGGGATCTGTTTTAAATATTATTAACAATAGATTTATTTATAGCCAATAGTGATAAAGGGATTCCCTGATTGTTAAATATTATTACAATGGATTTATTTATAGCCAAATAGTGAAAAGGGGATCCTGATGTTAAAATATTATTACAATAGATTTATTTATAGCCAATAGTGAAAAGGGATCCGATATGTTAAATATTATTACAATAGATTTATTTATAGCCAATAGCTGAAAAAGGGATCCATGATTTGTTTATAATATTATTACAATGGATTTATTTATAAGCCAATAGTGAAAAGGGGATCCTGATTGTTAAATATTATTACATATGGATTTATTTATAAGCCTAATAGTGAAAAGCGGGCAATCCTGATTGTTAAATTATTATAAATAGATTTATTATAGCCAATAGTGAAAAGGGGATCCTGTATGTTAAATATTATTACAATGATTTATTTATAGCCAATAGTGAAAACTGGGATCCTGATTGTTAAAATATTATTTACAATAGATTTATTTATAGCCAATAGTGAAAGGGGATCCTGATTGGTTAAATGATATTACAATAGATTTATGTATACCAATTTAGTGAAAGGGGATCCTGATTGTAAATATTATTTACAATGGATTTATTTATAGCCATAGCTTGAAAAGGGATCGCTGATGTTAAATATTAATTACAATGGCATTTATTTATAGCCAATAGTGAAAAGGGGGATCCTGATTGTTAAATATTATATACAATAGATTTATTTATAGCCATAGTGAAAGGGGATCTCTGATTGTTAAATATTCATTTACAATGGGATTATATTTTATAGCCAATAGTGAAAAGGGGATCCTGATTGTTAAATATTATTACAATAGATTTTATTTATAGCCAATAGGTGAAAAGGGATCCTGATTGTAAATATTATTACTGTATAGCTTATATTATAAGCCCATAGTGGAAATGCGGATTTCCTTGGGTGGATTCCAGCTGCTCAGTTATAACTGTTACTTATCTTTGGTTACGCAGCACCAAATCATACATCTGCAATCTGTTATTTTTTTTCAATGCACCAAATATTATGCGCTGTGTGTCGTAGTGGTGTGGTGTGTGTGTGTCCGACATTCACGACCCAGAGTGAAGTTTGAAAAGTACCTAGATTTCGCGCAAGCGATATGGACTTGCGTTCTGGCTTCACATAAACTACGCCGAGGCCAAGTTGACCTCCGAGATAATCTGAAGTTACTGGAATGTCAGATGGCAAGTCACACCATTTCAATCCAAGAAGAGTGAGACATAGATTTTGATTATGAACTACGTCCTGCTTTTTATCTCATAAGATGGCTGTTGGAATGATCAGTGTTCCTCTCCTTGCGTCAACTATATGTTTAAGAAGGATTAAGTCGTGAAGAAAGAGACATATATGTATATATATACATTTATATATTAATATATTAAAGGAAAGGATCGACGGAATCATCTTCAGAGCTTTTTATACTCCTACTATCAAGAGCGGAGACGAAAGTAAACAAGCCTCTAAGATCGATTTTTATATAATCGAAATAATGCTTCAATATTAGCTATGAATGTTATAAAAAGTTTTCACTTTAACAGCATTTTTGTGTGTTTTTCATATCCTTTTATCTATACTCATATATATATATATAGTGTTGTGTGATCGTGGATAAAGATGAAAAAGATAAAAATACAAACAGGGTTTAAATAAAAACAAAATTCTAAATTCCACGGCCCCTTCGTTAAAAAATATATTCGTTCTCCTTTTATGAATATGTGTGTGTGTGTGTGTGTTTTCCAAGCGCCCCCTACGAGGCAGGGTGCCGCACTTAGGTCAATTTGAATGCGGATTTGTTTAATTATGTTTTTTACTTATAGGTTTTTAAAAAGCTCCAGTTTAACCTGCCTGTTTATCTATTAACTAGATGGAGAATAGTTGGAATCGCTTCACAAGTGTTAAGAACTATGTAAAATTCAAATAGCCTCGTTCAGGATTAAATTGCTGATCCATTCCTACGACGTTAAACATTCGTCTGATAAAAATGCCTAAAGCTTTGAACATTGTATTTTTTTTCAAATACATGAAAACTTAATTAATTGGACTGATAGCGTGTAGGTAGGATAACAATTTGGTTTTTCCACTTTACTAGCCAGCATTAGAAAAAGAAAACCTGATTTAAGAAAAAACGTTTTAAAAATGTTATATTCATTCAGACAATCGTACACACTCAGATAATTATATATATATATATATATTATCTATATATATATATATATATATATACTATATATATTATATATATATATATATTATATGAGGAAAAATAAGAAAAGAAAATGTACCATGGATAATAATGAATTTAATCGACATTCCACTTACACATGTGCTTTCGGTCCGTTTATCAAAATGTATACGGATTACGCTTTATTATTATTGATTATTATTATTATATTATTATTATTATTATTATTATTATTTAAAATAATCAGATGAAGTTGAAATAATGATAATAATAATAATAGGAAAAATGTAAAAAATATTCCGTACACAGAGAGATTTTTAAACCTTCATCAGAGTGAATGTATACTTCTGATAGGCGTAATTCCGTATACATGTTGATAAACGGACCGAAACACATGTGTAATGATATCGATTAAAAGTGATATCGATTAAATTCATTTTTATCCATCTACATTCTTTTCTTTACGCATTTTTTCCTCATATTGGTCTGATTCAATTCCCTTTCCATTCTTATATATATATACTTTATTAAATTTTTGCCTTGAAGGCACTTACAACGTATGTATCGCATAAATCGATACTTTTCTTTATACGAAAATGTAATTGACAAGTGTAATCCCGGCAAAGGATCGCTCGGTGTGTAGAATGTCGTACAGACTGTTTCGGACTTTATTAAAAGTCTCATCAGCGACATATACTAACGATTATCCCTTCCGACAGAAATCGAAACCGGATCTCAGCGAGCATCGTGAACCACTATATCGCCTCGACCACCAGTACACAGCTAACAATCCTTAGCGAAATTAAGCTTGTCAAATGATACTACACGCCTCTACCATAATAGGTAAGGGGGCATTTTTTGAGAGAATAACAACAAACAGACCGTATGCCCTTTCGGCGAAGTGAATAAGATTTTTTGCGATGTTTGTTTATTTTAGAAACGTTGCTGAATAAAGTATATATTAAATTTTTACGTTGAAGGCACTTACAACGTGTTGTATCGCTAAGGATGTTAGCTGTGTACTATGTCGACGATATTAGCGGTTTCACTATGCTCGCTGAGATCCCGGTTCGATTCTGTCGGAGGGAATCGTTAGTATATGTCGCTGATGAGACTTAATAAAGGCGAAACAGTCTGTAACGACAATTCTACACACCGAGCGATCCTTTGCCGGGATTACACTTGTCAATTACATTTTCTATAAGAAAAAGTATCGAATTTTATTGCAGATAATACGTTGTAAGTGCCTTCAAGTAAAAATTTGATATTACTTTATTCAAACAACGTTTCTAAAATAAACAACATCCAAAAAATCTTATATATAATTATCATTATTCATAATACGTGTAAAAGATCAAATTTAAAAATACTGCGCAGGTAGAGGTAAAGATATAATTCAGAAGTTTGAATTCAGATTTTTTCTCTACAACAATTATATGGATTTCTTTTATTTGATAGCTATTTCTTTTAAGTCAATACTTATCACACACAAGCTAATATATATATATATATATATATAGCGAGAGAGAAAAGTCTATTTTTAAATACTTCCACACACACATACATATATTAATATATATATATATATATATATATATATATATATATATTATATAGTGTGTGTGTGTGTGAAGTATATAAAAAATAGACTTTTTCTCTCTCGCTCTCTTATACACAACTCATGTGTAGGAAGCGCGTGGTGTAATGGTTAAAGTCATTGGGAAACTGGACTCGTCGCCCCGAGTTTCAAATCCTGGACGTGGTAATTGCAATTTCACTTAGCGCTAATACCTTGGGAAAGGTATGAATTCCTGCTCTCCTCCAGCTATGGGTAAATAGTAGTAAACAGACTGGCCTCTTTAACCTGGTTAGGCAACGGTCTACGAGATGGAAAACTCTGAATTCAAAACCTGCTGAACTCCGCTTAAGAAATTGACCTTGTGTTGCATCCTGCTCGTGCGGAGAAGTTGCGTAAATATATATACACAAACTCATATTATGGTAGTTAATAGTGTTTATACGAGTCACTATTGTTTAACATTTAATGACTTCCCTTCATTTTATATGCATACAGGCAAGTGTATATTGTTGTATATTTGTTTTTCTCCTCTGTTAAAAATGCTTAACTCAACGTCTGAGGGCGCATGAATACCACACAGACACGTGTGTGTGTGTGTGTGTTATATATATATATATATATATATATATATATATATGGGGGAGGTGTGGGAGAAGTGTGTTCATGCGTTAGTATGTATTGTAAGCCCATTTAATTAAGTGAATTGCTTTTAATGCTGAATTTGTCGTCTTGTATGAAGCACTTGTCAAACCAATGTCGAAAATCCAACAGAGAATGTGAGCATGTCGCCCCCACTTTAAAATGCAACAATATGATGAGCCACTTATTTGTAAAATGGAATATACTAATAAATACATTCTGAAATAATTATTTTTCTGGCTTCAAAAAATTACCAATGAACTGATTCCTACGATAAAAATGTCTGACATTAATCATTTTTTTTTCTTTCTTTTCTTTGTTTATTATTATTTTTTATTATTATTATTATTATTATTATTATTATTATCTATTTATTTTTTTTTATAAATTTTAAAGTTGACTTATTAATATTTTTTTTCTTTCTCGTGAAATTGGTTACGTAAAGGTCACTAAGTTATTTGCGTCACATATCCTAGTGTTTTCTTCTTTCTTTTTTCTTTGTGTGTTTTAGAAATTAAAAATTCGTTTTGCGTGCGACAACAAAATATTGTTTCAGATGAATAGGAACTTGTATAGACAGCCAAACGGTTTCCCAATTAGCAGCTTTTTTTAAGGAGTGGGCTTATTTTTTGTGTAAATAAAAACCGTAACATTTGTGCACGATGAAAAAAATTTAGAAGTAAAATTATTATTTGAAACAATTCGCCTATCCTATGCAAACACTAAAATTTCTCTTTTATATTTCGTACTTACATATCGATCATACATATCTATGTTTTATAAACGTCTACCACTCATATATAAATAACGCGTGTTCCTAAAATTGTCAGTCCGTTATCAACTGCCAACAACCTCTGATTAAAAATGAGACCGTCCAAAAATTGTTCAAGATTTTAATTTAAAAATGTAAATCCAGATTAAATCTTTTAATTTTTTTTTTTAATCTCCTGCCATCTATAAAAACATCCATAAATGTTCTTCACCCCATAATACATCCTGAATAAAGGTTTAAAGAAACCGGAAACGTTTAAGCGTCGATAAATAAATTCATCTTATTTCTGGAACACTTGTTTTTCAAATTTTCTTAATATTGTCGGATTATTTCCATATTTACTTCCATATATATAATATATATATATATATATATATAATAATATATATAATATATATATCTATAAAATATATATACTTTAGCTAAGGATTACATCGACTTGGTTAACGTAGGGTAGGTCCTGAAGAAATCATTTCAATTTGATTGAAACCATGGTAGGCCCTTTTATTTCCTCTAATAATTAATATTATTAGTTATTATTTTACTGCTCTGTATTTTTAAATATATTGAGCACTTTTTGGATTATTTACTGATACCTATGCGACGGAAAAGCTAAAAGCGGCAATTGGATATATCCTATATATATATATAATGTAGAAATATATTGAGGAGGTTAATCCGACAATATGTGGAGAAAGATAGAGAAACACGGGATGTCATGGAAACTGGATGTTATGGTCGACGATGTAACGTTTCGGTCTATTAGGACCTTTCTTCAGGGTTGGTTGGAGTGGGTAGTGGCATTTTCCTTCTCTATAGATGGGAGTTGTTAAAATGGTAATGCAGGTGTTAGTCCAGAAGGTTGGATTGTAAGGACCTGGTCAAGATAATAGTATGTGTGTGTGAAAACGTTGCATCGTCGACAAACTCCAGTTTCCATAACTTCCCGTGTTTGTCTACCTTTCTCCATATATATATGAGAGTGGGTTGGTTATTTCATAAACATTGGCTTAATTTTGCCTTAGGTCTAACATACGTAGAAATGATTTGAAGTGGAAAAGTATAATTATCAATAAATCATTTTTTTATTCAATAGTCTTAACTGATTTAAATTCAATACATTTTAAAGATATTGAATGTATCACTATTTCTTTTAATACTGAACAAGACAAAATAATTATGTGTATGTTTTAGCGTTGAATGTATTCCATCCCATAGCATCAACTTGTTTGGTCTACTGCAGCATTCCGACCTCTTCCAGTCTTCAAAGAAACCGGAAATATTCTAACTCTGATAGACTATTCCTCTGACGTTTGGATTCAGTTTTGCAAATTTCTTAGACCTGCGGCCCTATTAAGCGTAGAGAGCTCATCCAGTACCCATACCAGATATCACCACACTACCAGCCGAGGAGGAGGTAAAGTTGTACCCATACCTGTGAGAAGATGTTCTATGCCATTCCCAAAATTATTATTGTGAATTGACAGAAGGAAATTTAAAGTACCATCATTTTCTATGTTGGTAATTATTGGCCTTTAACCGCGTCATTTCACAAACGCACACGCGGCATACAATATTATCGAAAAAAGGTATGAAATATATCCAAATTGAACAATTTCATTACAAATAAAGTAAAGTAAACGTCGAGGTAGCCTAAAAGTCGTTATCAGCTCAAACAGCTAGGAAGTTCTATCCCCTTTACACAAAAGTGCTTACACCAAGGAGATTGTTTTTAGCGTCTGAGGTGGGGCTCCACACTATCATCAGTCGTAGGAGTTGTGTTAATTATTTTAGACAATAGGACATATGGCCTAGTGGATAGGTGGTTAGGTTAGAAATTCTAAGTTGACACGTTATCTCTGGATACCGAATTCAATCCTGAGTGAGACAGTTAGAAAAATTAATTACTCAAACTCTACCCCGCTATGGTTGCGGAATGAAACAGATACCCCCATGGAATAAATAAGGGGTAGGTTCAAAGGTTCCGCGTGATGGCTCCAGAGTCGAAAAGAAGGTTCCGAGTCCGAGAAGGTTCCCCGAGTCTGACAAGAAATACCCTGAAGAAGGCGGAGGGCATATCGGCCGAAACGTGTAAACAAATAACATGAAATGGGGACAATAGTCCCCGAATAAACCGATAATACTACTTTTCTCCGTATTTTCCATTGAGATTGAGTATCGTGGTTAAAACATTGCTTAAAGATTGCAATGTACTTAATTATATATCTGTGAAACTCAAACTTTTCAAAATACGAGGTTATGAAAAAGCCAAGAATGTACATATTTAAAATGTTGTCTTTTTAGATTTTCAAAGGATGCTAAAGGAAGACCAACATGTAGCCATATATTTTTTTTAAGGAAAGAATTTATTGCTGCAAACTCGAATCGCGGTTACGTGGAGGAGTTTTGCATAGTCATGCTGTATATATACACAATATTTTTATTTGTATTGTAATAAAACGTTCGATAATAATGCGGTGTACTTTCCAGAATTACTCGTATAATATATCAATAATAGTGGTGTGTGTGGTGTGTAGAATTATCATGATGATCTATTAAGAGAAATCTAGGTAGATGTCCTCTGACTCATTAGGCTTTACTATTATAATATATATATAATATGGTATTTATTATATTCTTATTGTATTAGTTATTATTATTATTAATATTCCTTATTGTATTAGTTATTTTATTATTATTATATATTCTTATTGTATTAGTTATTATTATTATATATTTCTTATTGTATTAGTTATTATTATTATATATTTCTTATTGTATTAGTTATTATTATTATATTTTCTTATTGTATTAGTTTATTATTATTATATATTTCTTATTGTATTAGTTATTATTATTTATATATTTCTTAATTGTATTAGTATCTATCTATTATTATATATTTCTTATTGTATGATTAATATTATTATTAAATATTTCTAATTGTATTAGTTATTATTATTAGTTATTATTAATTTATTTCTTATTGTATTAGTTATTATTATTATTAATTAAATTTTCTTATTGTATAGTTTTATTATTATTATTATTATATATTTCTTATTGTATTAGTATTATTATTATTATTATGTTCTTATTGTATAGATATTATTATAATTATTATACTGATATATATATATATTTATATGTGGTGTGTGTATAAACCATTGTATCATATACTAGCCGTAAGCTAGGTTTGAGCGCTAAACTATATGTATGGGGTACTTAGTGAGGATTATCGTCCGCAACACACGGGCTTCTTCCCTTCTTACACACGCGTGTATAAGGTGTGGTCAAAAAGTACTAAAATTACACACCACGTGTGTGCGTGGCTTTACAAAATGTTTCATATTAATCTCGTTCTTTCTCTTTTTAATGTCATTTCATTTTCAACAAATATTCGATCCAACATCCTATCCTCTAAAACTCTAATTTCATTCAACGATTGGGCTCCCTCGAAATGACGTCTATGTCTTCTCGTACATCATTACACGCAAGTGTTTTCTTTTTAACAATAAAATATACCTGATTCGTTTTGTTGAAACGGCTCTTTTTATGCGTGATGATTACCGCTCCATTCAATAGATCTTGTTTAAAGAAATTAATTTGAAGATTTTTGCTCGCGATATAAATGATATCTTTTTTGTTGATCTTGAATTTAAAAAAAAATTAAATCATCTTTAGTCGACTCGTTTTTTTAGCCACTCCTACGTTTTAAGCTCATAACTGTCCATTTTCACGAGTGTCTCCGAAACAGGGTCATCGTAAATATCCTTAGCTTTTTTTTATTTCATGTAAAGAAGAAAGAAAAAAAAACTTTTCAGAGGCTAAAAAGATTCTAGTCTCGCTCTGAGCTTCGTTTTTAAACGTGTTATCAGACTGTAGACACCACTTGATTAAAACGGTTGGGTGAATGACAAAGCCACATAATGTCCTGGAGATTAACAACTTCGGTCAGTAAGTTATTCTATTTAACTAAGCAATATATGCACCCTTCGGGTGCAGTATTTAAGTTTTAATGTAATAAATATATGTATGTAAATTAAGAAGGCTATGAAACTAAATAAAAGAGTACAGATAAAACGGATTTGAAACAGTGAGTATAATAAAAAGATTTGAAGCAGAAGGGAGTATAATCAAAAAATGGAACAACTGAAACTTACTCTTCCATCACTCCCGTCTTTCATTGTTATTTTTTCTAATTTTAAGTATTAGTTAAAGACAAAGTAAAGAATAAATGACAGTTATTTTTATCTTGTTATGGATTTCATTTAGATTCATTGAGAGATTTTTGCTTATATTCATTAAAATAAAAACCAAACAGTTAGGAAATCATCAAATAATCTAAGCACTATATTTATTAAATTCGATTTTTTAAGTATTAATATGCCAAATTAAGCCTCCCGTTACAGCTGTAAAACCGCCTATTTTGTTGTATATATAAATATATATAGCATGTTCAGTATATGTAGCGATAGTTTAACAGATAATAGATAATGTAAGACAATTTTTTATTAAATAATTGGAGGTTTAGATAAAAATAAAATCATGAGAGAATTGATGTCAATAACTAAGAGGAACTTGTGAACTTGAGTAGTGAATAATAGTTTTCGGTTACAGACAGAAAAACAAACACAATCTCCATTAATAATAAGATCTATCTTTAGCCTATCGGTCCGATACCGTTTATTTTCTTTATTTATTTGGTTTGTTTGTTTTACGGCATATCACCTAGTGGGATCATTTTTAATGCGGATAAAAGTTTGAAATAAATTCCAGTTCTTAATGGATTAATACAATTTTTTTTATAAATACATTTTAATCTATTTAGGCCCATAGATGGGACCTACATGTAACTACCTTCCGGGTAAGAGTGGACCAGGGAGCAATGGTGATGAAGGGGTGCTCCACCATTCCTCCAAACTCCAATACTAGAACCTCACCAGTCAGATAAAAGTTTTAACGTAATCCTAGGACACTTAGACTGCCGCAGTCACCGATTTCCTAGGCACCCATATGATAAAAGGGTTGGGGGCTTGCCATAAAGGGGCAAAATGAGTTTGGAAAATCTATAGGTTGGCAAGGGCTTGACCGTGACGCAGCCGATTGATCCGGACGGGGGGTTTCTCCGACCGCCGTCTAGCCAAGATAGGGCCAAAGTGGAGTATTGCATGTCATGACTGCTCAATTCCACCTGGGCTCTATCCTTTAAAGCATCACGGGTCGCCACCACGCCACAAGGTGACCACATTGGGGGCGAGTCTTTACCCCCTCTTTGCAGAGGTGCAGTCTCCGCCCCAGCCGACAGGGCGTTTTTTTTAAATTAGTATAGTTCCTAGCATTACAACACTGTATAGATCTGTAAACAAAATGGACGATTTCATCAAGTCACACTGCCAGCACGGATACCCATTGTATCCAGCATTAGGAAGAAGAGAGTGTTTCTGTTGATATTTGTTGTGTACCCTTTTCTTTCCTTACCTTCTTTTTTCTTCTGGTTCACTTTGGGTTATCTTACGTCGTTCTTCCAGCGTCTGGACCTAGTCTTAGGCGACCTTCGTGTCTGGTCCTTCTAGGTCAGTTTTTGTTGCCAACGACATTTCATCAACGACAAAACCATTATTATTTATTTAAACTTTTATATCTTAAACTAAACAGTATTTCTTATAACTAATCGACAGCGCGGTGTGAGTGAGTCTCATCTAAAGCAGTAAATCTTTATCTGCCTGACGTCGCCAAGCTGAAACTGGAATCAACCAGGTCCCACGGTGGACTTCACATATTTTCACGGGCCTTCATGTAAATATTCCATGGAAAGTACGCCCGTTATAATGAAAAGGGTCCCATCCCTTCAGAAAATACAGGGGGTTGACAATAATATTTCCTACGAATAGACTTTAAGTAACATATTGCACAAGGTCCTTTTATTTCTGTCTTCTCGCTACCCTTGAGCCTTATCTCGCATACAGTCGACGTAATTTTACCGTAAACTAAAAATGATATAACAAAAACAAAAGATACGAAGCAAATGCATAAATAAAACAAGTTATGACAAAGGTGAAATTTCAAGTCACAATGCGACTAATAAACTTTACCTCCTCTTGGCTGGTAAAGTGTGGTGCTATCTAACCCAGGTGTCCTTTTCATGTACTATATATGACTGGTATAGTACATTGCCAGTACAAATGACTAAACTAAGCAAAATAACTGTGCCGTAGATAGGGGAGGTAAAAAAACGCTTTTTAAAAAAAGTCAGGTCTGTTTTTTTTGGTCAACCCTGTGTAATATATATATATATATATATATATATAAGTATATATAAATCATTAAAGTATTTTAAAAGATCAGCTTCGTTATAGTAATCAAAGAGACGACTGTGTATTGCAGCTTTGTAGGCACTGTAACTCCTTTCATGACTCTTAAGAATCCTTGAAATCACTGTCAGTGGTCTTTAAAAATATCAATACAAGGTAAGGGAAGTGAAAAATAACTATCAACATTTGAGAGTTAAATCCTTGAAAAACATTACTTATAATCTAAAATATAGTGTATGTACCAAGCATTAGGAATAGACAAGAGTTGTCTTGATATTTCAACCGGTCTTTATTTCTGTCTTCTGTACCCTTGAGCCTTATTTTCGATACAGTCCGACTTTAATTTACCGTAAACTAAAAATATATAACAAAACAAAAGTATATGAACAATGCATGAATAAGGGAGTCAGTTATAGCAAAGGGAATTTCCAGTCACAAGTGCGACTTCCACTGTTTACCTCCTCCTGGCTGGTAGGTGGGTGATCTGGTACTTACATGTACCCATCTTTTGTATTCACGTATACGAGGGCACAAGGCCTTTTTTACGTGGCGGACATGCCACAAGCCGAGACTCCATGGGGTGGTAGTAGAAAAATTGCGTCGATCACCCCCTCGGCATTCACTCCTCTGGGGCGCATCAGGCTACTGGCATATAACTCAACCCCACCCCTTTAAGTGCAATGAGGCAGGTAATTGCCTTCGTGGGAGGCCCTCTGGAATTGAACGCTAGTAATTTAGCGTTCATACTCCGCGGGCGTCCAGAGGGCCGAAAGCGCACTGATCCCTGTCCCAAAAGGACGGGTGGGTTGACTTTTCTGGTTTGTCAGGTGTGTCCACTTTTTTTCACAACGATATGGCAACAAAGGCGTTTTATGTGGACACCCACACGCACAAGCCGAAACTCATGGGTTGTAGGCTAGAAAAGTTTGGCGTCGAGTCCGTCGGCATTCCCCTCAAGGAGGCGCCTCGGCGCTGGGGTAAAAAAGATTAAACCTAGCCCTGCCGCCTTTAAGTTGCATGAGGCAGGTTATTTGCCTGGAGATGGCCCCTCTAGGATCCGACGCTAGTAATCTTAGCAACAACTCACGTGTCCTACGAGGGCCGAAGCTCATGGATCCCTGTCCACAAAGGACGGTTTTGGGGGATATTCTAACCAAGGTGTATTTTCATGGGGTAACTATATCTACTATATAGTACATCGCATAAAAAATGACTTGTGCCGTAATAGAATCCCATATAGGGAGGTTTACACTGAGGACCTCCAAGAAATAACATTTTTTGGCTGGAGACTTAAAATCTATTTTAAAACTTTTGGTATATCGCCACAAAAGACTGCATTCAATTTTTTTAGGGATTGTTCCCAACAAAATGAATTCGAGGGAATCAGTTATTGTTTCGTGCTTACCTTCAAACGTCATAGAAAACTCCAACAATATAATTTTTCCGATAGCTGTTTATCCAATCCCCCGCACATTACTGATAGAGCCAGCCCCCATCCAAAACCACTTTGGGCCGGTTGGTTTGTCAGGTTAGGGGCAGCCACCAAACCACTGAGAATTTACAAAACCCCACAAGAATGACAAGCTCTTAATAGTGTATGGCTAATGAAAATAATTGGAATCATGTAGAGAGAGAGAGGTAAGGGGAGCAGGAGTAGAGAGAGAGAATGTATAATATATAATTATATAAATTATAGGTAATATTTTATTAGAGATGCAGTAAAAAAAATAACCTACTTACAAATATATACAACACAAACATTTCATAATATATATATACATTTACCAACCGCCTCCGCACGAGCAGGATGCGACACAAGGTCAATTTCTTAGCGGTAAGTTTAACAGGTTTGAATTCAGTTTCCTTCTCCCGACTAGATCTGGTTACCTAGGCCATGGCTTAATGAGTCCCGAGTCTGTCCTGCTATTTACCCTAGCTGGAGGGAGATTGGATTCCATACTTTCCCAAGGAGTAATTGCGCCTGTGAAATTCCAACAGCTTCGTCCAGGAATTGAATCGCGTGACGGTCCCATTTCTACGGACTCCTAACCATTCAGAACACGCGTCTCCCAAAGCATTCATATACAGAACAGTAATAATTAAAGTATGTCATTACTATATATAGCAAACTTAAAATCGCAAAAATTAAGAAAATTTTTTAAGGAATCAACAAGAAATACTAAAAAGCAATTAATGGGTTGAATAAGATAGATTTTTAATTAAATTTGATTTTTAATTTCATTCAGAAGCTCACACTTTCCGGCAGTTTACACCGTCTCTCTCTCTTCTCCTCTCTTCTCCTTGTATCGGTCATTCTAACGCTTAGTAGTTCCCTCTACATGCGCAATTATTAATCCGGACGGAACTGAATTGATGTTAAAATTTATATTTCTGGTCAGCATAGACTGGTGTGACCATGTTGTAGGTGACCATACAAGAACGTCACTGATGAGTTCGACCCTGGCCTTCGGCCAGTTTCCATCAATGTCTTGTTACGTTTATAACTTGGATGGTAATTGTAAGTGATAGGGTGCAAGTAGCCATACTGCTGCTTTCTTTTGGATGCTTGCTCAAGATTTCTTTCAAAAAATAGAACGCAGCCTCCTCGTGTAGTTCCCATCTATGCCTTTTCTAATAGAGCTTTTTCGTTAGATTCCAAGCTGATACAGCCATACCAGGTTATACTCAAACGACGACAAATTTTAAACCCTTTTTTTAGAACAGGGGTCAGGACGCATTTATGCGATATGCACTCACGTTTCTATTAAAATTTTAGTTCATTTTCAGAGATAAATGTAATACGGAGATTTTATTTACTGACTCTTTCAATATAGCATTATTCAGAGAACATTTTTTTTTTTTAATGAAGTGTGTTTTGTTTTTTATCGGCAATATCAACCTCAGCATGGGTCAATTTAATGGCCGATAAATGTTTTTGAAAATAAATTCAATTCTAATGGATACTACATTTCTTTATAGAATACATTTTCTATTTAAACCCATAGATGGGACCTCTTAACAGGTACTCCACTCCGGTCAGAGTGGAACGCAGGGAGCATGGTGGATGAAGGGGTGCTCCACATGTTCCCCACCTCTCAAAACTGGAAATTCACCATCAAGATAAGTTCTTACGCGTCATTCCCTAGGACATGTAGACCCGTCAGACACCGCCTTCTGCACGCATAGATTAAAAGGGGTTGGGGCTTGCCTTATATTAGGGCAATAGGGTTTGTGGAAATCAATAGGTGCTAGGGCTTGACGTGACCAGACGATTGATCGGAGGGGGCCCTCTCCCGACCGCCCGTCTAGCCAAGATAGGGCCAAAGTGGAGTATTGCATGCATGAAATGCTCACCCACCTGGGCTTATCCTGTAAACAATCTTTTGCTCATCACAATTATGTGAAAATGAAATGACTCTCTCATTATTGATTTTCCTTCAGAAATGTGAAAACTGCACAACACTGCACATATAGGCGAACTCCTTTGGCAATAGTCAGCCTTTTTATTGAAACCTATAGCTAGGGAAAGGGTGTATTCATGCTTAACCAAAATGGCATTAAAGCATAAAGGATGTCGCAAGCAGTTTTACCCAGGATTTGCATAATACATCTTATGGTAATATGAACCGGCGATACGGACTAACATTCGAAATTAAGTTTATTTGCCGATAAACCAGAAAAACTCCTACCACTAGGTAAGGGTATTTGCCTCATACCCCCTTGTAAATGGGCTGCGGCACAAGGTCCTCGTTTTATGTGTTTCCCAAACCCAATAGCCGACAGCTCATGGGTGGGAAAGAACAAAAATTGGCGTCGATCCCCTCGGCATTCACCCTCAAAGGAGGCGCTCAGGCGCTGGGGTAATAAACCCAGCCTGCCTCCAGAGGGCAGGTATTGCTGGGGGGATGCCCCTGGGGTCGACGCTAATAATTGATCCAGTGGCTGAAGCACACTGGACCCCCGCCGAGGCTGAGATATCAGGTAAGTATTCTTTGAAAATAAACTTTTTCCGCTCAGCCGCTATCATTATAATCTTTCAATGTAGATATATCTTAACTGGCTACTTATAATGTACTCTATTCATCCTTATTAATTTGTGATGGAATTATGATATAAATTCCCATAACAAAATGTAATTCGACATCAAGTTTTAATGACTACGAAAGCGAATTTTAAGAGTCTTTAAATATATGAACTTTCTATTAGATTCCTAATGTCCAGAGGCATCTCGCGCTGGATTATAAGACTCTGAAATTAGTAGAACACTTTAATAGTACGCATTAAGAATAGCTTCTATAGACAGATTATTCGAACCGCCCTGTCGGTGGGGCCGTTAGAATACACCGACTGCACCTCTGCAGAGGGTGTAAACTCCCCATGGGGCCACCGTGTTGCCCATGAGTGGCGACCGTGAATTCTTAAGGATAGTTTGACCAGGTGGGTCCGTGCAGTCCAGACTTGCAATACTCACTTTGGCCCTAACTTGGGCCTAGTGGTGCGGGTTCGTGAGAGAACCCCTTCCCGACAATCGGCTGGTCATGTCAAGCCCTAGCACTATATGATTACTCCAACCCTATTGCTCTTATAGAAGCCCCAACACTTTTTATCATATGGGTGCTAGAAGGCGGTGGACTGAGGGTCTACTTGTCCTGGGAAATGACATTAAACTCTATCTGATTGGTGAGGTTCCAGGTTTGGGGAATGTGGAAGTCACCCCTTCATCACCATTGCTCGCCGGTCCACCGCTAGACCCGAAGTGGTAGTAACCTGTAAGGGTCCCATCTATGGGTTAAATAGAAAAACATGAGTTTTACAAAACAAAATTGTGATTGTCCATCAAGAATGAATTTATTTTAAACATTGTCGGTATAAATGACGCCACTGAGGTTGATATGCCGTAAACCAAACCAAACAAATTATCGATTAATATTGAAATTTCAGTACCTCGTTGTAAAATAAAAGCAAGAGATTATACAAGCATAGCCGTGTCAGTGCTATGTATAGCTGCAGATTATTGATTATAATGGAAATATCAAATGTACTGTCATAACAAGGACACTCCCTTTTTTTTAAGGGGATCTTATATATATGTATAATAGTCAGCGTATTCTAACGCCTCGCGATGGGCTAATCTTGACAGTGTACTTTTGATCTAAAAAGCTCGTACCACTATATATAAAAAAAAAGGTACTTTAAACAACTGGCTCCACAAATGAAGATAAATTGTTTTCGTCCGGTTGGCGTGGCTTGGATTTCGCTGATTGTATCCGCTAGATGGATAATCCCCATCCCCCAAAAAATGGAAATAAATTGGCGTCCTTGATGATGAGTCTCAGTTCTGGAAGAGTGTGGAGTAGTCCCTTCATAGTTATTACATCCAGGTCGCACTCGACAACCCGAATGGTAGTATCTGTTTGGCCCAGTATAAGTTCAAATATATCTATGCATTTCATTTTGTATTGATAGGACTATTGATATCATGTAAACGCAACTTCAGCGCATGAGTAACCACAGTTTGTATCTCTGTTGGTTAAAGTAGGGAGGCTGATGGTATGTTTTTGGGGGTTTTGGGGGGGGGGGGGGGGTTCCCCCCCCCCCCCGCCCTTTTTTCCCCCATTCCCCCCACCCTTCCAAAATGCAAAAACTCCCAAAAACCCCCCCCCCCCTGGACTGGTCTAGCGCTAGTGAAAAGGGGATACTTCTCTCGTTGTTTGGTAAATAGCATAGTACGCGCCCTCTGCCGAATTCTTTTGTTTTAACCATTCCAAGTGTTTGGTGAGTTGGATTTTTATACATTGTCCACGCTTATTTCTCTAGTTTGAGATGAGGCTTGATAATTAGTATTATTTGTGATTATTCGGACTATTTTCCTCATTTTCATTGTTATCTGTTGTACATGGTGTTGTACAGATAACAATGGTTGTACATATAACACTGAAGAATGAGGAAATAGTCCGAAAGTAATCGCAAATAATACTAATTCCACCCTTTAAGTTATTTTTATGGCCGAAGATGTTTTTGTTTTATCATCTTGTCCGATAATCAACTTAAGAAAAAAAAAACTATTTGTTAAAAAAAAAAAACAGGTTTTAAACTCATTTTTAAAAAATATCTACTTTTTAACCCATAAATACACTCCGGGTAATAATGCACTGGTTTAAATACAATGAATGGGTACTCCATCACTCCCCAGACTACAGAACTGGACAGCCTCACTGCTAGAATAAAGTCCTAACGTCATCACCGGGAAACTAAAGCTCCGCAGCCAACGACCTTCTAGCACATATATGATAAAAGGTTTTGGGTTTGCATAATAGCATACGTTCGGTACAATCATAGGATTTGAAATGTGACCATTGTTAACATAATTATTAGATTCCCTAATAATTATTTAACAGTAGTGTAGAAATCAAAATGGCTGCTATAAGTGCAGCCTAAACGGCCTTGAAGGATTGAGTTTGAAAAGGCTTGACCTCATCCTGAATCTTTTCCGGTGGATACGCGTGAGATCGGTGGAGGAGCGCCGCTCCTTTCGTTTAGACTAGAAATAGATTTTAAGTCAGTCGGCGAGTAAACCACGACGGTGGTGGATTGCGTGTTATACACGTCCTGAATCGATTCTGCGAAGTAGTCCTGGTGGGGATTTCGAAAATAAAATGTGATCTAAGTAAATCGAAGTTCTTGTGGTTATTATCTAAAAACACCATGACACAGAGCTTCTGATAAAGAGAAATCCCAATGGAAGACCAGACACGAAGCCCCAAGAGAAGTCCAGACGCTAGAAGAGACATAGAAGAACTTACATATCAAAGACTCCAGAAGAAGAATAGAAGTAAAGTAAAGAAGTATGGTATACAACACATTCTTCATTCAGACCACCCGTTAGTAAGGGACCAAGTGGAGTGTTGATGTCATGGACTAACTCAGCCACCTGAATAAATATCAATTTGGTCGCTCACGCACGGCCAACACGTAGCTCTATTGAGGGGGTTCTTACCCCTCAACAGAGGGGTCCGGTGTATTCTACAGCCCCATACGACAGGGTGGTTATTCCAGTAAAGAGGGCAACCAAGAAAAACGCCGAACTCGCTACAATGTAGGTATGTGAAAGTGCTTGACTAAAACTACCTGCGCCACTGTTTTACCCCTATATTTTTGTCAGGTAACTATTATTGGTTCACGTGGAGAAATCGGGTTTTCCTAGGAAACAAATATCTATTAGAGATTACAATGATTTTTCAATTACATTATTGATGGGCTACGTCTTCATCTGTTTTCCTTTATCTTTAGTTATATTCGACCTTAAGAGGTGGCTTTAGTGTGTGACCAGCTAATGGCTGTCCAAGGACAATCTGTGTTTATTCACACGATAAATATAACCTCTTTTAATTTAAAATTATTTAATTTCACTCATTTCCTCGTGTTCCAGACCTCGAATACACCTGGCGCACTACTAATTTTATTAAAAATCCAATTTTTTTCTGAAAATCGACGAAATAGGCTCTAACTTTTATACACTTGAATGAAAAAAATTATATCTTTGAATCAGTTTAAAATCAATGACAACAGCTGTGGGTTTCATATAGGGTTCCATTTTTTAAATTATTTATTTAAGTGTTAGTAATGTGTAAGCTTAAACTGTTTAATGTCAGAGGAAGAACCCGGTGAATATGCTTCGTAAACGCGGTTTATAGCAGGTGTGGAAATAAATACATCTTATTGATATCACCGGAGATAGTGTGTGAGCTGAACCGACACTAATAGTTATTATATAATATACTTATATTCACATCTTAATACATCTCATTAATTATACAATGTCTCTGTTAAGCCTCCTAGCCTCAAAAACAGCCATGTTATTAATGGGTTAAAATCCCTGCAATGTTTTACATAATAATGTAAGAAATTAAGATTTACATAGTAATATGGTATGAATAATGGTTACATACGTTTTCAACAAACGTGTTTAATAAATAATTTTACTTAGTATTATTGATTTCTAATATTATGTTTATTCACAATGTATTAAAAAAGCAAATCTATGGTATAATTTTTATATTGAAAATCCAATTAGAATAAAGCTATAATAGGTAATCTTTTTGTGTTTTGGTAATTTAATTTCATTAGATTTCTAATCTCAATACGCATATTTGATGTATAAAATTAAATACTTGCACAATTTTTGCTGTTCTTTTAACGCAGAAAGTCTTCGGCTTTCTAGATCTGTCGACAGATTGAATTAAAGTTATACCCTCTTATTCGGAAAAGTCATTAAAAAGTTGTATCATTTCTGCATGTTTGCAGATATTAAATAATTAACTAAGTCAGTTACAGATATTAAAACCTGAGATTTTTGTTTTAAGTATATATATATATATTTTCGACGCAGCTTTAGTAGTTACAATTTTTATGGGGCCTTTAAGAGCCTGAAATACTTTTCCTGCAGCATGCTGTGTATATATATAATAATATATATAGTATATATATAGTATAGTTATATATATAATTAGTGATTTCGCTTCTTGTATCACTCATTGAAGCAAATAATATATTTACTTGTCTGTTGTCTTAAGACTTTGAGTTCTGGTGATTGTAAAACATCACCTACGAAGATATGTACCACAATTGTCCACGCTCTTACTTGACAGCAGTGAGGGTATGGAGCTTGAGAGACGAAAATTCTGTCGGTTTCTCTCCAGACTGAGACTGTAACCTGTTTGAAAGAAGTCAGCCGCACTGATGAACGTAAAACGTCGAAACACTGGTTTGGATGACTATACAAGTATATAAGTATGAGAAAAACTGAGTAAGGAAAAGAACATGTAGATGGATAAAAATGAATTTAATCGATATCACTTTTAATCGTGAATCGTTACACCATAGTGTTTCGGTCCGTTTATCAAAATGTATTCGGATCGCTATTATTATTATTAATAATCGAATGAAAGAAATAATGATAATGATATTTAAATAATATAACGTAATCCGTATCATTTGATCAACGGACCGAAACACATGTGTAACGTGATATCGATTAAAAGTGATATCGATTAAATTCATTTTTATAGCATCTACATTAACCTTTCTTTACTCATTTTTCCTCATATTGTCGGTTCAATCCTTTCCATCTTACATATAAATGTTTATTATATGTAGTATGAACTTCTTCTGTGGTTACCTGAAGGCTCAAACTTATTAAACGTAGAACCACAGACAATTTGGAATGATCTAAAAGATTTTTATTTGTTTGAAATGCAGCACCAGAATAGCATATGAACTGCAGAATTCAGAGTGAAATAACTTATGAGGACAGTGTTGATATATAACCTTTAAAACGAAGTGAATTTACAAGACGAAATAATGGCAAATAATCGTCTTTTTTTAAATAGTAACTGGATATTTTTTACGATGAGCTTGATATCGTCTTAACTTTGATGCAAAACCCATTTAGGCTAGCAATGTCGTGCGCAAATAGCCACTTCTACAGTCAATCAGCAGTCAGTCAAACCTAGCACATATGATCGTCCCAACCCTATTAACCCTATGGAAAGCCCAAACTTTTTTTATTAATAGATGTGCTAGAAGGACAGGTGGCTGAAGATCTCTATGTCCTGTGTAATGATGTTAAAGTACATAGGGTGTTGTACCACTTTATGGGATATGTAATAAATAAAGAAAGTTTAGCCGCCTTCCCATCTGTTTCTTGTTTGTACTAATGTTGTTATCTTATTTACTATTCCAAAACCCGAAGAATTTCTTATGCGTATTTTATTTAATAATGTGGTGACATTAGCCCACGACCTAAAGTTTGACGTCACTTATTATGGACGTGCCTATTCATTAGCATTTATCCGTGCGATTGTAGATATCCACCGACTGTACCTTGCAGAGAGTACCCCCCCCCAATTGCGGCACCTGTTGACCGGAATGGAGTGAATGCTAAGGGGAATTCTGATGCGAGATATTCAATTGACATGCACAACATCCACTTGGCCCATGCTTAGAATCACAAATACCCACCTCCGATCAATCGCTTAGACCCGTCAAGCCTCCTAACACTTATACATTGGTCCAAGCTCTATTAACCCTTATGGTACCCCCAACCTTTCATATTGCATAGATGTGTAGAAGGCGGTGGCAAAGATTCTTATATTGATTGATTAATACTGCACTAAAGTTATCATTGTACCTCTGGGAAGTGTGGGTGTATCCGGGCCTTTCATCTTATACGAGTGCCCAGGTCTACTAGCCTGTTGACTGTACGCTGTTAATGTGTCACATCTATGGGTTAATAGAAAAATGAGTAGTTTTAAAAGAAAATGTTTGTGTATCAAAAACATTCAAAGAGAAAAGAATTGGAATACTATCAAGATATTTCAAAAAAACGCTTCGCTCTTTAACACAGTATGCTTTGCATAGTGGACACTGAATGAACAGATCCAAACAATTATTATAACCATATCAGATGCTCAGCGGAGTATCATTATACCAATTACACTGATTCTAATACCATGTGAAATTACTACTCGATTGTAATTCATTTCCATATTAATAGTGTTTATTCTGGCATAAGAAATCCACACAATAGGTGACGTATATTGTCGTTATAATACACTCGAATCACCACCATTGGAATTAATGAATGCTAACCCCTACTCGCCATTCTGTTATGCTGGATAAGATTATAAACCTAGCTGTCACCCCACGTTGGATGTGTAGAGAGGATACACACGTAACAGGCAATCTATATACATCGACCTCGCTGCGATGTATTACTCCTTATCTTATCCGAATTAAATTTTTTGTATAGCTTAATTCAACATTCCTTTAGTGGCGGCCTCAGGCACGTAATAAACGCAGCCTAACCTTGTTAGAAGAGGGAGCAGGTGCTGCCTGGGAGAAGCCCCCCGGAAAAAAAGCTGATAATTTTAGCTCTAGTGCAAACCAGAATAAAGTTATTTTGGTATATGTATCTATATTTGTAGTAAGGATCTGGGAAATCATAACGTTGGTATGTATGTATGTGTGTGTGTGTGTATGTAGTTATGTTGTATATAATTGAATAAATAGAGAATAAATGAGAAAAGTATGGCATGAAAAGGTGCTCAATGCTAATAAAGCAGAGCCAGATTTATAATCAATAGTAAGTATTATGGATGATTTGGACTCATTACTTAAAGTTTCATGGTTATGCAATCCTCAGATGAGTCAAATGGTTAAGATCTTAAACCAGTTTGTAAGTCTCAACCATTTTGACAACTGGTTTTAAGATCTCAACCATTTGACTCATCTGAGGATTGGCATAACCATGAAACTTTGAGTAATGAGTCCAAATCATCCATAATACCATTACTATTGATATATATATAATATATCTCTATAATATATATATATATATATCCTAAGGTGTGAATATTGAAGTAATCAAGAGTTATGCCCAAGTTCTAATCTCTGGGAGTGAATTTTCCCCTAAACTAGTATCCCCGGTCTACTCTGATATTTGTGCACAATTATTTCAAGAAATTTGACATTCAAAATATCCCCCCCTCGTTCGCCTGCTTTAATTTCTTTTTTATGTGATTACTTAAAGGAGTGAGTAATATTCGATATAAGCTTAAAACATTGCCACAAGCAAAGATATATTTATTGCAGAGATAAGAGGATTGATCCCTAGAAACCTTGACAAAATCCCTACAAAGTGCTCGAATTAAGTGCAACATTATCTGGGTAAATGTCAATTACAGGATATCATTTTCGCAAATATCTTAAAATATATTTCATTGGTGATATTTTATGACTCAAAACTAAGTAATTATTTTTTATGTGTCAGTCTTTTTAATGGCCAAACCTTTTGGTCTATTTTTAAAATTGAGTATAAGATAGTTTGTTAATGATATTATTTCTTCTTAAATACATCATAATCACGGTAATACTTTTTTTGGTACGATCAACTGCCACTCGCTCGAGTTCAGGCCTATGACATCAGCTTTAGACACGCCCACAAATCTTGATGAAACAAAATAATCTTCGCTTACAGTACAGCCAGGACCAACTTTTAACGTAATATTTTAGCTTAAAAATTGAATGTTTTAAATAAGAAAACAACTTTGAATCATGTAAATTTAGGTTCTAAACAACATCTTTTCTTTAGTTACGAATTTTATTTTATTTACATTTTTATTTATAATAAAAACGTTTCTATATTTTTATATGAATTTTTATTTACAATTATTTTAAATACACGAATCTTTCCCTCACCTCGATAAATTTAAGAAGATCTTTGAGTGAAAACTTACTTAAAAAAACGAAACAAAAATAATAATATCGGAAATTTCTACTTCTAAACGCACTATAAAAACGTAAATAAAATAAAATTCGTAACTAAAGAAAAAATATTTGTAGAACCAGAAATATACATGATTCAAAGTTGTTTTGTTTTGTTTTTTTAAATTAAAAACTTTCAATTTTCTAAGCAAAAATTATTACGTTTTAAAATAAATAATTGAGGCGTACTGTAAGCAAAGAAAATTGGTATCAAGATTTGTGGTGTCTAAAGCTGAGTCATCGGCGAATCGCGCGAGTGGCAGTTGATCGTACAAAAAAGTATTACCTCTCATAATCAGCTTTTAAGAAGAACTATTTAACTTAAAAATGAAAAGCAAAAGCAATCAGTTTTTTCAGATGTGCTTAGTACTAAAATCAGTGGGATTGTAAGACTTCGAAAATTCAACTGTTATAAATGATAATCATTGGTTGTTAGATTTAAGCCATGTCAACCATTGGTTTGTTATTTTATGCCAAATATTTTTGTACTTTAAGTTTTAAAACCCTAACATATAGTATGACTCCGGATCACAGTGGGGCCTGGGAGTAATTGGTGATTGATGTTTGTATTCCACCTCCGCCAAATCTCCAGAAATTTGAATCTCGCCACTATATTCGGTTTGACATCATACTTAAGACACTAATTCTCTCGCTACTTTCTTTTAGCATATATATATATTACAACCCTCCGCATGAGCAGGATGTGACACAAGGTCAATATCTTAAGCGAGAGAGAGTTTGATTCAGAGTTTTCCTTCTCCTAGACCGGTTGCATAACCAAGGTTAAAGAGCCCCAGTCTGCCCGACTATTTACCCATAGCTGAGGGAGAGTAGGATTCATACCTTTCCCCAAGGGTATTAGCGCTAAGTGAAATGCAATTACTCGTTCAGGATTTGAACTCGGGGCGACGAGTCTATTTCCCATGACTTTAACCATTACACACTTCCTCTTTCTTTTAGCATATACGAAGATAAAAGCGTTGCGATTGCCATAAGAGCAACACACAAGAACTTATAGTGTCCTAGCGTAAGTAAGGACCAAAGTCGAGTGTTGCATGACATGAACTACTCAAATACAAGGATTCCATCTTAAGCATCACGGATACCACCCGCGCCAACAGGGTGGCACATTGGGTGGAATTCACCTCTGTGTAGAGTTGCAATTGGCGTATTCCAACAGCTCCAGCTGATAGGGCGCATGGTACTCATTAGTCCTTCAAACCATATAAGCGTATGCGAAATAAAAAGGATTGGCATTAATAATAACCAACAAGAGTTTCATGTCGTAAAACCGTGCACGCAACACACACACACACACACACACACACACACACACTATATATATATATATATATATATATATATATATATGGTATTTGAGGATATGTGCTTAATTGAATCGTACCTAATTTGAAAATTAATTAGTTACTAATTAATGAATTTTAGGCGGCATATATTCAATGTAAGGGCTAACGAATCGAGAAAATGTCAATCTCTGAATGTACATTTTCGACTATTAGTTGTTTACTTAACCTCATATATATATATATATATATGCTTCGTGTAAAATTAGTTCGGAATTTAGGCATTGTTATTATAAGAAACTGGCTTATGAATAATTGATACTCGTGTTCGTACATCCGTTATATTTGCATCACCCTCTGGTTAAAAAATGAGACCGTCCAAATCGCCCAAGATTAAATGCAAAAAAAAAGTCCTGATTATCCGATGTTGCTTATCATCGAATTCTTATGAGCGTAGTCACTATGTAAATAATGGACTATTCCGGTTTTATGTAAAGAAAGCAGAAAAGGGACATTCTACACAGAAAAAATACAATGAGAGAGAGAGAGTAGGGGAAAGTAAGAGAGGTGTGAGAACGCGGAAGTGGTAACGTTAATCTGTTTCAACCGAGCGTATATAATAAAGAAAGAAAAAGAATGAGGATTTACTTTTTGCATATGGTTCTTGAATAAACATATCAATCGTTGTAATGATTGAATTATCATACAGTGTATATTCACAGGTCCTGCTAGTATGGATAATTATAGTGACTAGTGTAAACGTGAGTTATAAATAAATCATAAAAATTGTACATGCTTGTCTAACAGAAATAGATAAAAACGGTAAGAGAAAGAAAAAAAAATGTTTTTTAATACTTTAGGAAAAAAAGTGTGATCACGACTAAAGATTAGGGATAGTCGAAAGATATTTTTCAAGAACAGGGCTGTGCAGTAACCAATGTTTCTTGATTTTTAATAAGTATTTGCATAGTGTTCCATATGTACACTGCAAGGCAAGAACTTCTTTCTTTGTTCAAATGTATTGTTATTAGTGAATTTTGTACGGAAAACTGTCATTATTGTTCGGTAATGGCTGTTCTTCTCAATTGTCAGTGTGTCACTTAGAGACTTGTTCTCTCCCCCTCTCTTTCTCTCATTCTCTTTCTCTCATTCTCTTCTCTCTCATTCTCTTCCTCTCTCTATTCTCTCTCTTTCATTCTCTCTTTTTTCTTCTCTCTTTGTTCATTCTTCTCTTTCATTCTCTCTTTCATTTTCTCATTTCTCTTCATCATCTCTCTCTTCTCTTGTCTCTCATTTCTTTCATATCTCTCTGTCTCTCTCTTTCTCATTCTCTCATCTCTCTCTTTCATTCTCTCATTTCTCATTCTCTCTCTCTCATTCTCTCATTCTCTCATTCTCTTTCTCTCTCATTCTCTCATTCTCTTTTCTCATTCTCTCATTCTTTCTCTCTCTCTCTCTCTCTTTTCTTTCTCTCTCTTCTTTCTCTCTTTCTCTCTCTCTCTTATCTTTCTTCTCTCTTTCTTCTCTTTCTCTCTCGCTCTCTTTCTTTCTTCTTTCTTTCTTCTCTCTCTCTCTTTCTTTCTTTCTCTCTCTCTCTCTCCTTTTCTTTCTTTCTCTCTCTCTCTTTTTCTCTCTCTCTCTCTCTTTCATCTCTTCTTCTCTCTCTCTCTCCTCTCTCTCTTTCTCTCAGACACATCATCGCTAGCCTTTTAAGAAAGGTTTCTTAACTTAAAAAAGGAAAACAATTACTTCTTTTCAGTGTATGTATGTATGTATATTTACCAACCCCTCCACACGAGCAGGATGTACAACAAGGTCAATTTCTTAAGCGGAGTTTAACAGGTTTGAATTCAGAGTTTTCCTTCTCCTAGACTGGTTACCTAGCCATGGTTAAAGAACCCAGTCTGCCCTGCTATTTACCCATAGCTGGAGGGAGAGTAGGTTTTTTAGTTTTCAACTTCTCAAATCCATAACAAAACTTATTTTTTGTAAGATTTTTTTAATTTTTAAAAAAAGTTTTTTGGATTAATTGACTATTATCTTATAAAAGAAAAACTATACATTGGTATTTGTTCTGTTTAAAAGGATGGGGCCTAAATTTTCAAAATAGTGTTTCTAAAAAATTTTTAGATAACAATAATAAACTAAAGTAGTTATTAAATGGATATTTGTTTTTAGAATCTAAAAATAGGAAATTTGAAACTTAAAATTAGACGTTCCATATTGTAAATAAATTCTAAATATTAATTTACACTAGCAGAAATACCTAATTAAGTCAGAAAGTTTTGAAATAAAATAACTGATGCATTATAAAATTCATTCATATAAAATGTCCTGACTCGTTTAAGACCACTGAAACCTACGTTATGTGGGTAATTATTTACTATATATTATATATATATATATATGGTTTGTTTTGTTTTACGGCATATCAACCCCAGTGGGTCATTTAATGCCGATAAAGGTTTGAAATAAATCAATTCTTAATGGATAATACAATTTTTTTAATAAATACATTTTTCTATCTAACCCATAATGGGACCCTAACAGGTACTACCACTCCGGGTAAGAGTGGACCAGGGAGCAATGGTGATGAAGGGGTGCTCCACATTCCCCAAACCTCCAAAACTGGAACTCATCATCAGATAGTAATTTTCCAGGACATGTAGACCCTCAGCCACCGCCTTCTAGCACCTATATGATAAAAGGGGTTTGGGGCTTGCCATAAGGGCAATAGGGTTGGGAAAATCATATAGGTTCTAGGGCTTGACGTGACCAGCCGGTTGATCGGAGGGGGCCTCTCGACCGCCCGTCTAGCCCAAGATATGGCCAAAGTGGATTATTGCAAGTTATGAACTGCTCATCCACCTGGGCTCTATCCTTAAGTATCACGGGTCGCCACCCACGGACAACAGGTGGCCCTATTTGGGGTTTTACCCCCTGCAGAGGTGCAGTCGGTTCATCTAACGCCCCACCGACAGGCGGACTTATATATATGAACACATTGAACATCTGAATTTCAAAATGTTTCATTAGCCAACTTATTTTAGCGGCTACAACATTTGAATTTGTCAGTTATCTCATATCTCAGAAAATAGTTACAATTATAAAAAAGTAAAATAAAAATGGCTTATACCCGCTGACTAGGGATAAACAGAGCGATAATAAATAAATAGAATGATCTACCTTGGTCATAATGGTCATTGATTGATTTGAATGGCATACCAACTCGTCTGTCTGCCCTGTCGGCTGAGGCGTTAGAATGCACCGACTGCACCTCTGCATAGGGGTAAGACTCCAATGGGGGCCACCTGTTGACGTGAGTGGCGACCCGTGATGCTTAAGGATAGAGCCCAGGTGCTGAGCAGTCAATGACTTGCAATATTCCACTTTGCCTTATCTTGGGCTAGACGGCGGTCGCAGAGACCCCCTCCGATCAATCGGCTGGCCACGTCAAACCCTAGCACCTATACGATTTTCCAACCCTATTGTCTTTATGGCAACCCCAAATCCTTATCATATGGTGCTAAAGGCGGTGGCTGCGGGTCTACATGTCCTGGAAATGACGTTAAACTCTATCTGATGGTGAAGTTCCAGTTCTGGAGTTTGGGGAATGTGAGCATCCCTTCATCACCATTGCTCCCTGGTCCACTCTGACCCGGAATGGTAGTACCTGTTAGGGTCCCATCTATGGGTTGAATAGAAAAACATGAGTTTATAAACAAAATGGTATTATGCATTAAGAATAAATTTATTTCACAACTCTGTCGGCATTAAATGACCCACTGAGGTTGATATGCCGTAAAACAAACCAACCCTTCTATAATTATTTCATGCATGCAGGTTAGGGAATCGAGTTCATTTTTCGTTCATATGTACATTCTTGTGTAGCTCCTTCAAAGAGGATATTTTTGGGTGTCACATGATCTTATTCAATACAAATAATTTTCAAACGGATCTATTTGACCCATAGATGGGACAAAAGCAAGTTTACTACTGCGGGTCAGTGGACGGGGATTAATGGCAATGAAGGGGTACTTGACACTTCCCCAGATCTCCATTACTGTAGCTACGCCATCAACTATATTTTAGTGTCGCACACAATACACTTCCTTTCGGGGTCGTACCCCACTGCAAAGATACGATTGGGGTATTTAACCCTAACCAACAGAGCTATCACAGTTTTGAAAGGAATTGATTTGATTAATTAAAAAGTTCACCCTCTAATCGTGACACTCATTCAAAAGTTATAATTCTTATTTTCTGTTTATATACAAACATTTTTACAAATAGATGTCATTTTTATTCCATCTATTCTCGAAGACTTTTTTAATGAAATCAAATAAAAGAAAAAATTATTAACCAAACACCACCAAAAAGATCAGGTTTCACTTCATATATAAATCACATAGTTAGCAGTGCGAATTAAAAACTAACTTGGAAATCGGTCAATAGGGCTATTTGAATTTCTTAGACAAATCATTATCTATATTAACAAATATATGCACCTTCCTGTTGCAAGTATTTAAGTTTTAATGTAATAAAATATTATATTAAATTAGAAAGGCTAATGAAACTAAATAAGAATGCAGATAAAAAGATTTGAAACAGATGGGGTATAATCGAAAAATAGAACAGATGAAACTTACTTTTCCATCACTCCCATCTTTCATTGCTAAATTTTCCTAATTTAACTAAAAAAAGAACTTGTCAACAGGTGGATTTTGCAATTCCAGTGGATCGCAGGGTGAAGCTAAAGGAAAATTAAAAAATGGACAAATATCTGGACCTTGCCAGAGAACTGAAAATGTTATGGAATATAAAAGTGAAAGTGATACCAATTGTAGCACTTGGAACGGTCCCAAAAGGGTTTGGAAATCGGAGGAAGGATTGAAGCCATTCAGAACACTGCACTGCTTCAATCAGCTGAGATCTGAGGAGACTTGCTGTCACTCAGACTCCAGTGAAAGACCATCAGCTAACACTGATGTGAAAACTCAAAAGGCGATAATAATAATAATAATAATAATAATAGATTTTTTCTTCAGATTGTCTGTAAAGATTCGCTGGCATGAGCTCCAACAGAAAACATCCACCTTAGATATCTAATTCAGCCTTTCTCAAAGGGCGCCATATGCCCCTTTTGGAGCCATGAGACCTGCCCCCCCCCCCGCCAGCACAAGGCTAAATTTGAAAAATCTACAGTAACATAGGACTTACAATATATGGATTATTTTGTAGTGTATAGTTATTACTTAAAATAACATATCAAACTTATTTAGTTAAAATGTTGAATAAATCTAGGGCATTTTGATAACATAAATATTTTTTTTAAATCTGATCTATGCAAATGGCATAGGTAAGATAATGTTAGTAGGAAGCGATGGTGTAATGGTTAAAGTCATGGGAAATGGACTCGTCGCTCAGGGCTCAAATCCTGGACGTGGTAATTGCATTTCACTTACCCCTAATACCCTTGGGAAAGGTATGAATCCTACTCTCCCTCCAGCTATGGGCAAATAGTGGGGCAAGCTGGGCTCTTTAACCTTAATTAGGCAACCGGTCTAGGAGAAGGAAAACTCTGAATTCAAGCCTGTTAAACTCCGCTTAGGAAATTGACCTTGTGTCGCATCCTGCTTGTGCGGAGGGGTTGGTAAATTTGTATATACACATAAATATGTTCTTGTCCACTGTTGGTTTGACTGGTGAATTCTACTAGTTGAAATACGTCTCTAACCCCAACTCTCTCTCTCTCTATCCTCTCTCTTTCTCTCACTATATATCTATCTATCTCCCTAACCTGTCTTTTGCACACACGCTCGCTTTCTTTTCACCCTATCTCTTTCTCTCTGTTTTTTAGTTTTTAACTTCTTAAAAATTTAAACTCTCCCTTTATTCTTTAAATTAAGATATTTTTCAGCAACTTATATTTCAACCTTTCTTTCCATTTTACATTTTTTTATTTTCTGTAATTGATTGGTTTGTTTTGATTTACGGCATATCAACCTCAGTGGGTCATTTAATGCCGATAAAGTTTTGAAATAAATCAATTCTTAATGGGTAATAAATTCTTTTAGAAATACATTTTTCTATTTAACCCCTAGATGGGACCCTAACAGGTACTACCACTCCGGGTGATAGTGACCAGGGAGCAAGGGGTGCTCCACATTCCCCAAACCTCCAGAACTAGAACCTCACCATCAGTTAGAGTTAACGTCATTCCTAGGACATGTAGACCCACAGCCATCGCCTTCTAGCACCCATATGATAAAAAGGGGTTGGAGCTTGCCATAAGACAATAGTTGGGAAAATTATATAGGTGC
>CM042143.1:31694833-31699833 GCA_023376005.1 Doryteuthis pealeii
AACCACAGCTTGGAAGAATAGTCGTTTTAGCTTGTCAGTGAGATCAGATTTCATATTGACTGATAATCTGTATATAGCCGACAATGCCCTTCTCTATTCGTGCATCAACATTCACTTTCTGTGGGATGAGATTACTAACGAGGTATGTGTTCATGACATGGAATACTCCACTTTGGCCCTATCTTGGCTAGACGGGCGGTCGGAGAGACCCACTCCGATCAATCGGCTGGTCACGTCAAGCCTAGCACCTCATAATGATTTTCCCAACCCTATTGCCCTTATGGCAAGCCCCAACCCCTTTTATCATATGGGTTTTAGAAGGTGGTGGCTGCGCGGTCTACATTTCCTGGGATGATGTTAAACTCTATCTGGTGGTGAAGTTCCAGTTCTGGAGGTTTGCGGAATGTGGAGCACCCCTTCAATCAACCATTGCTCCCTGGTCCACTCTGACCCGGAGTGGTAGTACCTGTTAGGGTCCCATCTATGGGTTATAATTGTGAAAAAAATGTATTTGTAAAAAATTGTATTATCCATTAAGAATTGATTTATTTCAAAACTTTATCGGCATTAAATGACCCACTGAGGTTGATATGCCGTAAACCAAACCAAACCAAACTAACTAGCGTATGTGAACTGTTCTACTGGCTTTAAGAGGATTACCGTCGTGTATGTATTTTTTTTTTTAACACATGAACTCAGTTTTATCGGAGTTCACATAGAGACCGATGTTCTTTGCTACATTCTCCAGGCTATGTAGTAGTGATTCGGCCTGTGCTGGTGCATTTTTTCAAGAAGTATTAAAAGTAACCAGCACTTTTGAGATTATTTTAAATAAAAACTAATTTCAATCTCGCATTTATCAAATTTCGTATATTAAAAATGCTTACCAATCATATATATATACTATATATATTATAATATATATATATATATATATATATATTATATTATATATATATATATATATATATTACTAGTATTATTGAATTATATTTCATGCATATAATATATTATATATATATCATTTGTTATTATTAATTATAAAATTTCAACCTCATAAAATTATTATATTTTGTTTTCAAATTCGACCTAATATATATACTAGCAAATATATGCACCCTCTGGGTACAAGTATTTTAGTTAATTTTATAATAAAATATTAAATTAGAAAGGCTAATGAACTGAATAAGAATTCAGATAAAAGATTTGAACAAGGGAGTATGATTGAAAAATAGAACAACTTTGAAACTAACTCTTCCTTCATTTTCCGTTTTACTCCAGTCTTTCATTGGTAAATTTTCCTAATGAAACTGTTCAGTTAAAAGAGGAAGTAAAGAATAATATTACAGTTATTTTCTTCTTGTTAAGGATTTCTTTTAAGATATTGAAAGAGATTTTTTGCTCATATCCAATAAGATAACCAAACAATTAGATAAATCAATAATACTAAGCATATATTTATTAAAATCAATTTTTTAAGATCAATATGCAATTAGCCTTCCCATTCACATGTAAACCTCTATTTTGTTGATATATAAATACATTGCATGTTATTATATGTAGATATGGTCAACATGTAAGTAATGTAAACAATTTATTAATAATTGAAGTTTAAATAAAAATAAAATTATGGAGATGTCATGTAAATAACAAAGGGAATTGTGACTTGAGTAGGGATATAGTTTCGGTTACAGACAAACACACAATCTCCATTATAATAAGATATATATATATATGTTAATTTTTCTAGGTCACTTAGTGACATTCGTATTAATGATTGTGGTTATTGCGAATTATATAATAATACACAAAGAAGATAGAATGTTGAATTATTGATATAGAATATGATCAAACTTGTGAAAAGTCTATAAACAAATACACACCCTCACATTCCCTATATATATATATATATATATATATATATATATTTATATGATATATATATATATATATATATAATCGGTAGGCCCTCGATTTCCCAATAAACATTTCCTATGAGTAAATTTGGTTTATAAGATGATAGAAACTTCATGTATACTATTAAAAGTTGAAGCTATGTGTTGTATATTTCATAGTTGACCATTGTATTTTATAATGTGCTCGTGCGTCTAAATAAGGGTAAGTATTGTAATCTAGCTTAGCTGCAATTATGCTCTCGTCTGACTTAATACGTGTGTAACGTATATGTATTGTGTTTGTGTGTGTGTAAATAAATGTGTCCGTATTTACCGGTTTTACAAACATGATATATATGTTTAGCTTATATGCATAGGAAATTCATGTGTATTAGCTGGTTTTGTGTATACATGGCTAATATATAAAAATGGTAAGGTATTTTTTATGTATCTAATTATACGTGGCCATAATTACACACTACTCACACATATATATATATTCCAACGAGAAAATTCAATATTTTATAAAAAGGTCCAGAAAATGTATTATGTTTCAGAAAAAACATTTTATTCTTTTTATCTTAACATATGCAACACGTGTTCAGGTCTTCTGGTATCTCTTTCAGGCTTTGATTGATTTTATATATATATATATATATATATTATATATATATAATATATATATATATGAGATTAAGTAAACAAACAAATGTGTTTATTTTTATATGGCTTTAAGACGACAATTTTTGTAGGATATGTGCTATATGAAGTCATACCTAATATTTGAAAATTAATTAGTTAATAATTAATGAATTTTTAGGCGGGCATATATGTTCAAATGTACGCTAAACAAATCGAGAAAATGTCAATCCCTGAATGTACATTTCGACCTATCAGGTCTCATCAGCAAGGTTATAGACATGGGAGACTGTTCCGTGTGTGAACTGATATTCAACCTCTGAAGAATGAAGTTTCTACTTTGAAATCGATTAAGACAAAAATAACAAAAAAAGTTTCTACTTTGAAATCGATAAAGACAAAAAATTAATCTTTTGTTTTTTATTTTTTATTCGCATTGTAATTGCCTTCAAATCATTAATATATTATAACATATATATATATTGATGAGATAGAGATGGATAAATAACTTTGTACCCAGCTGAGTATGTTATGTTTATTTTCATTCATTTTTTTTTTTTTTTTTTTTTTCATTATTAAAATTTTGTAGTTGAAACAATCCTTAATTTCCCTTGCAAAAGCGTTTGATTCCTTAATGAAGATTTCCTGGTAAATTACATTAATAATAATGAATTGAAATATGAAATATTTTTCTTGTTAAGCTGCTATATATACCATATTCTATATTCAATATCTATATCTAGCTCTAGATTTAAGCTAAAGTGAAATGAGTTTTTATTTCTAAGTTTGATAAGTAAGTTTCAGTTAAGATCGCTGTCATACTTATCTCAAAGTGAAGCGTATCTGCAATATTATAATCCGAAAACCGGCCTTTTGGCCTGGGCCTTTAGTAGAGCCTTCAACATCTACTCTTGGATCAATAACGGTACCTGCCCTGTTGCTGCGGGCGTTAGATGCACCGACTGCACCTCTGCAGAGGGGTAAAACTCCTCCATGGGCCCACTCTGTTGGCCGTGGGTGGCGGACCCGTCAGCGCTTAAGGATAGAACCAGGAGAGAGCAGTTCACATGACTTTGCCAATACTCACTTTGGCCTTAGAAACTAGACGGCGGTCGGAGAGACCCCCCTTCATCAATCTGCTGGTCACGTCAAGCCCTAGCATCTAATGATTTTTCCCAACCCTATTGCCCTTTATGGCAAAGCCCAATCCCCTTTTTTATCATATAGAGTTGCTAGAGGGCTGCACTGCGGGTCTAACATGTCCTGGGAATGACGTTAAACTCTATCTTAGGTGAGGTCCAGTTCTGGCAGGTTTGGGGAATGCGGGAGCAGCCCTTCACCACGATTCTCCCTGGTCACCTGACCCGGAAGTGGTAGTACCTTGTAGGGGTCCCATCTATCGGTAAATAGAAAAATTGTATTTATAAAAAAAATGTATTATCCCATTAAGAATTGATTTATTTCAAAACTTTAATCTGCATTAATGACACTGAGGTTGATGTGCCCGTAAAAACAAAACAAAACGAAAATAACGGGAAACATTCTCTAATAAAGATAAATTTTAATCTCAGTTGCCCATTTTATATTTCACTATTATCATTTACAAATAGATTTTTTACGGCATGTCAACACTTGGGTTATTATTATCCGTATACGCTTTTAGTTTAATTCATTTCTTTTTTGGGTATTCAACATTATTTTACTCATTTCTAAAACAGTTTTTAAAAAAAAATCATATTTTGATTTTAATTTAATGCCATTTATGGGACCTTACTACGTACTAAAACTCGGGATTAGTGGATCTGAGAGCTAATGAAGGGAACTCCAAGCTTCCCCGGTGTTACAGAATTCGAACCTCACATTAGATGCAATCATAAGTTACGTGATTACCCTCTTCTTTTAAGAGTTTAAAGGTATTGATACACATGAGCTGTTATAGAGTATATGGGAAAGAATTACATTCAAATATCAGTTCCACGTAAGATAACTGTCAGATAATTTAAATACAGGATATCCTAGCCTAAATAATTTTATTTTATCCATTTATTTATCTTTGTTCCTTTTTTGTTTGTACGTTAAAGTACCTTTCAGTTCCTCATACACGATCATCGATCCTCTTTAACCACGAACATCGAATTTTACAGGTGATTTAAAAGGAAATTAGTGTATTCGCGTAATTAGTTGTGGACTAATAAACTAGAAAAAGGAAGTCAACGATGGAAAGTCACTTTGGTACACATTTTTATACAAAAAGAAGTGAATTAACAGATGGTATGATTGAAAGTTTATACGAAAACTTTAAACTTGAGAAAATGTACATGTATTACACACACACACCACACACACACACACACAAAATAAATATATTGACTGAGAGGAAATCATACATATCATACCTTTTTCTTCTTTTAATATCATACCTTCTCGTCTTTTATTATATATCATCCCTCTCTTTTATATATATAT
>CM042143.1:31704833-31709833 GCA_023376005.1 Doryteuthis pealeii
GTTGGGTGAATGACAAAGCAACATTAGATGTCCTGGAGATTAACAACTTCGTCCAGTACGTTTATTTTATTTATTACTTAGTTGGTCCGGTACGTTTATTTTCTTTCTTTATTTTGGTTGTTTTGTTTTACGGCATATCACCTCACTTCGTCAGGAATTGAACTCGCGTGACGGGTCCATTTCCTACGACTCTAACCATCAGAACACGCGTCTCCCAAAGCATTCATATAAGACAGTAAATAATTAAAGTTGTCAAAACTATATATAGCAAACTTTAAAAAATCCAAAATTAGAAATTTTTTTAAGGCAACAAGATACTAAAAGCAATTAATAGGTTGAATAATAGTTTTTTAAAATTTTATTTCATTCAGTCACACGCAGGTTACACCCACTCATCCTGTCTCTCTGCTCTGTCTCTCCTCTCTCTGTCATCAACCTTAGTAAGTTCTCCACATCGCACATCAATCCGACGGAACTGATTCATGTAAATTCATACTGGTTCAGCATAGACTTGGTGTGACCATGTGTAGGTGACCATACAAGAACGTCACTTATGAGTTCGCCCTGGCTTTGCAGTTTCCAAATGTCTTGTACTTTACTTGGATGGTTTGTGTGATAGGGTGCAAGTAGCCATACTGCTGCTTTTTTGGGATGCTGCTTACAAGATTTCTTCAAAATAGAATGCAGCCTCCTCGTGTATTTCCCATCTTGCCTTTTCGATAAGCTTTTCGTTAGATTCCAAGTGATAAACAGCCATACAGGTTATACTCAAACGACGACAATTTTAACCCATTTTTTTTAGGACAGGAGGTCAGGACGCATTATGCGATATGCACCCACGTTTCTATTAAAATTTTAAGTTCATTTTTCAGAGATAAATGTTACAATTTTATTTACTCAATATAGCATTATCGAGAACATTTTTATAAAGTGTGTTTTGTTTTACGGCATATCAACCTCATTGGGTCATTTAATGCCCGATAAAGTTTTAAATTAAATCAATTCTAAATGGATAATACATTTTTTTTTATAAATACATTTTCTATTAAACCCATAGTATTGGGAGCCCTGAACAGGCTAGAAAGCGGGACTGCGCTACATGTCCTGGATGACGTTAAACTCACATCTGATGGTGAGGTTCCAGTTTTAGAGGTGGAATGTGAGCACCCTTCATCACGATTGCTCCCTGTCCACTCTGACCGGATGGTAGTACCTGTTGGGTCCCATCTATGGTTAAATAGAAAAATGTATTTATAAAAAAAAATTGTATTATCCATTTAGAATTGATTTATTTCAAAACTTTATCGGCATTAAATGACCCACTGAGGTTGATATGCCGTAAAACAAAACACACTTTATAAAAAAAAAATGTTCTCGATAATGCTATATTGAGTAAATAAAATTGTAACATTTATCTCTGAAAATGAACTTAAAATTTTAATAGAAACGTGGGTGCATATCGCATAAATGCGTCCTGACCTCCTGTCCTAAAAAAAAGGGTTAAAATTGTCGTCGTTTGAGTATAACCTGTATGGCTGTATCACTTGGAATCTAACGAAAAGCTTATAGAAAAGGCAAGATGGGAACTACACGAGGAGGCTGCATTCTATTTTGAAGAAATCTTGTAAGCAGCATCCCAAAAGAAAGCAGCAGTATGGCTACTTGCACCCTATCACACAAACCATCCAAGTAAAACGTACAAGACATTATGGAAACTGGCAAAGCCAGGGCGAACTCATAAGTGACGTTCTTGTATGGTCACCTACACATGGTCACACCAGTCTATGCTGACCAGTATGAATTTACATCAATCAGTTCCGTCCGGATTATGAATGCGATGTGGAGGACTTACTAAGGTTGATGACAGAGAGAGAGAGAGACAGAGACAGAGAGAGACAGAGATAGATGGGTGTAACTGCCGGTGTGACTGAATGAAATAAAAATTTTAAAAAACTATTTATTCAACCCATTAATTGCTTTTAGTATCTTGTTGACCTTAAAAAAATTTCTAATTTTGGATTTTTAAAAGTTTGCTATATATAGTTAATGACAACTTTAATTATTTACTGTCTTATATGAATGCTTTGGGAGACGCGTGTTCTGATGGTTAGAGTCGTAGGAAATGGACCCGTCAACGCGAGTTCAATTCCTGGACGAAGTTGAGGTTGATATGCCGTAAAACAAAACAAACCAAATAAAGAAAGAAAATAAACGTACCGGACCATACTAAATAATAAATAAAATAAACGTACTGGACCGAAGTTGTTAATCTCCAGGACATTAATGTTGCTTTGTCATTCACCCAACCGTTTTAATTCAAGTGGTGTCTACAGTCTGTATAACCACGTAAAAACGAAGCTCAGAGTGAGACTAGCTCTTTTAGCCTCTTGAAAAGTTTTTTTTTCTTTCTTCTTTCTTTAAGAAAAAAGCTTAAGATAGTTACGATGACCCTGTTCGGACGACACTCGTTGAAAATGACAGTTATGAGCTTAAACGTAGGAGTGGCTAAGAATCGAGGCGGATAAAGAGATTTATTTTTTTAAATTCAAGATCAACAAAGAAAGATATCCAATTATATCGCGAGCAAAATGCTTCAAATAATTTCTTTAAACAAGATCTACTAATGGAGCGGTAATCATCACGCATAAAAAGAGCCGTTTCTAACAAAACGTAATCAGGTTATTTTTATTGTTAAAAAGAAAACACTTGCGTGTAATGATGTAGGAAGAAGATATTAGACTGTTCATTTCGAGGGAGCCCAATCGTTGAATGAAATAAGATTGTAGAGGATAAGATGTGCATCGAATATTTGTGGAAATAAAATGACATTAAAAAGAGAAAGATGCCGAGATTAATATGAAACATTTGTAAGCCACGCACACACGTGTGTGTATTTAATACTTTTTGACCACACCTTATACATGTGTGTGTAGAGAGAGAAGCCGTGTGTTGGGACGTTAATCCCCACTAAGTACCCCATACATATATAGTTTAGCGCGCTAGTATATGATACAATTGTATATATATTATATATATATATATATATATATATATATATATATATATTATATATAATATAGTAATATAAATATAAATTAAGAAAATATATAATAAATAATAATCTAATACAATAAGAATATATAATAATAATAATACAATAAGAAATATTATAATAATAATAATTACTAATACAATAAGAAATATATAATAATAATAAATAATAAATACAATAAGAAAATATAATAAAATATAATAATAATAATAATAATAATAATAATACAATAATACAATAAGAAATATATAATAATAATAATAACTAATAATAATAATATATAATAATAAATAATAACTAATACAATAAGAAATAATATAAATATAATAATAATAATAACTAATACAATAAGGAAATATAATAATAAATAATAACTAATACAATAAGAAATATATAATAATAATAATAATAACTAATACAATAAGAAATATATATAATAATAATAACTAATACAATAAGAAATATATAATAATAATAATAATAACTAATACAATAAGAAATATATATAATAATAATAATAACTAATACAATAAGAAATATATAATAATAATAATAACTAATACAATAAGAAATATATAATATAATAACTAATACAATAAGAAATATATATATATATATATAATATATATATATATATATAATAGTAAGCCTAATGAGTCAGAGACCATCTACCTAGGTTTCTCTTAATAGATCATCATGATAATTCTAACACACACACACACACACACTATTTATGATATATTATACGAGTAATTCCTGGAAAGTACACGCATTTATTAATCGAACGTGTTTATTACAATACAAATAAAATATTGTGTATATATATTACAGCATGACTATGAAACTTCTCCACGTAACTGCGATCGAGTTTGCAGCAATAAATTCTTTCCTAAAAAAAATATGGCTACATGTTGGTCTTCCTTTAGTTCCTTTGAAATCTAAAAAGACAACATTTCAAATATTGGTACATCTTGGCCTTTTTCATGAACCGTCTATTTCAAAAGATTAAGTTTCACAGATATATAATGAAGTTTACACTGCAATCTTTAAGCAATGTTTTAACCCACGATACTCAATCTCAATGGAGAATACGGAGAAAAGTAGTATTATCTGCGTTATTCGGACTATTGTCCCCATCTTCATTGATATTTGTACGACGTTTCGGCCGATATGCCCTCCGGCCTTCTTCAGGTATTTCTTGTCAGACTCGGGAACCTTCTCGGACTCGGGAACCTTCTTTTCGTACTCTGGAGCCATCACGGAACTTTGAACCTAACCCTTTATTTATTCCATGGGGGTATCCTGTTCTCATTCCGCTAACCATAGCTGGGATAGGAGTTGTGTTAATTATTTTTCTAACTGTCTCCACTCAGGATTGAATTCGGTATCCAGAGATAACTGTCACTTAGAACTTTCTTAACCTAACCACCTTATCCACTAGGCCATATGTCCTATTGTCTAAAATAATTAACACAACTCCTACGAGCTGATGATAGGTGTGGAGCCCCACCTCAGACGCTAAAAACAATCTCCTTGGTCTAGCACTAGTGTAAAGGGGATAGACTCCCTAGCTGTCTGGCTGATAACGACTTTAGGCTACCTCGACGTCTTACTTTACTTTATTGTAATAAAGGTGTTCAATTTGGATATATTTATACATTTTTCGATAATATTTGTACGCACGTGTGTACGTTTGTGAAAATGACGCGTTAAAGGTCGAATAATTACCAACATAGAAAATGATGGTAACTTTAAATTCCTTCTGTCACTTCACAATAATAATTTTGGGAATGGCATAGAACATATTGTCCTCACATGTATGGGTACAATGATAGGACGGGATGAGCTCTCTACGCTTGGTAGGGTAGCAGGTCTAGGAAATTTGCAAAACTGAATCCAAACGTCAGAGGATAGTCTATCAGAGTTAGAATATTTTCCGTTTCTTCAA
>CM042143.1:31714833-31724516 GCA_023376005.1 Doryteuthis pealeii
CAGAATCCCCTTTTCACTATTGGCTATAAATAAATCTATTGTAATAATATTTAACAATCAGAATCCCCTTTTTATTACTATAAATAAATCTATTGTAATAATATTTAACAATCAGAATCCCCTTTTCACTATTGGCTATAAATAAATCTATTGTAATAATATTTAACAATCAGAACAATCATCCCCTTTTCACTATTGGCCATAAATAAATCTATTGTAATAATATTTAACAATCAGAATCCCCTTTTCACTATTGGCTATAAATAAATCTATTGTAATAATATTTAACAATCAGAATCCCCTTTTCACTATTGGCTATAAATAAATCTATTGTAATAATATTTAACAATCAGAATCCCCATTTCACTATTGGCTATAAATAAATCTATTGTAATAATATTTAACAATCAGGATCCTATGAGCTCAGGATTCTATAGGCTAATAATGCGCAAAAAAAAAAAAAAAAGAGACTAAAACCTGTAATTGCAGTAGAAATTATTTTTCTTTTAATTGATTTTCTAATGAAAAAATTAATCAATAAATAAATAGAATTTATTCAAGTTTGGTTTTGTTTTGGTTTACGGCATATCAACCTCGGTGGGTCATTTAATGCCAACAGTTGTAAAATAAATTCATTCTTAATGCATAATACAATTTTGTTTATATACTCATGTTTTTCTATTTAACCCATAGATGGGACACTAACAGGTACTACCACTCCGGGTCAGAGTGGAACAGGGAGCAATGGTGATGAAGGGGTTCTCCACATTCCGCAAACCTCCAGAACTGGAACCTCACCATCAGTTAGAGTTTAACGTCATACCCAGGACATGTAGACCCTCAGTCACCGCCTTCTAGCACCCATATGATAAAAACGGTTGGGACTTGCCATAAGGACAATTGGGTTGGAGCAATCATATAGGTGCTAGGGCTTGACGTGGCTAGCCGATTGATCGGAGGGGGCCTCTTTGACCGCCCCTCTAGCCTATGTAAGCGCCGAAGTGGAGTGTTACCCATCTGGAGAGGTGCAGTTGGTGAATTCTAACGCACCAGATGACAGGATGGTGTTATAAAATTATTTGTAATAGAGATGAATACTTTATACCATATATATATATATATATATATATATATATTATATATATATATATATACCCCCCCAGCACGAGAAGGATGTGACACAAGGTCAATTTCTTGAGCGGAGATTAACAGGTATGAATTCATAGATTGCCTTCTCCTAGACTGGTTACATAATCAAGGTTAGAGCCCAGCCTGTCCAACTATTTACCCATAGCTGGAGGGAGAGTAGTTGACTTCATACCTTTCCCAAGAGTATTAGCGCTATGTGAAATGCAAACAGCCAAGTCTAGGATTTGAACTCGGGTCGACAAGTCCATTTCCTACAGCTCTAACCATTACACCACAGACCTCCAACCAACTTTAAACGTGGGCAGAAACCTTAAGAAACTACACACAAATGTAAATATAAACGTATAATGTACGCAATTCCATAACCTCTAAGAATAAGATAACCCTACGCGGGTTGACATGTCGTTAAGATAAATCACTTAATCATAGATTGAAGTCTGTCATACTAAGCAATTGAATTGACTTGAAATTAACCAAATTGCAATCGTTCATTTTAGGTTTGGTTTGGTTTGTTTTGTTTTACGGCATATCAACCTCAGTGGGTCATTTAATGCCGATAAAGTTTTGAAATAAATCAATTCTTAATGGATAATACATTTTTTTTATAAATACATTTTTCTATTTAACCCATAGATGGAACCCTAACAGGTACTACCACTCCGGGTCAGAGTGGACCAGGGAGCAATGGTGATGAAGGGGTGCTCCACATTCCCCAAACCTCCAGAACTGGAACCTCACCATCAGATAGATTTTAACGTCATTCCCAGGACATGTAGACCTGCAGCCACCGCCTTCTAGCACCCATATGATAAAAAAAGGGTTGGGGCTTGCCATAAGGGAAATAGGGTTGGGAAATCATATAGGTGCTAGGGCTTGACATGACCAGCCGATTGATCGGAGGGGACCTCTCCGACCGCCCGTCTAGCCCAAGATAGGGCCAAAGTGGAGTATTGCATGTCATGAACTGCTCATCCACCTGGGTTCTATCTTTAAGCATCACGGGTTGCCACCCACGGCCAACAGGTGGCCCCATTGGGAGAGTCTTACCCCTCCGCAGAGGTGTAGTCGGTGCATTCTAACGCCCCAGCCGACAGGGCGGTCGTTCATTTTAGATTTCATTAAGATTTGCATAGTTTGATACTCAGGCATAAGGTTGGTTGGTTGGATTTTATACCAAAGATGTTTTTGTTTCAGTCATTCTTATTGGGTATTCAATTTTTTAAACTCATTTTTTATCTATTTAATCCATAGATGTGACTTTAACAAGTAATACCACTCCGGGTCAGAGTGGACGTTGGAGTTATGGCAAGGAAGGGGTACACCACATTCCCCAGATTTCCAGAATTTTAACCTGACCAGTTGATGCAGTTTAAAGTCCTACCCAGGATACACAGGTATCAGATTGCTTACGGTACCTGCCGTTCCTAATTGAACACTCATTTATGCAGAACCGGATATAGAATTTGCAGACCCTGAGGCATTTCTGACCAGAGACCCCCCACAAGTTGCCTCAACATAGATATTAAATTAAGTACATGAGACATTTTTTTATAAAATTGAAGTAAAATGAATTTATCAGAAGAAAATATATATATACTAGTTAGGTTTCGAAGGTGTTTTATTTAAAATTTTATTTTTCTCAGTAATAAAAATAATCTTTAGGACATTTTCGACAAAGTTATATTTCATTAAAGCTTGCAGCAAATTACTATTATCTTTTCAATAAACTAATTTTTTTTAAAATATCAAGTCGTTCATCCATGCGAAAGTTGTGTGTTAGTATACTGAATACTGATACCAAAAATTAAATCTTTTACTTGTACCATTGTTTGAGGAAATAGCATCAAAGATCGTCTGTTACAGCTTAATTAATGAGGTAAAAAGCAGCATATCAGAGGTATCGGTGGTGATTGGGGGGGGGGACACATCATTTCAATTTGAATTCTATTCATAATATTTAATTCGCTTCATTTTAATAAAATAAAAAAATTCTGATTTAAATATTGAAAATGGTATATTTTCTAACCAATTTCTAGGCTAAATTTTGCGAAAACGAGAATTTTTAGTGCATTTTAGTAGACGACCTACCCTAATGTATATATATACACAATATATCTCAAGCATAAAGTAGAATAATAATAATAATAATAATCTTATTATAATAGAGATTGTGTGTTTGCTTATCTGTAACCGAAACTATATCACTATACAAGTCACAATTCCCTTTATTATTTACATAACATTCTCCATGATTTTATTTAAACCTTGATTATTAATAAAATTGTTTTACATCATTAAGACTGTTGACCATATCTACAAACTAAAAACATGCAATTGTATTTATATATACAAGGAAATAGAGATTTACAGTGTGAACGGGAAGGCTAATTTGCATATTAATCTTTAAAATTTGATTTTAATAAATATATTCTTAGTATTATTGATTTCTAATTGTTTGGTTTTATCTTAATGAATATGAGCAAAAATCTTGAGGATAAGTGTTAAAAGAAATCTATTAACAAGAAGAAATAACTATAATATTATTCTTTACGTCCTATTCTAACTAAATAGTTAAATTAGGAAAATTTACCAATGAAAGACGAGAGTAATGGAAAATGATGGAAGAGTTAGTTTCAATGTTGTTCTATATTTCGATTATACCACCTCTGTCCCAAATCTTTTTATCTGCATTCTTATTCAGTTTCATTTGCCTTTCTAATTTAACATGATATTTTATTATGTTAATACTTAAATACTTGCACCCGGAGGGTGCATATATTTGCTAGTAATAATAATAATAATAATACCTAAGTGAGATAGACTTCAACACATTTAACGTATTCAATGAATTCAAGCTCAACTGAGGATCGACGACGTGAACCTATGAGTTGTGAGTTTTTATCATGTATTTTTTCTTTTGAATGCCAATTTTATAAAGAAGGTCTGGGTGACGCTCTCGTAGGGGAACCCGGGGTAGTTGTCTCTTTTGCCCTCTTATAAAATCTCCATAATTTTTTCAATAATAAAACTAATTTTATAATTATTACAGGTTTTATAAAGTAAGTCTGGGTGTCCGTCTTGTAGGGGGGGGGGCTAGGCAATTTCCCCCTTTATCACCAAATACGTCTGTCCCGCATTTGAATCATGAGAATGCTCCACGTTGCTTAACTTTTGTGAACAGATACATTTAGGGCAAGTTTATAAATCATAAGTGTAACGTTCATTTTTAAAATAAAAAAAAAATATTAACACGAAAAAGTTTTACACATTTTCGCTTTGTAATTGATTTCTTTTCATCATTATAAATCATATTTCATTTTTTATATTGATCCTTTATAAGTGAAAAAAAAAAAAAAAAAAAAATCAGAAATATTTACTACCTATCACTAACTTCCACTCCCGTACCAGCCACTAAATTGATATAGGTATTTAAGGTAAGTAAATCGATAGCAGAAATACCTCTTACGCATATAAACATCCTAATATGTTCTCTGTTCGACTGATAAGCATAAGATGTAAGCATTCTTCTCCCCCCCCTCCTCCTTTTTTCTCGACGCACACATACGCCCCGCCCCTACCCAACTCAGAGCTACTTTTCATTCAATGATCACCGGCCAGTTATCATGCAATTTTAACTCATCGGACAAAGCCTTTTTCGCTAAGTGGGCCTTTTATCTGTTCTTTCCATTCACAAATTCGAGACATAACTTCACTCTTTTTTCTCTCCGCTCTAACTTTATCTCTTTCTCTACCTCTTCACTGGAAATACTGGATCCAATTTTTTTTCTTCCTCCACCAACAATCTTATATATCAAGATCCCATTTCGTATCTGTTTTTTTTTTTATTCTTTAAATCCTTATCCTCGAGAAAAATTCAACGGAGTTATTTCTCTCCTTTCTTTATTCTCCTTTGAACTGAAATTCTATCAGTTACGCACAAAAAAATGGCGGTCGTTGTACACTCTTTTTTTTTGTTACTTTGGACTTAAAAAAAAAAAAAAGAAAAAAAAAGAAAATTCTGTGCTTAATTCTATCTCAACCCCCCGGATAAAAAAGCTTTGTACGTCAATCTGGTAATATTACGCGTGTATAAATGCGTAAGTGGTCACATTGCAAACCTCGTTGGCTTGGTTTCGGCCCAGGAGGTCTAGACTTTAAATAATTTTTATTGCATCGATCATCTATTGAATTTACATAAGATATATATTTTTGTGAAACACTAACAGCCGTGTGCATAAGAACAGTCAGATCGTCGGCATTTATGTAGTTTTTTATGCATTCACGATTAGATCAGTAGACAGGTGACCTTGAGGGCTAAATTGTACCCTAAGTATCATTCAAGTAGACTCCATTAGTTGAAAAAAAAGTAGTTACAAATAAAATCCTACATTACTTCTGCCACATAACTTACTTTGAATAACTTAACCCAAAAGTCCAACCTTTTTGTGTTGAAGATCACTTTCATAACAACCATGGATACGGGGAGGGTATATACAGTTTAAGTTAAATGCGCTATTTTTATAATGGATATTATATATAATATAATTTAATTCTTATTAAAAGTAGATAATCAATAACAAATTAATGGGAAGCAGCATCGTTTTGGAAAGTTTTCACATCAATATGAAAAGAAAAAAATTAGAATAAAAATTAAAAAGGTAGGGGTACCATTATAGTATGTGGCCTACGAAATCATGTCTCTCTTATAATATGTGGCCCACCATAAAAAAAGCATATTATAAAGTTATGATAATAACTGCTAACCATAACCCTATTTCAGAATTTTAGAATATGTTAGAATTAAACAGATCTGATTCATGTAAATTATGGATAAATTCTTTTTTTTATTATTATTCTTAATTACTATATACAGCTTATGGCTGAATTGCATTTCTTGAAATTGAATATATGTGAAAAGGAATTAGTTTCAATAAATTGGCTACTACTTATATCTATAAATATACTCTTACTGAGGTAGGACACATTTAAACCGGGTAGGCCGCATACTATAATAGAATCAAGGTTTATCCTTTGATTGATTTTCACGGCACTACAAACCATCCAGTTATTTTATGGCTCGATGTTAGGGAATCAAGTTAATTGTATGTTCATTATTACATTTTTGTAGATGCTTAAGGTTTTCTTTGCATACGGTCCAATTTAATACGGTTTGGTTTGGTTTGGTTTTACGGCATATCAACCCCAGTAGGTCATTTAATGCCGATACAGTTTTGAAATAAATCAATTCTTAATGGATAATACAATTTTTTAGAAATAAATCCGGGTCAGAGTAGACCAGGGAGCAATGAGCAATTCCCCAAACCTCCAAAACGGGAACCTCACCATCAGATAGAGTTTAACGTCATTCCTAGGACATGTAGACCCTCAGCCACCGCCTTCTAGCACCCATATGATAAAAAAAGGGTTGGGGATTGCCATAAGAGCAATAGGGTTGGGAAAATCATATAGGTGCTAGGGCTTGACGTGACCAGCCGATTGATTGGAGGGGGCCTCTCCGACCGCTCATCTAGCCCAAGATAGTGCCAAAGTGGAGTATTGCAAGTCATGAACTGCTCATCCACCTGGGCTCTATCCTTAAGCATCATGGGTCACCGCCCACGGCCAACAGGTGGTCACATTGGGGGAGTCTTACCCCTCTGCAGAGGTGCAGTCGATGCATTCTGACGCCCCAGCCGACAAGGCGGAATTTAATACGGATCCTGTTTAAGCAGCTCTATTTAATCTATAGAGGGGACCGTATAAGATATTAAAACTCAGGGTTAGTGTGAACCTGGGAGAAATACATGGAAAAAAATTACACCATCAGATGCACTTCAGTATCTTAACCAGATCACCCCCCTTTGAGGGGGGAGCTTAACTCACTATAGGAGATACAGGCAACGTATTCTAAACCCCACCGATAAAGCAGGTTTATTCTTTGACTTGATAAAAAACACAACGCCAGATACAATATGGACATGATCCTACGTAGAATAATGAGAATAATATACAAAAATAACTAAAAAAACAAAACAAACTAAAACAATAGCAATTATTAAGAGGTCTTATATCAACAAAGACTCACTCTTAAATAAACAACACAAAATAGCATATGAATATTTATGCTAATTGCAGAGTTTTGAGAATAAATTGATAATTAAAAGTCCAACAATTATTAATGAATTTTTTCCTGTGGCATCTACTGTTTATGAAATTGGCAGTAACTTCTTTCGGTAAAACTTGCAAATCATACTCAAAATCCTATGACCCAGAAGAAACAGAACCCACAAATTTTGTAATAAAACTTAATTTTAACTAGGGGGGGGGGGGGTAGGCTTAGTTTAATATGAAAATAAATAGATAATTTGGGTTCTCTTTTTTTTCCGGGTCCCCCTATATGTAGGGTGACCCAGAAAAAAACAGAACCCACAAATTTTGTAATAAAACTTAATTTTAACTACGGAGATTTAGGGTTAGGGTTAGTTTAATGGGAAAATAAATAGATAATTTGGGTTCTGTTTTTTTTTTCTGGGTCACCCTGTAATATTGTGGGATTTTGAGAATGATTTGCAAGTTTTACCCTTTATTCAGTGATGAGCCATAGGAATGGAGATAGTCCAAAGATTTTGACATCTGCCTTAACCCTACAGCAATAACCAGACACTTGACAAAAATAGCGATCCCATAGAAAAATTATTTACACCATATTAATAACTTTTCATGAAATGTATAGCATTGAAAAGAAATGTAAACAAAAAGTTTTCAATTTTTTTTTTTTTTACAAAATGTAACAAAATTTACAATAATATATATATATATATATATATACAATTCTCTATAAAACGGATGGAGCCATCACTGGCGGCATTTATTATATATATATATATATATATATATATACACACACACATATGTATGTATGTTTATCAGTTAAAATTATCGCCCCACTCTGTAGGTGCTGATTATAGCCGAGTGGTTAAGAAGCCTGACTGATGATGAATCGATCTGGAGGTAGTTTGCAAATGTCTAGATACACTAGATACAATAGTGGAAAAAAATGATAACACTAATAATAACAACAACAATAATTAGAATAAAATAAAATAAGCAAATAACAAAATACAACCCCTATATAAATAGAATACAAGCTTAATGGAACAACCCATTGATGTATTCTTCTTGCACCACCCCTGAAGATGGTCCGTGACGGGATGGAAAGTACTCGGGTAATAATAAGCTATGGTAAATACATCAGCCAATTTTCGCCTGATATAGTTAAATCAATCCGGCAACTTGAAAGGACCATGAAAAAGATTTGCAGACAGAAAATGGCTGCGCAGTTCAACAATATATATATATATATATATATATAATATATATATAATTTTGTGTATTTTAGCAGCAAATTATTCTTAAGACATGTGTTATTGAACAACACGGAGTATTCTTTTTTCATTTTTTTGTATGGATATTTTTTCCAGTCTTCTGGCTATCCTTTTTGAATCTGGATCGAGTTGATTCATGATATTTTTCATATTAATTTCCCGAGCGCTTTCGATTGTTGCTCCAGTCGTATTCATGGGGTTACGTAATTTGGGTTTTAGTTAATTTTTAGTTCTGTTATCTATGGTTTTATCAAATTCAGAGAGTCTATTATTTTTAAGAGGGGGGTTAGATAAGTGTTAGTTATTGAAGATATTTAGTACATTGTCTCCGACTTTAAATGCTATTTTATTAATGTTAGGTTTTTTTTATTTTTAATGCATATGGCTTCTAGGATCTGTAGAAATTATTATGAAAAATATTATGAATCAACTCGATCCAGATTCAAAAAGGATAGCCAGAAGACTGGAAAAAATATCCATACAAAAAATGAAAAAAAAAAGAATACTCCGTGTTGTTCAATAACACATGTCTTAAGAAATTATTATATATATATATATATGAGAATAAGTGCTTAATTGGAGTCGTACTTAATTTTTGAAAATGAATTAATAATGAATTAGGCGGGAATACCTATTTAAATGTATGGCTAAACAAATCGAGAAAAATCAATCTGTATGTACATTTCGGCCTATTAGGCCTCATCAGCAGAGCCGAAATGTACATACAGAGATTGATTTTTCTCGATTTGTTTAGCCATACATTTAAATAGGTATTCCCGCCTAATTCATTATTAATTAATTAATTTTCAAAAATTAGGTACAACTCCAATTAAGCACTTAATCTCCCAAAAAATTGTCGGCAAAAAGCCATTCCAAACACACCGTGTTTACAACTTATCATTATATATATATATATATATATATATAGGTAATCCTGAACATTTCCCGGAGTACATGTATACGTTAATCTATGAATAAGATTAATAGCAGTCGATTTCTATTTGTTTTAAAATTTGGAGAATTAATTACATGTATCAAACACAATTAATTTGAATATAATAAATAACATTCATATGTACAATGCGTTTTTGTTCTTTTTCAAAATAGATACAAAATTTAAAAGTTAAAAATCTTAGCTGAATGATGCTG
>CM042143.1:31724616-31778869 GCA_023376005.1 Doryteuthis pealeii
AGAGAGATCCATCTAAGGGTCAAATAGATCCGTGAAAATTATTTTGGTAATTCAATAAGATCATGTGACACCAAAAATATCCTCTTTGTAAGGAGCTACACAAGAATGTATATATGAACGAAAAATGAACTCGATTCCCTAACCTGCATGCATGAAATAAGCATAGACGGGTTGGTTTGGTTTGTTTTGTTTTACGGCATATCAACCTCGGTGGGTCATTTAATGCCGACAAAGTTGTGGAATAAATCAATTCTTAATGCCATAATACCATTTTGTTTATAAACTCATGTTTTTCTATTCAACCATAGATGGGACCCTAACAGGTACTACACTTTCCGGGTCAGAGTGGACCAGCGAGCATGGTGATGAAGGGGTGCTCCACTTCCCCAAATACTCCAGAACTGGAACGTCACCATCAAGATAGAGTTTAACGTCATTTCCCAGGACATGTAGACCCGCAGCCACCGCCTTCTAGCACCCATATGATAAGGATTGGGGGTTGCCATAAAGGCAATAGGGTTGTGAAAATCATATAGGTGCTAGGGTTTGACGTGGCCAGCCGATTGATCGGAGGGGGTCTCTGCGACCAACCGACTAGCCCAAGAAAAGCCTAAAGTGGAATATTGCAAGTCATTGACTGCTCAGCCACCTGGGTTCTATCCTTAAGCATCACGGGTCGCCACTCACGCTCAACAGGTGGCCCCATTGTGAGAGTCTTACCCCTCTGCAGAGGTGCAGTCGGTGCATTCTAACGCCTCAGCCGACAGGGCAGACAGACGAGTTGGTATGCCATTCAAATCAATCAATGACCATTATGACCAAGGTAGATCATTCTATTTATTTATTATCGCTCTGTTTATCCCTAGTCAGCGGGTATAAGCCATTTTTATTTTACTTTTATAATTGTAACTATTTTCTGAGATATGAGATAACTGACAAATTCAAATGTTGTAGCCGCTAAAATAAGTTGGCTAATGAAACATTTTGAAATTCAGATTTTCAATGTGTTCATATATATAAGTCCGCCCTGTCGGTGGGGCGTTAGAATGAACCGACTGCACCTCTGCAGAGGGGTAAAACTCCCCAAATAGGGCCACCTGTTGTCCGTGGGTGGCGACCCGTGATACTTAAGGATAGAGCCCAGGTGGATGAGCAGTTCATACTTGCAATAATCCACTTTGGCCATATCTTGGGCTAGACGGGCGGTCGGAGAGGCCCCCTCCGATCAACCGGCTGGTCACGTCAAGCCCTAGAACCTATATGATTTTCCCAACCCTATTGCCCTTATGGCAAGCCCCAAACCCCTTTTTATCATATAGGTGCTAGAAGGCGGTGGCTGAGGGTCTACATGTCCTGGAAATTACGTTAAACTCTATCTGATGATGAGGTTCCAGTTTTGGAGGTTTGGGGAATGTGGAGCACCCCTTCATCACCATTGCTCCCTGGTCCACTCTTACCCGGAGTGGTAGTACCTGTTAGGGTCCCATCTATGGGTTAGATAGAAAAATGTATTTATTAAAAAATTGTATTATCCATTAAGAATTGATTTATTTCAAACCTTTATCGGCATTAAATGACCCACTGGGGTTGATATGCCGTAAAACAAAACAAACCATATAATATATATATAATATATATATATAAAGTAAATAATTACCCACATAACGTAGGTTTCAGTGGTCTTAAACGAGTCAGGACATTTTATATGAATGAATTTTATAATGCATCAGTTATTTTATTTCAAAACTTTCTGACTTAATTAGGTATTTCTGCTAGGTAAATTAATATTTAGAATTTATTTACAATATGGAACGTCTAATTTTAAGTTTCAAATTTCCTATTTTTAGATTCTAAAAACAAATATCCATTTAATAACTACTTTAGTTTATTATTGTTATCTAAAAATTTTTTAGAAACACTATTTTGAAAATTTAGGCCCCATCCTTTTAAACAGAACAAATACCAATGTATAGTTTTTCTTTTATAAGATAATAGTCAATTAAATCCAAAAACTTTTTTTAAAAATTAAAAAAAATCTACAAAAAATAAGTTTTGTTATGGATTTTGAGAAGTTGAAAACTAAAAAACCTACTCTCCCTCCAGCTATGGGTAAATAGCAGGGCAGACTGGGTTCTTTAACCATGGCTAGGTAACCAGTCTAGGAGAAGGAAAACTCTGAATTCAAACCTGTTAAACTCCGCTTAAGAAATTGACCTTGTGTTACATCCTGCTCGTGTGGAGGGGTTGGTAAATATACATACATACATACACTGAAAAGAAGTAATTGTTTTCCTTTTTTTAAGTTAAGAAACCTTTCTTAAAAGGCTAGCGATGATGGTGTGAGAGAAAGAGAGAAGAGAGAAAGAGAGAGAGAAAGAAAGAGAGAGAGAGAGAGAGAGAAAAAAAAGAGAGAAGAGAGAAAGAAAGAAAGAGAGAGAAGAGAAAGAAAGAGAGAGAGAAAGAAAGAGAAGAGAGAGAAGAAAGAAGAGAGAGAGAGAAGAGAGAGAGAGAGAAAGAGAAGAGAGAAGAGAGAGAGAGAGAGAGAGAAAGAGAGAGAGAGAGAGAGAGAGAGAGAGAGATGAGAAGAATGAGAAATGAGAATGAGAGAATGAGAGAGAGAGAATGAGAATGAGAGAATGAGAGAGAGAGAATGAGAATGAGAGAATGAAAGAGAAGAGAATGAAATGAGAGAGAGATGAAGAGAGAGAGAGAATGAGAAAATGAAAGGAGAGAGAATGAGAAAATGAAAGAGAGAGAATGAGAAAATGAAAGAGAGAGAAGAAAAGAGAGAGAATGAAAAGAGAGAGAATGAAGAGAGAGAAAGAGAGAGAAGAGAAAGAGAATGAGAAGAGAAAGAGAATGAGAGAAAAAGAGAATGAGAGAAAGAGAGGGGAGAGAACAAGTCTCTAAGTGACACACTGACAACTTGAGAAGAACAGCCATTACCGAACAATAATGACAGTTTTGCCGTACAAAATTCACTAATAACAATACATTTGAACAAAGAAAAGAAGTTCTTGCCTTGCAGTGTACATATGGAAACATATGCAAATACTTATTAACAATCAAGAAACATTGGTTACTGCACAGCCCTGTTCTTAAGAAAATATCTTTCGACTTATCCCCTAATCTTTAGTGGGTGATCACACTTTTTTCCTAAAGTATTAAAAAACATTTTTTTTCTTTCTTTACCGTTTTTATCTATTTCCTGTTAGACAAGCATGTACAATTTTTATGATTTATTTATAACTCACGTTTACACTAGTCACTATAATTATCCATACTAGCAGGACCTGTGAATATACCACTGTATGATAATTCAATCATTACAACGATTGATATGTTTATTCAAGAACAATATGCAAAAAGTAAATCCCTCATTCTTTTTCTTTCTTTATTTCATTACGCTCGGTTGAAACAGATTAACGTTACCACTTCCGCGTTCTCACACCCTCTCTTTACTTTCCCCTACTCTCTCTCTCTCTCATTGTATTTTTTCTGTGTAGAATGTCCCTTTTCTGCTTTCTTTACAATAAAACCGGAATAGTCCATTATTTACATAAGGTGACTACGCTCATAAGAATTCGATGATAAGCAACATCGGATAATCAGGACTTTTTTTTTGCATTTAATCTTGGGCGATTTGGACGGTCTCATTTTTAACCAGAGGGTGATGCAAAATGATAACGGATGTACGAACACGAGTATCAATTATTCATAAGCCAGTTTCTTATAATAACAATTGCCTAAATTCCGAACTAATTTTACACGAAGCATATATATATATATATATATGAGGTTAAGTAAACAACTAATAGGTCGAAATGTACATTCAGAGATTGACATTTTCTCGATTCGTTTAGCCTTACATTTGAACATATATGCCGCCTAAAATTCATTAATTAGTAACTAATTAATTTTCAAAATTAGGTACGACTTCAATTAAGCACATATCCTCCAAATTACATATATATATATATATATATATATATATATATATAGTGTGTGTGTGTGTGTGTGTGTGTGTGTGTGTGCGTGCACGGTTTTACGACATGAAAACTCTTGTTGGGTTATTTAATGCCAATCCTTTTTATTTCGCATACGCTTATATGGTTTGAAGGACCTAATGACTACCAGCGCCCTATCAGCTGGAGCTGTTGAATACGCCAATTGCAACTCTACACAGAGGTGAATTCCACCCAATGGTGCCACCTGTTGGCCGCGGGTGGTGATCCGTGATGCTTAAGGATGGAATCCTTGTATTTGAGTAGTTCATGTCATGCAACACTCGACTTTGGTCCTTACTTACGCTAGACAACCTTACCACCTATAAGATTTTCTTGACTATTGCTCTTATGGCAATCGCCAACGCTTTTTATCTCGTATATGCTAAAAGAAAGAGGAAGTGCGTGGTGTAATGGTTAAAGTCATGGGAAATAGACTCGTCGCCCCGAGTTCAAATCCTGAACGTAGTAATTGCATTTCACTTAGCGCTAATACCCTTGGGAAAGGTATGAATCCTACTCTCCCTCCAGCTATGGGTAAATAGTCGGGCAGACTGGGCTCTTTAACCTTGGTTATGCAACCGGTCTAGGAGATGGAAAACTCTGAATTCAAACCTGTTAAACTCCGCTTAAGAATTGACCTTGTGTCACATCCTGCTCATGCGGAGGGGGGTAAAATATATATATATGCTAAAAGAAAGTAGCCGAGAGAATTAGTGTCTTAAGTATGATGTCAAACCGAATATAGTGGCGAGATTCAAATTCTGGAGATTTGGGGAGCGTGGAATACAACATCATCACCATTACTCCCAGGCCCACTGTGATCCGGAGTCATACTATATGTTAGGGTTTAAAATTGAATAGTACAAAATGTATTTGGCATAAAATAACAAACCAATGGTTGACATGGCTTAAAATCTAATCAACCAATGATTATCATTTATAAACATTTGAATTTTCGAAGTCCTTACAATCCCACTGATTTTAGTACTAAGCACATCTGAAAAAATGATTGCTTTTGCTTTTCATTTTTAAGTTAAATAGTCTTTCTTAAAAGCTGATTATGAGGGTAATACTTTTTTGGTACGATCAACTGCCACTCGCTCGAGTTCGGCCGATGACATCAGCTTTAGACACGCCCACAAATCTTGATACCAAATTTCTCTTTGCTTACAGTACAGCCTCAATTATTTTATTTTTAAAACGTAATATTTTTAGCTTAGAAAATTGAAAGTTTTAAATTTAAAAAAACAAAAACAAAACAACTTTGAATCATGTATATTTCTGGTTCTACAAATATTTTTTCTTTAGTTACGAATTTTATTTTATTTACGTTTTTATAGTGCGTTTAGAAGTAGAAATTTCCGTAATTTATTTATTTTTTGTTTCGTTTTTTTAGTAAAGTTTTCACTCAAAGATCTTCTTAAAATTTATCGAGTGAGGGGAAAGATTCGTGTATATTAAAATAATTGTAAATAAAAATTCATATAAAAATATAGAAACGTTTTATTTATAAATAAAAATGTAAATAAAATAAAATTCGTAACTAAAGAAAAATGTTTGTAGAACCCTAAATTTACATGATCAAAGTTGTTTTCTTTATTTAAAACATTCAATTTTCTAAGCTAAAAATATTACGTTTTAAAAGTTGGTCCTGGCTGTACTGTAAGCGAAGATTATTTTGTTTTCATCAAGATTTGTGGGCGTGTCTAAAGCTGATGTCATAGGCCTAACTCGAGCGAGTGGCAGTTGATCGTACCAAAAAAAGTATTACCGTGATTATGATGGTATTTAAGAGAGAAATAATATCATTACAAACTATCTTATACTCAATTTTAAAATAGACCAAAAGTTTGGCCCATAAAAGACTGACACATAAAAAATAATTACTTAGATTTTTGAGTCATAAAATATCACCAATGAAATATATTTTTAACTATTTGCGGAAAATGATATCCTGTAGATTGACACGATTTACCCAGATATAATGTTGCACCTTAATTCGAGCACTTTGTAGGATTTTGCTCAAGGTTTCTAGGGATCAATCCTCTTATCTCTGCAATAATATTATTCTTTGCTTGTGGCAATGTTTTAAGCTTATTCGAATATACTCACTCCTTTAAGTAATCACATAAAAAGAAGGTAAAGCAGGCGAACGAGGGGGGGGCTATTTGAATGTCAAATTTCTTGAAATAATTGTGCCACCAAATATCAGAGTAGACCTGGGATTACTAGTAAGGAAAATTCACTCCCAGAGATTTAGAACTTGGGCATAACTCTTGGATACAGTTCAATATCACACCTAGGATATATATATATATATATATATATATATATATATATATATATCAATAGTAATGGTATTATGGATGATTTGGACTCATTACTCAAAGTTTCATGGTTATGCAATCCTCAGATGAGTCAAATGGTTGAGATCTTAAAAACCAGTTGTCAAATGGTTGAGAACTTACAAACTGGTTTTTAAGATCTCAACCATTTGACTCATCTGAGGATTGCATAACCATGAAACTTTAAGTAATGAGTCCAAATCATCCATAATACCATTACTATTGATTATAAATCTGCTCTGCTTTATTAGCATTGAGCACCTTTTCATGCCAATACTTTTCTCATTTATTCTCTATTTATTCAATATATATACATACATACATACATACACACACACACACATACATACATACAACGCTTATGATTTCCCAGATCCTTTACAAATATGATACATATACAAAATAAACTTATCTGGTTTTGCACTAAGAGACGTAAAATTATCAGCTTTTTTCCGGGGCTTCTCCCAGGCAGCACCTGCTCCCTCGTCTAACAAGGGTTAGGGCTGCGTTTATTACCGGTGCCTGAGGCGCCACTAAAGGGGAATGTTGAGGTAACTTAGCAATTTTCCTGAGGACACAACGCGGCATTTTTGCTTCCTGTTGTGTACCCCCCCCCCACACACACACACACACTGGTGAGTCAAATAAATATCCACATACAGAATCTGGTAGGATTACAACCATATCATGAGTTTGAGTTGTGTTTAACGGCATATCAACCTCTGTGGGTCATTTAATGCCAGACAACCATATCATTTTGAATACATCGGTTTCCGGTTAATCAGCTAAGGTAAGTAATGATAATCCTGGTTGCTTGGTTATTTGTTTGGTTGTATTTTACGGCATGTCAACTCTTGGGTTATTTTAAGCCGAAGACGTTTTGTTTTATTCATTCTTGATAGGTATTCAATTTCTTTTTAATTTGAATTTTTTAAAACATTTTTTTAAAACTCATTTTTCTATTTAACCCATAGATGTGACACTAACAGGTACATTCACGGTAGACCTGGGAGTAATAGTGATGAAGGGGTACCCCACACTCCCCAGAGGTACAAAATTGAAACTTTACTTTTAGATGCAGTTTAACATCATACACTGGACAATAAGATCTTTAGCCACCGCCTTCTAGCACATCTGCAATATAAAGGTTGGGGGGGTACCATAAGGGTAATAGGCTTGGGACAATGATATAAGTGCTAGGGCTTGACGGGTCTAGCCGATTGATCGGAGGTGGTATTTGTGACCACCCATCTAGCCTAAGCATGGCCAAAGTGGGATGTTGCATGTCATTGAATACTCAGCCATCAGAATTCCCCCTTAAGCATCACAGATCGCCAATCACGGTCAACAGGTGGCCCAATTGGGGGGGGGTACCTCTCTGCAGAGGTACAGTCGGTGTATTCTACAATCGCACGGATAATAAATGCTAATAGATAATAGGCACGTCCATAATAAGTGACGTCAAACTTGTAGTCGTGGGCTAAATGTAAACCACATTCATTAAATAAAAATACGGCATAAGAATGATCTCTTGGGTTTTGGAATGTAAATAAGATAGACAACATAGATACACAAGAAACACATGGGGAAGGCGGCTGAAACTTTTTTATTTATTTTACATATCCCAATAAAGATGAGTACAACAGCCCTATGTACTTTAACATCATACACAGGACAATAAGATCTTCAGCCACCGCCTTCTAGCACATCTATAATAAAAAGGTTTGGGCTTTTCCATAAGGGTAATAGGGTTGGGACGATCATATGTGCTAGGGTTTGACGTGACTAGCTGATTGATTAGAAGTGGTATTTGCAGCCACACATCTAGCCTAAATGGAGTTTTGCATCAAAGTTAAACATATCAAGCCTCATCTAAAAATTCCAGTTTACTATAAAAAAGCACGATATTTGCCATTTATTTCGTCATTGTAATCACTTCGTTTTAAAGAGTATATCATCCACACACTTGTCCTCATAAGTTATTCACGTCTGAAATTCTGCAGTTCTATGCTATTCTGTGCTGCGATTTCAACACAAATAAAATCTTTTAGATCATCAATTGTCTGTGGTTTACGTTTAATAAGTTGAGCCTTCAGGTAACCACAGAAAAAGTTCATATACATATATATATATACATTATATATGTAAGAATGGAAAGGGAATTGAATCCGACAATATGAGGAAAAATGAGTAAAGAAAAGAAATGTAGATGTATAAAAATGAATTTAATCGATATCACTTTTAATCGATATCACTTACACATGTGTTTCGGTCCGTTTATCAAAATGTATACGGATTACGCTATTATTATTTAAATATCATTATCATTATTTCAATTTCATCTGATTATTTTAATAATAATAATAGCGTAATCCGTATACATTTTGATAAACGGACCGAAACACATGTGTAAGATATCACGATTAAAAGTGATATCGATTAAATTCATTTTTATCCATCTACATTTCTTTTCTTTACTCATTTTTTCCTCATACATTATATATGTATAGTCATCCACAGACAGTGTTTCGACGTTTACGTCTCATCAGTGCGGCTTGACTTTAACAGTTACATCTAGTCGGGAGAGAAACACGACAGAATTTTCGTCTCTCAAGCTCCTTACCCTCACTGCTGTCAGTAAGAGGTGGACAATTGGTACATACTTACGTAGGTGTATGTTTTACAATCACCAGAGAACTCAAGTCTGTAAACAACAGACAAGTAAATATATATTTGTCAATTCCTGTTCAATGAGTGATACAAGAAGGAAAATCACTAATATATATATATATATATATATATATATATATATATATATATATATATATACACAGCAGTGCTGAGGAAAGTTTCAGGTTTAAAGGCCCCATAAAAAATCTATTGTCAACTACTAAGACTGCGTCGAAAATAGTCTTTGCATGTTTAAAACAAAAATCTCAGGTTTTAAATATCTGTTAATGACTTAGTTCAAATTATTTAATATCTGCAACACATGAGAAATGAAATACTAACTTTTTAATGACTTTTCCGAATAAGAGGTGTATAACTTTAATCAATCTGTCGACAGATCTGAAAGCCAAGACTTTCTGCTTTAAAAGAACTAGCAAAAATAGTGCACAAGTATTTAAGTTTTAATACAATCAAATATCGTATTGAATTAGAAAGACTAATGAAATTAAATACAAACACAAAAAAGATTACTTATTTATACTTTATTCTAATTGATTTCAATATAAAATTATACATAGGATTGCTTTTAATACATTTGTGAATAAAACAATAATATTAGAAATCAATAATACTAAGTAATTATTTATTAAACACGGTTTTGTTAAAACCGGTATGTAAATTATTCATACCATATACTATGTAAATCTTAATTTCTTAATTATATGTAATAAACATTGCAGGATTTTAAACACATTAATAACATGGGCTGTTTTGAGGCTAGATCTTAACAGAGACATTGATAATAAATGAGATGCTAATTAAGATTAAATAATGATTATGTAATAAACATTGAGAATATAACGTAAATAACTAAGGGAATTGTGACGTTGATAGTGATGTAGTGTCGGTTACAGCCACACACTATCTCCCTTATAATAAGATGTATGTATTCCACACCTGCTATAAACCGGTTTAATCGAAGCATTTCCACGGGTTCATCCTCTTGACATTAAACATTTACTTAACATTACTAAACATTAAATAAATAATTTAAAAAATGAACCTAATATGAAACCACAGCTGTTGTCATTTGTATTTTAAATGATATCAAAAGGATATATTTTTTTCATTCAAGTGTATAAAAGTAGAGCCTATTTCGTCGACTTTAAAAAATTGGATTTTTAATAAAATTGTACGTGCGCCAGGTGTATTCGAGGTCTGGAACACGAGGAAATGAGTGAAATTAAATAATTTTAAATTAAAAGAGGTTATATTTATCGTGTGAATAAACACAGATTGTCCTTGGACAGATTAGCTGGGTCACACACTAAAAGCACTCTTAAGTCGAATATAACTAAAGATAAAGAAAAACAGATGAAGAGGTAGCCCATCAATAATGTAATGAAATCATTGTATCTCTAATAGATTTTGTTTCTCTAGGAAAACCCGATTTCTCCACGTGAACCAATAATAGTACCTTGACAAAAATATAGGGTAAAAACAGTGGCGCAGTAGTTGTCAAGCTACTTTCACATACTACTGTAGCGAGTTCGGTTTTTGTTGGTTGCCTCTACTGGAATACCACCCTGTCGTATGGGGCTGTAGAATACACCGACTGTCCCTCTGTTGAGGGGTAAGACCCCCTCAATAGAGCTACGTGTTGGCCGTGGGTGGCGACCAATGATATTTATCAGGTGGCTGAGTAGTCCATGACATGCAACACTCCACTTTGGTCCTTACTAGACGGGTGGTCTGAGAGAATGTGTTGTATACCATTTACTTCTTTACTTACTTCTATTCTTCTTCTGACGTCTTTGATATGTTAAGTTCTTCTATGTCTCTTCTAGCGTCTGGACTTCTCTTGGGGACTTCGTGTCTGGTCTTCCATTGGGGATTTCTCTTTATCAGAAGCTCTGTGTCATTGGTAGTTTTTAGATAATAACACAAGACTTCGATTTACTTAGATCACATTTTATTTCGAAATCCCCACCAGACTACTTGCGCAGATCGATTCGGAGCGTGTATAACACGAATCACCACCGTCGTGGTTTCTCGCCGACTGACTAAAATCTATTTCTAGTCTAAACCGAAAGAGGGCCTCCTCCACCGATTCTCACGGTATCCACCGGAAAGGATCAGGATGAGGTCAAGCCTTTTCACTCATCCTTCAAGGCCGTGGGCTGCAACTTATAGCAGCCATTTTGATTTCTACACTACTGTAAATAATTATTAGGAATCTAATAATTATGTAACAAATGGTCACATCAAATCCTATGATTGTACCGAACGTATTGCTATTATGGCAAACCCCAAAACCTTTTTATCATATATGTGCTAGAAGGTCGTGGCTGCGGAGCTTAGTTTCCCGGTGATGACGTTAGACTTTATCTAGCAGTGAGGTTCCAGTTCTGTAGCTCTGGGGAGTGTGGAGTACCCATTCATTGTTATTACAACCAGTGCCATTATTACCCGGAGTGTATTTATGGGTTAAATAGATATTTTTAAAAATGAGTTTAAAAAACCTTTTTTTTTAACAATATAGTTTTTTTTTCTTTAAGTTGATTATCGGACAAGAATGAATAAAACAAAAACATCTTCGGCATAAAATAACTTAAGGGTGGAATTAGTATTATTTGGATTATTCGGACTATTGTCCTCATCTTCATTGTTATATGTACAACATTGTTATCTGTACAACAATGTACAACAGATAACAATGAAAATGAGGAAAATAGTCCGAATAATCCAAATAATACTAATTATCAAGCCTCATCTCAAACATTCAGAGAAATAAGGGTGGAAATGGTATAAAATCCAACTCACCAACAACTGGAATGGTTAAACAAAAAGAATTCGGCAGAGGGGCGCTTATTTTTGCTATCAGCCAAACAACGAGAGAGTATCCCCTTTTCACTAGCGCTAGACCAGGCAGTTTGTTTTTGCATTTGAGATGGAGCGACACACATACCATCAGCTCCCTACTTTAACACAGAGATACAAACTGTGGTACTCATGCGCTGAGTTGGTTACATGATATCAAGTAGTCCTATCAATTACAAATAAATGCATAGATATATTTGAACTATACATGGGACCACAACAGATACTACCACTTCGGGTCAGAGTGGACCTGGATGTAATAACTATGAAGGACTACTCCACACTCTCCAGAACTGCAGACTCATCATCAAGGACGCCTAATTTATTTCATTTTTGGGGGGGAGGGGGAATTATCCATCTATAGCGGGATACAATCAGCGAAATCCAAGCCACGCCAACCGGACGAAACAATTTTATTTCATTGTGGAGCAGTGTTTACAAGTATCCTTTTTTTTATATATATAGTGGTACGAGCTTTTTAGATCAAAAGTAACTGTCTAAGATTAGCCCAGTCGGCGAGGCGTAGAATACGCTGACTTTATACATATATATAAGATCCCCTTAAAAAAAGGGAGTGTCCTTGGTATGACATTACATTGATATTTCCATATAATCAATAATCTGCAGTCATACAGTAGCACTGACACGGCTATAGCTTGTAATAATTCTCGCTTTATTTTACACGAGGTATGAAATTTCCATATAATCGATAATTTGTTTGGTTTTGGTTTACGGCATATCAACCTCAGTGGGTCATTTAATACCGACAATGTTTTAAAATAAATTCATTCTTGATGGACAATCACATTTTGTTTGTAAACTCATGTTTTTCTATTTAACCCATAGATGGGACCCTAACAGGTACTACCACTTCGGGTCAGGGTGGACCAGGGAGCAATGGTGATGAAGGGGTGCTCCACATTCCCCAAACCTGGAACCTCACCATCAGATAGAGTTTAATGTCATTCCCAGGACAAGTAGACCCTCAGCCACCGCCTTCTAGCACCCATATGATAAAAAGTGTTGGGGCTTGCTATAAGAGCAATAGGGTTGGAGTAATCATATAGGTGCTAGGGCTTGACATGACCAGCCGATTATCGGAGGGGTTCTCTCCGACCGCCCATCTAGCCCAAGATAGGGCCAAAGTGGAGTATTGCAAGTCATGGACTGCACGACCACCTGGGTTCTATCCTTAAGAATCACGGGTCGCCACTCATGGCCAACAGGTGGCCCATTGGGGGAGTCTTACCCCTCTGCAGAGGTGCAGTCGGTGTATTCTAACGCCCCACCGACAGGGCGGTCGATAATCTGTCTATAGAAGTCTATTCTTACTATGCGTATATTAAAGTGTTCTACTAATTTCAGAGTCTTATAATCCAGCGCGGAGATGCCTCTGGACATAGAATCTAATAGAAAGTTTATATTTAAAGACTCTTAAAATTCGCTTTCGGTAGTCATTAAACTTGATGTCGAATTACATTTTGTTTATGGAATTTATATCATAATTCCTCACAAATTAATAAGATAAATAGATGTACATTATAAGTAGCAGTTAAGATTATCTACATTGAAAGATTATAATGATAGGGCTGAGCGGAAAAAGTTTTATTTTCAAAGAATACTTACCTGATATCTCAGCCTCGGCTGGGGGTCCAGTGTGCTTCAGCCACTGGATCAATTATTAGCGTCGACCCCAGGGGGGCATCCCCCCAGGCAATACCTGCCCTCTTGGGGCAGGGCTGGGTTTATTACCCAGCGCCTGAGGCGCCCTCCTTGAGGGTGAATGCCGAGGGGATCGACGCAATTTTTGTTCTTTCCCACCCATGAGCTTCGGCTTTGGGTGGGAACACATTAAAACGAGGCCTTGTGCCCAGCCCATACAAGTGGTATGAGGCAAATACCCTTACCTAGTGTAGGAGTTTTTCTTGGTATCGGCAAATAACAATTTCGAATGTTAGTCCTATCGCCGGTCATATTACCATAAGATGTAATTATGCAAATCCTGGGTAAAACTGTTTGCGACTCCCTTTATGCTAATGCCATTTGGTTAAGCATGAATACACCCTTTCCCCTAGCTATAGTGTTCTTTCAATAAATAAGGTGACTATTGCCAAAGGAGTTCGCTATATGATGCAGTGTTTGCAGTTTCACATTTCTGAAGGAAATCAATAATGAGGAGTCATTTCATTTTCCACAATAATTTAGATGAGTCAAAAGATTGTTTAAGGATAGAGCCCAGGTGGGTGAGCATTTCATGACATGCAATACTCCACTTTGGCCCTATCTTGGGCTAGACGGGCGGTCGGAGAGGCCCCCCTCCGATCAATCGTCTGGTCACGTCAAGCCCTAGCACCTATGATTTTCCCAACCCTATTGCCCTTATGGCAAGCCCCAACCCCTTTTTATCATATGCGTGCTAGAAGGCGGTGGCTGCGGGTCTACATGTCCTGGGAATGACGTTAAACTCTATCTGATGGTGAATTTCCAGTTTTGGAGGTTTGGGGAATGTGGAGCACCCCTTCATCACCATTGCTCCCTGGTCCACTCTGACCCGGAGTGGTAGTACCTGTTAGGGTCCCATCTATGGGTTAAATAGAAAAATGTATTTATAAAAGAATTGTATTATCCATTAAGAATTGATTTATTTCAAAACTTTATCGGCATTAAATGACCCACTGAGGTTGATATGCCGTAAAACAAAACACTTCATAAAAAAAAAAATGTTCTCGATAATGCTATATTGAGTAAATAAAATTGTAACATTTATCTCTGAAAATGAACTTAAAATTTTAATAGAAACGTGGGTGCATATCGCATAAATGCGTCCTGACCTCCTGTCCTAAAAAAAGGGTTAAAATTGTCGTCGTTTGAGTATAACCTGTATGGCTGTATCACTTGGAATCTAACGAAAAGCTTATAGAAAAGGCAAGATGGGAACTACACGAGGAGGCTGCGTTCTATTTTGAAGAAATCTTGTAAGCAGCATCCCAAAAGAAAGCAGCAGTATGGCTACTTGCACCCTATCACACAAACCATCCAAGTAAAACGTACAAGACATGATGGAAACTGGCGAAGCCAGGGCGAACTCATAAGTGACGTTCTTGTATGGTCACCTACACATGGTCACACCAGTCTATGCTGACCAGTATAATTTTACATCAATCAGTTCCGTCCGGATTATGAATGCGATGTGGAGGACTTACTAAGGTTGATGACCGATAGAGAGAGAGAGAGAGAGAGAGAGAGAGAGGTGTAACTGCCGGTGTGACTCTGAATGAATTAAAATAAAAAATAAAAACTATTTATTCAACCCATTAATTGCTTTTAGTATCTTGTTGACCTTAAAAAATTTTCTAATTTTGGATTTTTTTAAGTTTGCTATATATAGTTAATGACAACTTTAATTATTTACTGTCTTATATGAATGCTTTGGGAGACGCGTGTTCTGATGGTTAGAGTCGTAGGAAATGGACCCGTCAACGCGAGTTCAATTCCTGGACGAAGCTGTTGGAATTTCACATGGCGCTAATACCCTTGGGAAAGGTATGAATCCAATTCTCCCTCCAGCTATGGGTAAATAGCAGGACAGACTGGACTCATTAACCATGGCTAGGTAACCAGTCTAGGAGAAGGAAAACTGAATTCAAACCTGTTAAACTCCGCTTAAGAAATTGACCTTGTGTCGCATCCTGCTCGTGCGGAGGGGTTGGTAAATATATATATATATGAATGTTTTGGTGTTGTATATATTTTGTAAGTAGGATTTTTTTTTACTGCATCTTTTTATATATATATATATATATATATATATATACACTTCTCTCTCTCTCTCTCTCTCTCTCTCTCTCTCTAATTGTGTCCATTATTTTGTCATTAGCCATACACTTATTAGCTTGTCATTCTTGTGGGGTTTTGTAAATTCAGTGGGTTTGGTGGCTGCCCCTACCTGCAACCAACCGGCCCAAGTGGTTGGATGGTGAGGCTGGCTCTATAGTAATGTGCCGGGGGTTGGAACAGCACTCGGAAACAAATATATTGGATTCTTCTTGACGTTTGAGGTAAGCACGAACAATAACTTGATTCCCTCGAATCATTTTTGGAACAATCCTAAAAAAATTGAATGCAGCTTTGTGGCATTCAAAAGTTAAAATAGATTTTAAGTCTCCAGCCAAATGTTATTCTTGGGGTCTCAGTGTAAACCTTATTGATTCTATTACGGCACAGTCATTTTATGCGATGTACTATATTAGTAGATATAGTACATGAAAATACACCTTGGTTAGATATCCCCCAACCGTCCTTTGGGACAGGGATCCAGTGAGCTTCGGCCTCTGGACCGGTGAGTTGTGCTAAATTACTAGCGTCGATCCTAGAGGGCCATCCCTCCAGGCAATACCTGCCTCATTGCACTTAAAGGGGCAGGGCTAGGTTTATTGCCCAGCGCCTGAGGCGCCTCCTTGAGGGGAATGCCGACGGGATCGACGCAATTTTTCTACCTACCACCCATGAGTTTCGGCTTGTGGGTGGTGTCCACATAAAACGGCCTTGTGCCATATCGTGTGAAAGTGGGACACATGTACAAACCAGACATCACCCACCCGTCCTTTGGGACAGGGATCCAGTGCGCTTCGGCCTCTGGACCGGGGAGTTGCGCTAAATTACTAGCGTCAATTCCAGAGGGCCATCCCACGAAGCAATACCTGCCTCATTGCACTTAAAGGGGTGGGGTTGAGTTTATTGCCCAGTGCCTGATGCGCCCCCTAGAGGGGGAATGCCGAGGGGATCGACGCAATTTTTCTACCTACCACCCATGAGTCTCGGCTTGTGGATGGTCCCACGTAAAAAGGCCTTGTGCCGTATCGTGTACAAGTGGGGTACATGTAAGTACCAGATATCACCCCCTACCAGCCCAGGAGGAGGTAAAAGTTGGTAAGTCGCATTGTGACTGGAAATTCCCTTTGCTATAACTGATTTATTTATGCATTTGTTCTATCTTTTGTTTTTGTTATATTATTTTTAGTTTACGGTAAATTAAGTCGACTGTATCGAAAATAAGGCTCAAGGGTACAGAAGACAGAAATAAAGACCGGTGAATATCAGAAACTCTTGTTATTCCTAATGCTGGTACATACACTATATTTTGATATAAGTAATGTTTTTCAAGGATTTTACTTCAAATTGTTGATAGTATTTTCACTCCTTACCTTGTATGATATTTTTAAAAGAACTGCAGTGATTTCAAGGATTCTTAAGAGTCCATGAAAGGTGTATACAGTGCTACAAAGCTGCAAATACACAGTCGTCTCTTTGATGTACTATAACGAAGCTGATCTTTTAAAATACTTTAATGATTTTATATATATATATATATATATATATATATATATATACACAGGGTGACCAAAATAAACAGACCTGACTTTTTTTAAAAAGTCGTTTTTTTATCCCCCTATTACGGCACAGTTATTTGCTTAGTTAGTCATTTGTATGCAATGTACTATACCAGTATATATAGTACATGAAAAGACACCTTGGGTAGATATCACCACACTACCAGCCCAGGAGGAGGTAAAAGTTTATTAGTCGCATTGTGACTTGAATTTCCCTTTGTCATAACTTGTTTATTTATGCATTTGTTCTATCTTTTGTTTTTGTTATATCATTTTTAGTTTACGGTAAATTAACGTCGACTGTATCGAAGATAAGGCTCAAGGGTACAGAAGACAGAAATAAAGACCTGTGAATATGTTACTTAATCTATTCGTAGATTATTGTCAACCCCCTGTATTTCTGAAGGGATGGACCCTTTTCATATAACGGGCGGTACTTTCCATGGAATATTACAGAAGGCCCGTGAAATATGTGAAGTCACGTGGGACCTGGTTGATTCTCAGTTTCAGCTTGGACGTCAGGCAGATAAGATTTTACTGCTTTAGATGAGACTCACTGCACACGCGCGCTGTGATTAGTTATAGAAATATGTTTAGTTAAGAAATAAAAGTTTAAATAAATAATATGGTTTTGTGGTTGATGAATGTCTTGGCAACAAAACTGACCTAGAAGACCAGACACGAAGTCCCCAAGACTAGGTCCAGACGCTGGAAGAACGACGTAAGATACCAAAGATGAACAGAAGAAAAATAGAAGTAAGGAAAGAAAGGGTACACAACAAATATCAGAAACACTCTTTTGTTCTTCCTAATGCTGGTACAATGGGTATCCGTGCTGTCAGTGTGACTTGATGAATATCGTCCATATTGTTTACAGATTATACAGTGTTGTAATGTAGAACTATACTAAATTTAAAAAAAACGCCCTGTCGGCTGGGGCGTTAGACTGCACCTCTGCAGAGGGGTAAGACTCCCCCAATGTGGTCACCTGTTGGCCGTGGGTGGCGACCCGTGATGCTTAAGGATAGAGCCCAGGTGGATGAGCAGTTCATGACATGCAATACTCCACTTTGGCCCTATCTTGGGCTAGACGGGCGGTCGGAGAAACCCCCGTCCGATCAATCGGCTGGTCACGTCAAGCCCTAGCACCTATATGATTTTCCCAACTCTATTGCCCTTATGGCAAGCCCCAACCCCTTTTTATCATATGGGTGCTAGAAGTCGGTGACTGCGGGTCTAGATGTCCTAGGATTTACGTTAAACTATCTGATGGTGAGGTTCTAGTTTTGGAGGTTTGGGGAATGTGGAGCACCCCTTCATCACCATTGCTCCCTGGTCCACTCTTACCCGGAATGGTAGTACATGTTAGGGTCCCATCTATGGGCTAAATAGAAAAATGTATTTATAAAAAAAAATTGTATTATCCATTAAGAATGAATTTATTTCAAAACTTTATCGGCATTAAATGTCCCACTGAGGTTGATATGCCGTAAAACAAAACAAACCAAATAAATAAAGAAAATAAACGTATCGGACCATACTAAATAATCTTATTATAATGGAGATTGTGTGTTTTTCTGTCTGTAACCGAAACTATATTCCTACTCAAGTCACAATTCTCTTAGTTATTGACATCACATTCTCCATGATTTTATTTTTATCTAAACCTCAATTATTAATAAAATTGTCTTACATTATTATTACTGTTAACTATGTCTACATACTGACAACATGCTATTATATTTATATATACAACAAAATAGCGGTTTAAAGTGTAAACGGGAAGGCTAATTTGCATATTAATATTAAAAAATCGAATTTAATAAATATGTGCTTAGTATTATTGATTTCTAACTGTTTGGTTTTATTTTAATGAATATAAGCAAAAAAATCTCTTCATGAATCTTAAATGAAATCCATTAACAAGATAAATAACTGTCATTTTTATTCTTTACTTTGTCTTTTAACTAAATACTTAAATTAGAAAAAAATAACAATGAAAGACGAGAGTGATGGAAGAGTAAGTTTCAGTTGTTCCATTTTTTATTATACTCCCTCTGCTTCAAATCTTTTATTATACTCACTGTTTCAAATCGTTTTATCTGTATTCTTATTTAGTTTCATTAGCCTTTCTAATTTAATACAATATTTTATTACATTAAAACTTAAATACTTGCACCCGAAGGGTGCATATATTTGCTAGTAAATAGAATAAACGTACTGGACCGAAGTTGTTAATCTCCAGGACATTAATGTTGCTTTGTCATTCACCCAACCGTTTTAATTCAAGTGGTGTCTACAGTCTGTATAACCACGTAAAAACGAAGCTCAGAGCGAGACTAGATCTTTTAGCCTCTTGAAAAGTTTTTTTTTCTTTCTTCTTTATCATGAAATAAAAAAAAAGCTAAGGATATTTACGATGACCCTGTTCGGACGACACTCGTTGAAAATGACAGTTATGAGCTTAAACGTAGGAGTGGCTAAGAAACGAGGCGGATAAAGAGATTTATTTTTTTTAAATTCAAGATCAACAAAGAAAGATATCCAATTATATCGCGAGCAAAAATGCTTCAAATAATTTCTTTAAACAAGATCTATTAATGGAGCGGTAATCATCACGCATAAAAAGAGCCGTTTCTAACAAAACGTAATCAGGTTATTTTTATTGTTAAAAAGAAAACACTTGCGTGTAATGATGTACGAAGAAGACATTAGACTGTTCATTTCGAGGGAGCCCAATCGTTGAATGAAATAAGATTTTAGAGGATAGGATGTGGATCGAATATTTGTTGAAATGAAATGACATTAAAAAGAGAAAGACACCGAGATTAATATGAAACATTTGTAAGCCACGCACACACGTGTGTGTATTTAGTACTTTTTGACCACACCTTATACACGCGTGTGTAAGAGAGAAGAAGCCCGTGTGTTGGGACGATAATCCTCACTAAGTACGCCATACATATAGTTTAGCGCTCAAACCTAGCTACGGCTAGTATATGATACAATGGGTTATACACACACACATATATATATATATATATATATATATAATATATAATAATAATATCTAATACAATAAGAAATATATAATAATATATAATAACTAATACAATAAGAAATATATAATAATAATAATAATAATAACTAATACAATAAGAAATATTTAATAATAATAATAATAACTAATACAATAAGAAAATAATTTAATAATATAAATATAATAACTAATACAATAAGAAATATTTAATAATATAATAATACAATAAGAATAATAATAATAATATAATATATAAGGAAATATATAATAATAATAACTAATACAATAAGAAATATAATAATAATAACTAATACAATAAGAAATATATAATAATAATAACTAATACAATAAGAAATATATAATAATAATAACTAATACAATAAGAATATATAATAATAATAATAATACTAATACAATAAGAATATATAATAATAATAATAACTAATACAATAAGAATATATATATATATATATATATATATAATAGTAAGCCTAATGAGTCAGAGACCATCTACCTAGATTTCTCTTAATAGATCATCATGATAATTCTAACACACACACACACACTATTTATGATATATTATACGAGTAATTCCTGGAAAGTACACGCATTTATTAATCGAACGTGTTTATTACAATACAAATAAAATATTGTGTATATATTACAGCATGACTATGAAACTTCTCCACGTAACCGCGATCGAGTTTGCAGCAATAAATTCTTTCCTAAAAAAAATATATGGCTACATGTTGGTCTTCCTTTAGTTCCTTTGAAATCTAAAAAGACAACATTTTAAATATTGTTACATCTTGGCCTTTTTCATGAACCGTCTATTTGAAAAGTTTGAGTTTCACAGATATATAATTAAGTTTACATTGCAATCTTTAAGCAATGTTTTAACCCACGATACTCAATCTCAATGGAAAATACGGAGAAAAGTAGTATTATCTGCGTTATTCGGACTATTGTCCCCATCTTCATTGTTATTTGTACAACGTTTCGGCCGATATGCCCTCCGGCCTTCTTCAGGTATTTCTTGTCAGACTCGGGAACCTTCTCGGACTCGGGAACCTTCTTTTCGTACTCTGGAGCCATCACGGAACTTTGAACCTAACCCTTTATTTATTCCATGGGGGTATCCTGTTTTCATTCCGCTAACCATAGCTGGGGTAGGAGTTGAGTTAATTATTTTTCTAACTGTCTCCACTCAGGATTGAATTCGGTATCCAGAGATAACTGTCACTTAGAACTTTCTTAACCTAACCACCTTATCCACTAGGCCATATGTCCTATTGTCTAAAATAATTAACACAACTCCTACGAGCTGATGATAGGTGTGGAGCCCCACCTCAGACGCTAAAAACAATCTCCTTGGTGTAGCACTTGTGTAAAGGGGATAGACTTCCTAGCTGTCTGGCTGATAACGACTTTAGGCTACCTCGACGTCTTACTTTACTTTATTGTAATGAAAGTGTTCAATTTGGATATATTTATACCTTTTTCGATAATATTTGTATGCACGCGTGTGCGTTTGTGAAAATGACGCGTTAAAGGCCAAATAATTACCAACATAGAAAATGATGGTAACTTTAAATTCCTTCTGTCAATTCACAATAATAATTTTGGGAATGGCATAGAACATCTTCTCACAGGTATGGGTACAACTTTACCTCCTCCTCGGCTGGTAGTGTGGTGATATCTGGTATGGGTACTGGATGAGCTCTCTACGCTTAATAGGGCCGCAGGTCTAAGAAATTTGCAAAACTGAATCCAAACGTCAGAGGATAGTCTATCAGAGTTAGAATATTTCCGGTTTCTTGAAGACTGGAAGAGGTCGGAATGCTGCAGTAGACCAAACAAAGGTTGATGCTATGGGATGGAATACATTCAACGCTAAAACATACACATAATTATTTTGTCTTGTTCAGTATTAAAAGAAATAGTGATACATTCAATATCTTTAAATGTATTGAATTTAAATCAGTTAAGAACTATTGAATAAAAAAATGATTTATTGATAATTATATTTTCCACTTCCAAATCATTTCTACGTATGTTAGACCTAAGGCAAAATTAAGCCAATGTTTATGAATAACCAACCCCACTCTCATATATATATGGAGAAAGGTAGACAAACACGGGAAGTTATGGAAACTGGATGTTTGTCGACGATGCAACGTTTTCACACACACATACATATTTATCTTGACCAGGTCCTTACAATCCAACATTCTGGACTAACACCTGCATTACCATTTTAACACTCCCCATCTAGAGAAGAAAATCCACTACCCACTCCCAACCACCCTGAAGAAGGTCTAATAGACCGAAACGTTACATCGTCGACCATAAACATCCAGTTTCCATGACATCCCGTGTTTCTCTATCTTTCTCCACATATTGTCGGATTAACCTCCTCATATATTTCTACCATATATATATATATATAGGATATATCCAATTGCCGCTTTAGCTTTTCCGTCGCATAGGTATCAGTAAATAATCCAAAAGTGCTCAATATATTAAAAATACAGAGCAGTAATAATACTAATAATATTATTATTAGAGGAAAAATAAAGGGCCTACCATGGTTTCAATCAAATTGAAATGATTTCTCAGGACCCTACCCTACGTTAACCAAGTCGATGTAATCCTTAGCTAAAGTAATATATATATATATATATATATATATATATATATTATATATATATATATATATATATATATATATAAAGTAAATATGGAAATAATCCGACAATATTAAGAAATTTGAAAAAACAAGTGTTCCAGAAATAAGATGAATTTATTTATCGACGCTTAAACGTTTCGGTTTCTTTAAACCTTTATCAGGATGTATTATGGGGTGAAGAAATTTATGGATGTTTTATAGATGGCAGGAGATTAAAAAAAAAAATTAAAGATTTAATCTGGATTTACATTTTTAAATTACATCTTGAACAATTTGGACGGTCTCATTTTTAATCAGAGGTTGTTGCAGGTTGATAACGGACTGACAATTTAGGAACACGCGTATTTATATATGAGTGGGTAGACGTTTATAAAACATAGATATGTAGATCGATATGTAAGTACCAAATATAAAGAGAAATTTTAGTGTTTGCATAGGATAGGCGAATTGTTCAAATAATAATTTACTTCCTAAATTTTTTCATCGTGCACAAATGTTACGGTTTTTATTTACACAAAAAATAAGCCCACTCCTTAAAAAAAGCTGCTAATTGGAAACCGTTTGGCTGTCTATACAAGTTCCTATTCATCTGAAAACAATATTTTGTTGTCGCACGCAAAACGAATTTTAATTTCTAAAACACACAAAGAAAAAAGAAAGAAAGAAAACACTAGGATATGTGACCAAATAACTTAGTGACCTTTACGTAACCAATTCACGAGAAAGAAAAAAATATTAATAAGTCAACTTTAAAATTTAAAAAAAAAATAAATAATAATAATAATAATAATAATAATAATAATAATAAAAAATAATAATAAAACAAAGAAAAGAAAAGAAAAAAAAATGATTAATGTCCAGACATTTTTATCGTAGGAATCAGTTCATTGTATTTTTTGAAGCCAGAAAAATAATTATTTCAGAATGTATTTATTAGTATATTCATTTTACAAATAAGTGGCTCATCATATTGTTGCATTTTAAAGTGAAGCGACATGCCTCAACATTCTCTGTTGGATTTTCGACATTGGTTTGACAAGTGCTTCATACAAGACGACAAATTCAGCATTAAAGCAATTCACTTAATTAAATGGCTTACAAATACATACTACGCATGAACACACTTCTCCACACCTCCCCCATATATATATATATATATATATATATATATATATACACACACACACACACACGTGTCTGTGTGTATTCATGCGCCCTCAGACGTTGAGTATAAGCATTTTTAACAGAGGAGAAAAAAATATACAACAATATACACTTGCCTGTATGCATATAAAATGAAGGAAGTCATTAAAATGTAAAAACAATAGTGACTCGTATAACACTATTAACTACCATATATGAGTTTGTGTATATATATTTACCAACTTCTCCGCACGAGCAGGATGCAACACAAGGTCAATTTCTTAAGCGGAGTTCAGCAGGTTTGAATTCAGAGTTTTCCATCTCGTAGACCGGTTGCCTAACCAAGGTTAAAGAGCCCAGTCTGTTTACTACTATTTACCCATAGCTGGAGGGAGAGCAGGATTCATACCTTTCCCAAGGGTATTAGCGCTAAGTGAAATGCAATTACCACGTCCAGGATTTGAACTCGGGGCGACGAGTCCAGTTCCCATGACTTTAACCATTACACCACGCGCTTCCTACACATGAGTTTGTGTATAAGAGAGCGAGAGAGAAAAGTCTATTTTTTATATACTTCCACACACACACACACTATATATATATATATATATATATATATATATATATATATATATATATATGTATGTGTGTGTGGAAGTATTTAAAAAATAGACTTTTCTCTCTCGCTATATATATATATATATATATATTAGCTTGTGTGTGATAAGTATTGACTTAAAAGAAAATAGCTATCAATAAAAAGAAATCCATATAATTTTGTAGAGAAAAAATCTGATTCAAACTTCTGATTATATCTTTACCTCTACCTGCGCAGTATTTTTAAATTTGATCTTTTACACGTATTATGAATAATGATAATTATATATAAGATTTTTGGATGTTTGTTTATTTTAGAAACGTTGTTGAATAAAGTATATATCAAATTTTTACTTGAAGGCACTTACAACGTATGTATCGCATAAAATTCGATACTTTTTCTTATAGAAAATGTAATTGACAAGTGTAATCCCGGCAAAGGATCGCTCGGTGTGTAGAATGTCGTACAGACTGTTTCGACTTTATTAAGTCTCATCAGCGACATATACTAACGATTTCCCTCCGACAGAAATCGAAACCGGGATCTCAGCGAGCATAGTGAACCGCTATATCGCCTCGACCACAGTACACAGCTAACAATCCTTAGCGATACACACGTTGTAAGTGCCTTCAAGTAAAAATTTAATATATACTTTATTCAGCAACGTTTCTAAAATAAACAAACATCCAAAAATCTTATTCACTTCGCCGAAGGGCATACGGTCTGTTTGTTGTTATTCTCTCAAAAATGCCCCCTTACCTATTATGGTAGAGGCGTGTAGTATCATTTGACAAGCTTAATTTCGCTAAGGATTGTTAGCTGTGTACTGTGGTCGAGGCGATATAGTGGTTCACGATGCTCGCTGAGATCCCGGTTTCGATTTCTGTCGGAGGGAAATCGTTAGTATATGTCGCTGATGAGACTTAATAAAGTCGAAACAGTCTGTACGACATTCTACACACCGAGCGATCCTTTGCCGGGATTACACTTGTCAATTACATTTTCTATAAAGAAAAAGTATCGAATTTTATGCGATACATACGTTGTAAGTGCCTTCAAGCAAAAATTTAATAAATATATATATATAAGAATGGAAAGGGAATTGAATCAGACAATATGAGGAAAAAATGAGTAAAGAAAAGAAATGTAGATGGATAAAAATGAATTTAATCGATATCACTTTTAATCGATATCACTTACACATGTGTTTCGGTCCGTTTATCAACATGTATACGGATTACGCTATCAGAAGTATAAAAATTCACTCTGATGAAGGTCTTAAAAATCTCTCTGTGTACGGAATATTTTTACATTTTTCCTATTATTATTATTATCATTATTTCAACTTCATCTGATTATTTTAATAATAATAATAATAATAATAATAATAATAATAATAATAATAATAATAATAATAGCGTAATCCGTATACATTTTGATAAACGGACCGAAACACATGTGTAAGTGATGTCGATTAAATTCATTATTATCCATGTACATTTCTTTTCTTATTTTTTCCTCATATATATATATATATATATATATATATATATATATATATATATATATATATATATATATATATATATATCTGAGTGTGTACGAGTGTCTGAATGAATATAACATTTTAAAACGTTTTTCTTAAATCAAGGTTTTCTTTTTCTAATGCTGGCTAGTAAAGTGGAAAAACCAAAATTGTTATCCTACCTACGCCTATCAGTCCATTATTAAAAGTTTCATGTATTTGAAAAAAATACAATCGTCAAGCTTTAGGCATATTTTATCAGACGAATGTTTAACGTCGTAGGAAATGGATCAGAATTTAAATCCTGAACGAGGCTATTTGAATTTTACATAGTTCTTTAACACTTGTGAAAGCGATTCCAACTATTCTCCATCTAGTTATAGATAAACAGCAGGTTAAACTGGAGCTTTTAAAACCATAGTAAAAACATCAATTAAACAAATCCGCATTCAAATTGACCTAGTGCGGCACCCTGCTCGTAGGGGGCGCTTGGAAAACACACACACACACACACATATTCATAAAAGGAAGAACGAATATATTTTACGAAGGGGCCGTCGGAATTTAGAATTTGTTTTTATTTAAAACCCTGTTGTATTTTTATCTTTTTCATCTTTTTATCCACAGAATCACACACACTATATATATATATATGAGTATAGATAAAAGGATATGAAAACACCACAAAATGCTGTTAAAGTGAAAACTTTTTATAACATTCATAGCTAATATTGAACAATATTTCGATTATATAAAAATCATCTTTAGAGCTTGTTTACTTTCGTCTCCGCTCTTGATAGTACGGAGTATAAAAAAGCTCTGAAGATGATTCCGTCGGATTCCTTTCCTTTAATATTATATATAAAAATGTATATATATACATATATGTCTCTTCTTCACGACTTAATCCTCTTAAACATATAGTTGACCAAGTGAGAGGACACTGATCATTCCAGCCATCTATGAGATAAAAAGCAGGACGTAGTTCATATCAAAATCTATGTCTCACTCTTCTTGGATTGAAATGGTGTGACTTGCCATCTGACATTCAGTAACTTCAGATTATCTCGGAGGTCAACCTCGCGTAGTTTATGTTGAAGCCAGAACGCAAGTCAATATCCTTGCCAGAAATCAGGTACTTCAAACTTCACTCTGGTCGTGATCGTCGGACACACACACACACACACACACACACACACCATAAATATTTGGCATTGGAAAAAATAACAGGATCAGAGTGGTTAGTATTTGTGCTGCTACCAAAAAAGTACATATAACTGAGCAGCTGGAATTCCACCCAGGAAATCCCCATTTCACTATTGGCTATAAATAAAGCTATAGTAATAATATTTAACAATCAGGATCCCCTTTTCACTATTGGCTATAAATAAATCTATTGTAATAATATTTAACAATCAGGATCCCTTTTTCACTATTGGCTATAAATAAATCTTGTAATAATATTTAACAATCAGGATCCCCTTTTCACTATTGGCTATAAATAAATCTATGTAATAATATTTAACAATCAGGATCCCTTTTCACTATTGGCTATAAATAAATCCATTGTAATAATATTTAACAATCAGGATCCCCTTTTCACTATTGGCTATAAATAAATCCATTGTAATAATATTTAACAATCAGGATCCCCTTTTCACTATTGGCTATAAATAAATCTATTGTAATAATATTTAACAATCAGGATCCCCTTTTCACTATTGGCTATAAAAAATCTATTGTAATAATATTTAACAATCAGGATCCCCTTTTCACTATTGGCTATAAATAAATCTATTGTAATAATATTTAACAATCAGGATCCCTTTTCACTATTGGCTATAAATAAATCTATTGTAATAATATTTAACAATCAGGATCCCCTTTTCACTATTGGCTATAAATAAATCCATTGTAATAATATTTAACAATCAGGATCCCCTTTTCACTATTGGCTATAAATAAATCCATTGTAATAATATTTAACAATCAGGATCCCCTTTTCACTATTGGCTATAAATAAATCTATTGTAATAATATTTAACAATCAGGATCCCCTTTTCACTATTGGCTATAAATAAATCTATTGTAATAATATTTAACAATCAGGATCCCCTTTTCACTATTGGCTATAAATAAATCCATTGTAATAATATTTAACAATCAGGATCCCCTTTTCACTATTGGCTATAAATAAATCTATTGTAATAATATTTAACAATCAGGATCCCCTTTTCACTATTGGCTATAAATAAATCTATTGTAATAATATTTAACAATCAGGATCCCCTTTTCACTATTGGCTATAAATAAATCTATTGTAATAATATTTAACAATCAGGATCCCCTTTTCACTATTGGCTATAAATAAATCTATTGTAATAATATTTAACAATCAGGATCCCCTTTTCACTATTGGCTATAAATAAATCTATTGTAATAATATTTAACAATCAGGATCCCCTTTTCACTATTGGCTATAAATAAATCTATTGTAATAATATTTAACAATCAGGATCCCCTTTTCACTATTGGCTATAAATAAATCTATTGTAATAATATTTAACAATCAGGATCCCCTTTTCACTATTGGCTATAAATAAATCTATTGTAATAATATTTAACAATCAGGATCCCCTTTTCACTATTGGCTATAAATAAATCTATGTAATAATATTTAACAATCAGGATCCTATGAGCTCAGGATTCTAGGAGCTAAAAATGTGGAAAAAAAAAAAAAAAAAAAAAAAAAAGGACTAAATTCACCTGTAATTGTAGTAGAAATTATTTGTCTTTTAATTGATTTTCTAATGAAAAAATTAATCAACAAATAAATAGAATTTATTCAAGTTTGGTTTTGTTTTGCTTTACGGCATATCAACCTCGGTGGGTCATTTAATGCCGACAATTGTGAAATAAATTCATTCTTAATGGATAATACAATTTTGTTTATGTACTCATATTTTTCTATTTAACGCATAGATGGAACCCTAACAGGTACTACCACTCCGGGTCCGAGTGAACCAGGGAGCAATGGTGATGAATGAGTTCTCCACATTCCGCAAATCTCCAGAACTGGAACCTCACCATCCGTTAGAGTTTAACGTCATACCCAGGACATGTAGACCCTCAGCCACCACCTTCTAGCACCCTTATGATAAAAAAGATTGGGACTTGCTATAAGGGCAATTGGGTTGGGGCAATCATATAGGTGCTTGACATGGCCAGCCGATTGGATACCCGTCTAGCCTAAGTAAGCGCCTAAGTGGAATGTTACCCCTCTGGAGAGGTGCAATCGGTGAATTCTAACGCACCAGATGACAGGGTAGTGTTATAAAATTATTTGTTACCATATATATATATATTTACACACACACACACCAGAGAATTGACACAATGAATTATATTTCCTTCTCCTAGACTGGTTACGTAACCAAGGTTTATAGAGCCCCTTACTATTTACCCATAGCTGGAGGGAGACTTCATACCTTTCCCACCTACATCCAGGATTTGAACTCGGGTCGACAAGTCCATTTCCTACAGCTCTAACCATTACACCACGCACTCCAACCAACTTGAAACCACATAAACGTGGGCAGAAACCTAAGAAACTACACAAAAATGTAAATATAAACGTATAATGTACGCAATTCCATAACTTCTATGAATAAGATAACCCTACGCGGGTTGACATGTCGTTAAGATAAATCGCTTAATCATAGATTGAAGTCTGTCATACTAAGCAATTGAATTGACTTGAAATTAACCAAATTGCAATCGTTCATTTTAGGTTTGGTTTGGTTTGTTTTGTTTTACGGCATATCAACCTCAGTGGGTCATTTAATGCCGATAAAGTTTTGAAATAAATCAATTCTTAATGGATAATACATTTTTTTTATAAATACATTTTTCTATTTAACGCATAGATGGAACCCTAACAGGTACTACCACTCCAGGTTGGGGCTTGCCATAAGGGCAATAGGGTTGGGAAAATCATATAGGTGCTAGGGCTTGACATGACCAGACAATTGATCGGAGGGAGCCTCTCTGACCGCCCGTCTAGCCCAAGATAGTGCCAAAGTGGAGTATTGCAAGTCATGAACTGCTGATCCACCTAGGTTCTATCCTTAAGCATCACGGGTCACCACCCACGGCCAACAGGTGGTCCCATTGGGGGAGTCTTACCCCTCTGCAGAGGTGTAGTCGGTGCATTCTAACGCCCCAGCCGACAGGGCGGTCGTTCATTTTAGATTTCATTAAGATTTGCATAGTTTGATACTCAGGCATAAGGTTGGTTGGTTGGATTTTATACTAAAGATGTTTTTGTTTTAGTCATTCTTATGGGGTATTCAATTTTTTAAACTCATTTTTTTATCTATTTAATCCATAGATGTGACTTTAACAAGTAATACCACTCCGGGTCAGAGTGGATGTTGGAGTTATGGCAAGGAAGGGGTACACCACATTCTCCAGATCTCCAGAATTTTAACCTGGCCACTTGATGCAGTTTAAAGTCATACCCAGGATACACAGGTATCAGATTGCTTACGGTACCTGCCGTTCCTAATTGAACACTCATTTATGCAGAACCGGATATAGAATTTGCAGACCCTGGGGAGGCATTTCTGGCCAGAGACCCCCCTCAAATTGCCTCAACATAGAAATTAAATTAAGTACATGAGACATTTTTATAAAATTGAAGTAAAATGAATTTATCAAATGAAAAAAAAAAAAAAAATTATATATATATATATATATATATATATATAAGTTAGGTTTCGAAGGTGTTTATTTAAAATTTTATTTTTCTCAGTAATAAAAATAATCTTTAGGACATTTTCGACAAAGTTATATTTCATTAAAGTTTGCAGCAAATTACTATTATCTTTTCAATAAACTAACTTTTTTAAATATCAAGTTGTTCATCCATGCGAAAGTCGTGTGTTAGTATACTGAATACTGATACCAAAAATTAGATCTTTTACTTGTACCATTGTTTGTGGAAATAGCATCAAAGATCGTCTGTTACAGCTTAATTAATGAGGTAAAAAGCAGCATATCAGAGGTATCGGTGGTGATTGGGGGGGGGGGGCACATTTTCAATTTGAATTCTATTTATAATATTTAATTCGTTTCATTTTAATAAAATAAAATAAAATTTCTGATTTAAATATTGAAAACAATATATTTTCTAACCAATTTCTTGGCTAAATTTTGCGAAAACGAGGATTTTTTGTGCATTTTAGTAGAAGACTTACCCTAATGTATATATATACACAATATATTTCAAGCATAAAGTAGAATAATAATAATAATAATAATAATAATCTTATTATAATGGAGATAGTGTGTTTGTCTGTCTGTAACCGAAACTATATCACTATACAAGTTACAATTCCCTTTGTTATTTACATCACATTCTCCATGATTTTATTTTTATTTAAACCTCGATTATTAATAAAATTGTTTTACATCATTAAGACTGTTGACCATATCTACAAACTAATAACATGCAATTGTGTATATACAACAAAATAGAGATTTACAGTGTGAACGGGAAGGCTAATTTGCATATTAATCTTTAAAATTTGATTTTAATAAATATATTCTTAGTATTATTGATTTCTAATTGTTTGGTTTTTATCTTAATGAACATGAGCAAAAATCTTGGGGATAAGTGTTAAAGAAATCCATTAATAAGAAGAAATATCTATAATATTATTCTTTACTTCCTATTTTAACTAAATAGTTAAATTAGGAAAATTTACCAATGAAAGACGGGAGTAATGGAAAATGATGGAAGAGTTAGTTTCAATATTGTTCTATTTTTCGATTATACCCCCTCTGTTCCAAATCTTTTTATCTGCATTCTTATTCAGTTTCATTTGCCTTTCTAATTTAACATATTTTATAATGTTAAAACTTAAATACTTGCACCCGGAGGGAGCATATATTTCCTAGTTATAATAATAATAATACCTAAGTGAGATAGACTTCAACACATTTAACGTATTCAATGAATTCAAGCTCAACTGAGGATCGACGACGTGAACCTATGAGTTGTGAATTTTTATCATGTATTTTTTCTTTTGAATGCCAATTTTATAAAGAAGGTCTGGGTGAGGCTCTGTAGGGGAACCCGGGGTAATTGTCTCTTGTGCCCTCTTATAAAATCTCCATAAATTGTTCAATAATAAAACTAATTTTATAATTATTACAGGTTTTATAAAGTAAGTCTGGGTGTCCGTCTTGTAGGGGGGGGGCTGGGCAATTTCCCCCTTTATCACCAAATAAGTCTGTACTCGCATTTGAATCATGAGAATGCTCCACGTTGCTTAACTTTTGTGAACAGATACATTTATTTAGGGCAAGTTTATAAATCATAAGTGTAACATTCGTTTTTAAAATAAAAAAAATTATTAACACGAAAAAGTTTTACACATTTTCGCTTTGTAATTGATTTCTTTCATCATTATAGATCATATTTCATTTTTTATATTGATCCTTTATAAGTGAAAAAAAAAAAAAATCAGAAATATTTACTACCTATCACTAACTTCCACTCCCGTACCAGCCACTAAATTGATATAGGTATTTAAGGTAAGTAAATCGATAGCAGAAATACCTCTTACGCATATAAACATCCTAATATGTTCTCTGTTCGACTGATAAGCATAAGATGTAAGCATTCTTCGCCCCCCCTCCTCCTTTTTTCTCGACGCACACATACGCCCCGCCCCTACCCAACTCAGAGCTACTTTTCATTCAATGATCACCGGCCAGTTATCATGCAATTTTAACTCATCGGACAAAGCCTTTTTCGCTAAGTGGGCCTTTTATCTGTTCTTTCCATTCACAAATTCGAGACATAACTTCACTCTTTTTTCTCTCTACTCTAACGTTATTCTTTTCTCTACCTCTTCACTGGAAATACTGGATCCAATTTTTTTCTTCCTCCACCAACAATCTTATATATCAAGATCCCATTTCGTATCTGTTTTTTTTTTTTTTATTCTTTAAATCCTTATCCTCGAGAAAAATTCAACGGAGTTATTTCTCTCTTTCTTTATTCTCCTTTGAACTGAAATTCTATCAGTTACGCACAAAAAAATGGCGGTCGTTGTACACTCTTTTTTTTGTTACTTTGGACTTAAAAAAAAAAAAAAAGAAAAAAAAAGAAAATTCTGTGCTTAATTCTATCTCAACCCCACCGGATAAAAAAGCTTTGTACGTCAATCTGGTAATATTACGCGTGTATAAATGCGTAAGTGGTCACATTGCAAACCTCGTTGGCTTGGTTTCGGGCCCAGGAGGTCTAGACTTTAAATAATTTTTATTGCATCGATCATCTATTGAATTTACATAAGATATATATTTTTGTGAAACACTAACAGCCGTGTGCATAAGAACAGTCAGATCGTCGGCATTTATATGTTTTTTTATGCATTCACGATTAGATCAGTAGACAGGTGACCTTGAGGGCTAAATTGTACCCTAAGTATCATTCAAGTAGACTCCATTAGTTGAAAAAAAAGTAGTTACAAATAAAATCCTACATTACTTCTGCCACATAACTTACTTTGAATAACTTAACCCAAAAGTCCAACCTTTTTGTGTTGAAGATCACTTTCATAACAACCATGGATACGGGGAGGGTATATACAGTTTAAGTTAAATGCGCTATTTTTATAATGGATATTATATATAATATAATTTAATTCTTATTAAAAGTAGATAATCAATAACAAATTAATGGGAAGCAGCATCGTTTTGGAAAGTTTTCACATAAATATGAAAAGAAAAAAATTAGAATAAAAATTAAAAGGTAGGGGTACCATTATAGTATGTGGCCTACGAAATCATGTCTCTCTTATAATATGTGGCCCACCATAAAAAAAAGCATATTATAAGGTTATGATAATAACTTCTAACCCTAACTCTATTTCAGAATTTTAGAATATGTTAGAATTAAATAGATCCGATTCATGTAAATTATGGATAAATTCTTTTTTTAAATTATTCTTAATTACTATATACAGCTTATGACTGAATTGCATTTCTTGAAATTGAATATCTTATTATAATGGAGATTGTGTGCTATTCTGTCTGTAACCGAAACTATATTACTACTCAAGTCACAATTCTCTTAATTATTGACATCACATTCTCCATGGTTTTATTTTTATCTTAACCTCAATTATTAATAAAATTGTCTTACATTATTAATACTGTTAAGCATATCTACATACTAACAACATGCAATTATATTTATATATACAACAAAATAGCGGTTTACAGTGTGAATGGGAAGGCTAATTTGCATATTGATATTAAAAATTTGATTTTAATAAATATGTGCTTAGTATTATTGATTTCTAACTGTTTGGTTTTATTTTAATGAATATAAGCAACAATCTCTTAAATGAATCTTAAATGAAATCCATTAACAAGAAAGAATAACTGCCATTTTATTCTTTACTTCCTCTTTTAACTAAATACTTAGAAAAAAATGAAAGACGAGAGTGATGAAAGAGTAAGTTTCAGTTGTTCTATTTTTCGATTATACCCTCCTCCTGTTTCAAATCTTTTTATCTGCATTCTCATTTAGTTTCATTAGCCTTTCTAATTTAATACGATATTTTATTACATTAAAACTCAAATACTTGCACCCAGAGGGTGCATAAATATGCTAGTATGTGTAAAGGAATTAGTTTCAATAAATTGCCTACTACTTATATCTATAAATATACTCTTACTGAGGTAGGACACATTTAAACCGGGTAGGCCGCATACTATAATAGAATCAAGGTTTATCCTTTGATTGATTCTCACGGCATTACAAACCATCCACAGTTATTTCATGGCTCGATGTTAGGGAATCAAATTAATTATATGTTCATTATTACATTTTTGTAGATGTTTAAGGTTTTCTTTGCATACGGTCCAATTTAATACGGTTTGGTTTGGTTTTACGACATATCAACCCCAGTAGGTCATTTAATGCCGATACAGTTTTGAAATAAATCAATTCTTAATGGATACACTTTTTTATAAATACATTTTTCTATTTAACACATAGATGGGACCCTAACAGGTACTACCACTCCGGGTCAGAGTGGACCAGGGAGCAATGAGCAATTTCCCAAATCTCCAAAACGGGAACCTCACTATCAGATAGAGTTTAACGTCATTCCCAGGACATGTAGACTCTCAGCCACCGCCTTCTAGCACCCATATGATAAAAAAGGGTTGGGGATTGCCATAAGAGCAACAGGGTTGGGAAAATCATATAGGTGCTAGGGCTTGACGTGACCAGCCGATTGATTGGAGAGGGCCTCTCCGACCGCCCGTCTAGCCCAAGATAGTGCCAAAGTGGAGTATTGCAAGTCATGAACTGCTCATCCACCTGGGTTCTATCCTTAAGCATCACGGGTCACCACCCACGGCCAACAGGTGGTCCCATTGGGGGAGTCTTAGCCCTCTGCAGAGGTGCAGTCGGTGCATTCTGACGCCCCAGCCGACAGGGTGGAATTTAATACGGATTTTGTTTAAGCAGCTCTATTTAATCGAAAGAGGGGACTTTATAAGATACTAAAACTCCGGGTTAGTTTGAACCTGGGAGAAATAAATGCAAAAAAATTACACCATCAGATGCACTTTAGTATCTTAACCAGGTCACCCCCCTTTGAGGGGGTAGCTTAACTCACACAGGAAATACAGGCAACGTATTCTAAACCCCACCGATAAAGCGGGTTTATTCTTTGACTTGATAAAAAACACAACGCCAGATACAATATGGACATGATCCTACGTAGAATAATGAGAATGAGAATAATATACAAAAATAACTAAAACAAAAAACTAAAACAATAGCAATTATTAAGAGGTCTTATATCAACAAAGACTCACTCTTAAATAAACAACACAAAATAGCATATGAATATTTATCCTAATTGCAGAGTTTTGAGAATAAATTGATAATTAAAAGTCCAACAATTATTAATGATTTTTTTCCTGTGGCATCTACTGTTTATGAAATTGGCAGTAACTTCTTTCGGTAAAACTTGCAAATCATACTCAAAATCCTATGACCCAGACGAAACAGAACCCACAAATTTTGTAATAAAACTTAATTTTAACTAGGGGGGTTAGGCTTAGTTTAATATGAAAATAAATAGATAATTTGGGTTCTCTTTTTTTCCGGGTCCTCCTATATATAGGGTGACCCAGAAAAAACAGAACCCACAAATTTTGTAATAAAACTTAATTTTAACTACGGAGATTTAGGGTTAGTTTAATGGGAAAATAAATAGATAATTTGGGTTCTGTTTTTTTTTCTGGGTCACCCTGTAATATTGTGGGATTTTGAGTATGATTTGAAGGTTTTACCCTTCTTTCAGTGATGAGCCATAGGAATGGAGATAGTCCAAAGATTTTGACACCTGCCTTAACCCTACAGCAATAACCAGACACTTGACAAAAATAGCGACTCCCATAGAAAAATTATTTACACCATATTAATAACTTTTCATGAAATGTATAGCATTGAAAAGAAATGTAAACAAAAGTTTTCAATTTTATTTTTTTTATTTTTACAAATGTAACAAAAATTACAATAATATAATGTGTATATATATATAATATATATATATATATATATATATATATATATATGCGCAATTCTCTATAAAACGGATGGAGCCATCCCTAGCGGCATTTATATATATATATATGTATGTATTTATCCGTTAAAATTATCGCCCCACTCTGTAGGTGCTGATTATAGCCGAGAGGTTAAGAAGCCTGACTGATGATGAATCGATCTGGAGGTAGTTTCCAAATGTCTAGATACACTGAGCAGAGGTAATACGTTGAAATACAGTGTCTGTGCATGACTAATATAATTAATATATATATATATATATATATATATATATATATATATATATATAGTGGAAAATGATAATAGCACTAATAATAACAACACAACAATAATTAGAATAAAATAAAATAAGCAAATAACAAAATAAAACCCCTATATAAATAGAATACAAGCCTAATGAAACAACCCATTGATGTATTCTTGCACTACCCCTGAAGATGGCCCGTGACGGGATGGAAAGTACTCGGGAAATAATAAGCTATGGCAAATACATCAGCCAATTTTCGCCTGATATAGCTAAATCAATCCGGCAACTTGAAAGGACCATGAAAAAGATTTGCAGACAGAAAATGGCTGCGCAGTTCAACAATATATATATATTATATATATATATATATATATTTATATATTATGAGAATAAGTGCTTAATTTTTGAAAATTAATTAATAATGAATTAGGCGGGAATACCTATTTAAATGTATGGCTAAACAAATCGAGAAAAATCAATCTGTATGTACATTTCGGCCTATTAGGCCTCATCAGCAGAGCCGAAATGTACAGAGATTGATTTTTCTCGATTTGTTTAGCCATACATTTAAATAGGTATTCCCGCCTAATTCATTATTAATTAATTTTCAAAAATTAGGTACAACTCCAATTAAGCACTTATTCTCCCAAAAAATTGTCGGCAAAAAGCCATTCCAAACACACCGTGTTTACAACTTATCATATATATATATATATAGGTAATCCTGAACATTTCCCGGAGTACATGTATACGTTAATATATAAATAAGATTAATAGCAGTCGATTTCGATTTGTTTTAAAATTTGGAGAATTAATTATATGTATCAAATACAATTAATTTGAATATAATAAATAACATTCATATGTACAATGCGTTTTTGTTCTTTTTCAAAATAGATACAAAATTTAAAAGTTAAAAATCTTAGCTGAAATGATAGCTTGGCAATGACCCACCTTTGTATTGCGAACGTACGGGACGAAACAAAAAAAAAAAAAAAAAAAAAAAAAACGAAATGAACCGCGAGGATTTACGATCTGGTAAGGGCAAGCTAAAGAGTTGTTGATCAAATTTTCAGGGTCGGAGGCCAAATCCAATAAAATAAAATAAAAAGGCTATCTTTTAGTCTGGACGTCAAGCGGGACGACCTAAATCGTATTATGATTTTTAAAAACAGGGGAGTGCAGGTTGTTGGATTTAGTAATAGGTGGAAGTGGGGGTGAAAGGGTTTGGAGGGTTACCCTTACTTTTTCAAAACATTTGCCATCATCGTTTTTGTTCTATTAAATCGTTAAAACAAATGAAAAATCGTGATATTTTCTGTTTTCACTTTCCAGTCATAATTATTTTTTGATTTGTTTGTTTTGTTTTACGGCATATCAACCTCAGTGGGTCATTTAATGCCGATAACGTTTTGAAATAAATCAATTCTTAATGGATAATACAATTTTTTTATAAATACATTTTTCTATTTAACCCATAGATGGGACCCTAACAGGTACTACCACTCCTGGTCAGAGTGGACCTGGGAGCAATGGTGATGAAGGGGTGCTCCACATTCCCCAAACCTCCAAAACTGGAACCTCACCATCAGATAGAGTTTAACGTCATTCCAGGACATGTAGCCCGCAGCCACCGCCTTCTAGCACCCATATAATAAAAAGGAGTTGGGGCTTGCCATAAGGGCAATAGGGTTGGGAAAATCATATAGGTGCTAGGGCTTGACGTGACCAGCCGATTGATCGGAGGGGGCCTCTCTGACCGCCCGTCTAGCCCAAGATAGGGCCAAAGTGGAGTATTGCATGTCATTAACTGCTCATCCACTTGGGCTCTATCCTTAAGCATCACGGGTCGCCACCCACGACCAACAGGTGGCCCCATTGGGGGAGTCTTACCCCCTCTGCAAGGTGCAGTCGGTGCATTCTAACGCCCCAGCCGACAGGGTGGTAATTATTTTTTGTCATAATTTAAATTTTACTGTGGGAAGCTCTTCAAAATCAATGGAATAGCATCCCCTCTTCACAGTGTTCCAAGCTGGTTGAGAGCATGGTTAAAAGGATTAATCTTTTAAAGAAATCAAAGGGGAAAGCGATTCCATACTAAGCATTTATTAAAGTAAATGTCTTGTTCTGTGTATATACGACTCGTTTTTGTTTTTTGTTCTATTGTATTTTGTTGAATTTAGCTTTTTGTACAATAAATGTCTAATACTTGCTTGGCCCATTTATTTTGTTCACGAGTGTATATTATATTATATTCTGAGTTTTCTTTTATTGTTGCTAAAAACCATTAAATAACAATTATTGAAAATGTCGGACCGGCAAGATTAGTACAGGTGTAAAAAAAAAAAAAAAAAAAAAAATAACGCTAGGAATATAATAATAAACGGGAATAGAAAAAAAAAATGAAGATTTGAGAAAGAAGTAACACTTTATGTGTAAGTAAATCTACTTATCTTAATTTCAGGAAAGATAAAAAAAAAAACTTCGAAATATTTTAGATGGTTTGTAAAATGATCAGAATTGATAATACCACTATTACATTCTAGAATAATTATAAAAAAAGAAAATACGATATTAGAATATAAGATTAAAAATGAAAGTTATTCATTATACTCCCATATATTCTATAATAACCTTGTTTAATTTTTAATTACTCAATTTTTAAGCTAAATATACCATATTCCCATTAGGTAGGGCCCTTGTTACTCTTTGGTCGAAGAAGGGAATCATCTAGAGTGCCAATGACCGGGACACCACAAATTTGGAGAGAATTAAAAATGAAGCGAAAACTGTTGTGTACAAGGTTTCATTGATATTTGCGTTAAGGATTTATTGACTTAATGTAATAACAATTGGTTATTTGCATTTTAGATGGTCTGTAAAATGACCATAATTGATGATACCACTATTATAGTCTAGAATAATTATAAAAAAGCTATAGACAAACATATCGCTCATTAAAAAAAAAAAATAAAAAAATACGATATTAGAATATAAGATTAAAAATGAAAGTTATTCAGTATACTCCAATATATTCTATAATAAAGTAAAAAGTAAAGTAGTCCGGGCGGCCTAATGTCGGTATCAGCCAGACAGCGAGGGAGTCTATCCCTTTTCACGAGCGCTAGACAAAGGAGATTATTTTAGCGGCTGAGGTGGAGCGCCACACCTACCATCGGCTCCTTCCTTTACCGCACAGATCCCTGTGCTACTCATACGCTGAGTTGGCGAGGGCCGGTATCGAACCAGGGACCTTGTGATTCCTAGCCGAACGCTCTACCGACTGAGCTAAGCCGGCTCTATATTCGATAATAAACTTGTTTAATTTTTAATTACACAATTTTTAAGCTAAATATACAATATTCCCATTTGGCAGGGCCCTGTTACTCTTTGGGAGAAGAAGAGAATCATCTAGAGTGCCAACACCCGGGACACCCCAAATTTGGAGAGAATTAAAAATGAAGGGAAAACTGGGTGTACAAGGTTTCATTGATTTTTGCGTTAAGGATTTGACTTAATGTAATAACAATTGGTTATTTGCATGGATGAAGTAATAAAGCCACAAGATGAAAATTATATTATCAATTGGTGTTTAGAGAGTTAGAAACAATGTAGTAATGGGTTACTCTATCTGCTTTGGCTTATCAAATCATTCTACACAAGGAGACTCCACTATAAACAAATCACTTGTGTAGGTAATCCGGTTCGCAACGTTAACTTAACTTTTGGGCTATCAAGCATCGTAATCGATAGGATAATCTAGCAATCAATCAACCAATAATATAATATATAATATATATATATATATATATATATATATATATATAATGTGTGTGTATGTATATATATTTGGAGGATATGTGCTTCATTGAAGTCGTACCTAATTTTGAAAAATTAATGTTAATAATTAATGAATTTTAGACGGACATATATGTTCAAATGTAAGGCTAAACGAATGTCATTTAGCCTTACATTTGAACATATATGCCCGCCTAAAATTCTTTAATTATTAACTAATTAATTTTCAAATTAGGTACGACTTCGATTAGGCACATATCCTCCAAAATTGTCGGCTTAAAGCCATAAAAAAATAAACACATTTGTTTGTTTACTTAACCTCATATATATATATATATATATATATATATATATATATATATTAGTTTGATTGCTAGATTATCCTATTGATTACGATGTCAAGCGCACAGTACCGAGATACATACACACACACACACACACAACATATGTAAACCCACACATACATTTATATGTATACATATATAGTCATATACACAACTTCCATGAACCCCCCTCACATATATAAGAGCAATAAAAAATAACCCACCTCATAGAGGTTCTTCATTGAACAAATGGACTTGCTACTACTAACACACTCTTCTACCCGGATTTTAATAGCATGTCAAACCCGCAAAAACAGTTCAATTTTTATAGTTCTTCTATAATGCTCCCTTTCAAAAAATCTATAAACAATTTCTTCAAATTAGAAATTATCTCCTGACGATGACCTAAGGTCGAAACTAGTTGAGAATAAACAACATATAAGAAATATTCCTGCTTGTCTTATTACTTTTTGTTCATACGAATATAATTATATATATATATATATATATATATATATATATATATATATATGTGTGTGTGTGTGTGTGTGTGTGTGTGTGTGTGTGTACTCGGATACTACTTGGTCCTGTTCCATGCAACTCACCATTTGGGTCTTATATGGGTTAGACGGGCTATTTCTAACAGTTTATTAATACACATGAAGCTAATAAAAATAAGATTTCTACAAACAAATATTGGGGATTAAAAACGTGTAATTTTGTTCACGCCTACATGAGTAGGGGTCGGGTTAGCTCAGTCGGTAGAGCGTTCGGCTAGAAACCACAAGCTTCCTAGTTCGATACCGGCCCTCGCCAACTCAGCGTATGAGTAGCACAGGGATCTGTGCGGTAAAGGAGCTGATGGTAGGTGTGGCACTCCACCTCAGACGCAAAAGCAATCTCTTTGGTCTAGCGCTATGGAAAAGGGGATAGACTCCCTCGCTGATTGGTAGAGTAGGAATGTACAAAATTGCAAGAGTAAACATTTTCTATCCACACAGTTTCTTTTTTCTTTTTTTTTTCGATTGAAATGCGCTTTTTAAAAAGTCCAATTCACCCCAAATTAGAAGGTTAGACCAATTTAGAAATAATTGGTTCTTTTGGAATTATGGCTTAAATTAAATTAAGCGATACATTAAAAAATTAACGTAAACATTATTCTAGACAAAATTCCCTAATAATGATTTTTTTTAAATGCAGAAAAAGTTAAAAAAAACGATTAACTAAGTTAGGAATTAAAAATGACAATCCAGTATAAAGGTTAAGTAAGTCTACAAAAATTTAACTACCTATATACATTTTTTTGCCATTGCCTGTGTTTAAGATATTGCATTTAATTTATATTATATATACACGTTTAATTATACGTAGTCACAAACTGAATATTTTCTGAATAGAAATATTCATTGACCTACCTTAAGAAGACCTCAACTGGCACTTAGTCATAAATAAAGACTCTTTACAGTAGCGATAGTCTACTAGACTAACTGGCTAACCATTACGCTACGCTGTAGAATATATTTATTATGATCCACTCTCAGAGGTAGGGGGTTAAAGGATAGTTGCGAGGTACCAAACTTATTTGGAATGGTTTGGTTTATAAAAGAGTTATAATGGAAATTATTCTAGATATATATATATATATATATATATATATATATATATTATATATATATATATATATATATATATATATATATATATATATATATATATATGAGAAGTAAATACACAAGCGATGTGTGTTTGATGTGGCTTATTTTTAGCCGACAATTTTTGGGAGAATGTGTGCTTAATTAAAGTCGTACCTAATTTTGAAAGTTAATTAATTAATTAGGCGGGCACCCTATTTAAATGTAGGGCTAAACAAATCGAGAAAAGTCAATAGACCGAAATGTACACACAGAGTTGATTTTTCTCGATTTGTTTAGCCTTACATTTAAATAGGATGCCCGCCAAATTAATTAATTATTAATTAATTAACTTTAAAAATTAGTTACGACTTTAATTAAGCACATATTCTCCCCCCCCCCAAAAAAAAAAGATATATATATATATATATCTTATTATAATGGAGATTGTGTGTTTTTCTGTCTGTAACCGAAACTATATTCCTACTCAAGTCACAATTCTCTTAGTTATTGACATCACATTCTCCATGATTTTATTTTTATCTAAACCTCAATTATTAATAAAATTGTCTTACATTATTAATACTGTTAACTATGTCTACATACTGACTACATGCAATTATATTCATATATACAACAAAATAGCGGTATACAGTGTGAACGGGAAGGCTAATTTGCATATTAATATTAAAAAATCTAATTTAATAAATATGTGCTTAGTATTATTGATTTCTAACTGTTTGGTTTTATTTTAATGAATATAAGCAAAAATCTCTTCAATGAATCTTAAATGAAATCCATTAACAAGATAAAATAACTGTCATTTTATTCTTTACTTCCTCTTATAACTAAATACTTAAATATTTTATTACATTAAAACTTAAATACTTGCACCAGGAGGGTGCATATATTTGCTAGTATATATAATATATACATATATATAATATATATATATATATATATATATATATATATATATATATATATTATATATATATATATATATATATATATATATATATATATATATATATATATATATATATTATATTATATATATATATATATAATATATATATATATATATATATATAATATATATATATATATATATATATATATATATATATTATATATATATATATATATATATATATATTATATATATATTTATATATAATATATATTTATATATGTTATATATATATATATTATATATATATATATATATATATATTATATATATATTATATATATATATATATATATATATATATATATATATATAATTTTTTAGGCGTACAAAATATCATTTGAGCTTTAAAAAGACCCAATATTTGTTTTAGTATTAAAAAAAAAAATTAACAATAGAAGTGGACGAAAGAAAAACAAAGAAAAAAAAACAAATGGGCTAGCTGACTAGGTTCGATCCTCGCTCAACAGAACTAAATAACGAAGATAATTGTTGACTCCATTATCCTCGATATTTAGTTCTGTTGAGCGAGGATCGAACCTCGTCAGCTAGCTCATTCGTTTTTTTTTTGTTTCTCTTCCTTCCCTCTCTCTTCTACTGTTATTTTTCTTAGAATGAACCAAATATTGGGTACTTTTAAAGCTCTAAGGCCCCAATTTTGGTCGAAATAAATTTATTATGGAATTACGGTGTTGAGTTCTTCCTTCCTTTCTATGATGAATATTGCTCTGTATATAATCTAAAAAGTTTATTATACATTGAGCTCTCTTTAATGATTTAAAGATTCGCTGTATTTATACATACTGGATCATACAATATTAATACAGTGTATCTTAGAAATCACATATAGAATCATCCCTTACTACCAAGTTTTGGATAAATCTGAGAAATACGAGATGTGTTAAAAATCTATCAATACTGGAGTTTCTATTATTGATATTACTCCCAGGCCAACTATGACCTAGAGTGGTAGTACCTGTTAAAGCTTCATCTATGGACCAATGAATGCGTCTAAAAATTATTCGTATTTTATTGGGCCGTTTTCAAAAAAAAAAAAAATTAGATACTACACAAAAATGTAAATATGAACGTAGAAGGAATACAGTTCCTTAAGCTTTACGCATAAAATTACCCAAGAGGGGTTGATATGCCCTTAAAATCAATCAATCATTTTTAGAACTAAGGTAAGGTTACTAAATATCAGCTGAACATACATATTTAACAACCCTCCGTAAGTCTAGAATATGACACAAAGTCAATTCCTTAAGCTCGAAATCAGAGATGTACTTCTCGTATACAGGTAGCCTAACCAAGATTAAAGAGTTATTTAACCGTAGTGGAATGGGGAATAGTTGAATGCATACCTTTCCCAAGAGTATTGGCGCTATGTGAAATACCAATAGCCTAGTCCAGGAATTGAACTCGTATTGCCGTATCTATTTCCTACTTTACACCAACCGTCAAAACATATACATAGTCTATAATGACGACATAGCTTCAATTTTGATTCTCTTTAAAATCATCTTGTACTAGTCAAAACAAATCTTATTATAATGGAGATTGTGTGCTTTTCCATCTGTAACCGAAACTAAATCACTACACAAGTCACAATTCCCTTTGTTATTAAGGTCACATTGACCATGAATTTATTTTTATGTAAACCTCAATTATTAATAAAATTGTTTTACATTATTAATACTGTTAACCATATCTACATACTAACAACATGCAATTATATTTATATATAACAAAAATAGCGGTTTACAGTGTGAACGGAAAAGCTAATTTGCATATTTATATTCAAAATGTGATTTTAATAAATATATGCTTAGTATTTATGATTTCTAACTGTTTGGTTTTATTTTAATGAACATAAGCAAAAATCTCTTCAATGAATCTTAAATGAAATCCATTAACAAGAAAAATAATTGTCATTTTATCTTTTACTTCCTCTTTTAACTAAATATTTAAATTAGAAAAGATAACAATGAAAGACGAGAGTGATGGAAGAGTAAATTTCAATTGTTCTATTTTTTCAATTATACTCCCTCTGTTTCAAATCTTTTTATCTGCATTCTTATTTAGTTTCATTAGACTTTCTAATTTAATACGATATTTTATTACATTAAAACTTAAATAGTTGCGCCCGGAGGGTGCATATATTTGCTAGTAGTAATAATAGTTAACAGTGATTCATTTTAAAATATAGCTAAATCAAAGATAGTGCGACAGATATCTTTTATTTTCCTGCAGAAGACAGCAATCGATGTTAATGTCTGCTTTATCAATGATAGATCATCTTCTTGATCTAAAACATTCATAAAAGAAAAAAAAAACATTTAGCTAATGGGTTGTCTGTTGTATTTTTTTTATATCCGTAATAGTCATCTACACTATTCAGAAATTATTTATGACTGGCTTTATTGTCTCTCGCTTAGACATGCAATAGGTCTGTGAGATTTTTAATAGTAATTAAATATCTAGCGACCTCAATAAATATCTCGTCAGATTATCTACTGAATGACTATGTTTCATTCGTAAGAACAACGTTATATTTTTTTTCGGTTTAGATAACAAGAAAATACTAGAGCTATCTGGTGAGCACAGAGGGTACTTCACTGACATACACTTGTTTTTTGCCAAATGTATTTAAAAAAGTATTGAGTAGGCTTCATCTAAAACAGGGGTCACCAATCTACGGATCCACCCCACGAAGGCATTTATCAGGCCCACCGACGGTACTTGAATTTGTTTGTTAAAATGTACGGAACGTGATACGTATCTGATACCATATAGATTTATATATCGTGTTGATCTTACTAAATCCTCATGGACTTGACTACGGAATCAACAATATCGAACGAACTTGACTGATAAACATTTGAAAGAAATTCTCTTGATTGGATGTAGCATTTCCAAACCAAACATTGACGATAATTATTATTATTATTTATTATTATTATTATTATTATTATTATTATATTATTATTATTATATATTTATATATATTATTTTTATATTATTATATTATATATATATTATATATATATTATATTATATATTATTATTATATTATATTATATTTATTTATATTTTTATATTATATTATTATTATATTATATTATTATATTATAATAATAATTAATATTTATAATATAAATAATAATAATAATAATATAAATATAATAATAATAATAATAATAATAATATTAATATATTAATAATAATAATATTATTATTATTTTATATTATTATTATTTAAATATTATTTTATTATTATATTTTTATTATTATTATTATTATTTTAATATTATTAATATTATTATTTTTAATATTATTAATATTATTATTTTAATATTATTATTATTATTATTTTAATATTATTATATTATTATTATTATTATATTATATTATTATTATTATTTTATATTATTATCATTATTATTTAATATTATTAATTATTATTTTTTATATTATTATTATTATTATTATTATTTTAATATTATTATTAATATTATTATTATTATATTAATATCATTATTATTAATATTATTATTAGATTATTATTATTATTATTATTATTATTATTATTATTATTATTATTATTATTATTATTATTATAGGTGCGGGATAGTCAGTGTGTTGCTAGTAGTTACGATGTTAAGTTACAATTAAATAATCTCGCACACATTTGTTGGTTCCAAGATTTAAGAAATGAAAATGTGCTTCACAAAAGATATGTCTTCTGTTATTAACTACAAGCAAACAAGCACCCACATTTGAGATTGAGAAACAAGAAAAAGGATCCAAGTTCTTTATAAGAAGTCCGATCTGATGATGGATGACGGATCAAACCATGAAGAAGTAAGAAGAAACACAGAAACAGCCATTGACGAATAAACTACAGACAAGGAGATTTCGTGTGGGAGACACAATCATAGACTTCACCTCATAGTATAATATATACCGTCTATGTAATAAGATCGTCTACAACAATATTACAATTAAATTATTATCATGAATTATTATTATGAAACTTCAGTTTCACAAATCTCACTAAACCTTTCTGCTAATGTTGCGTTCTTTGATAATGTTTTGAAAATAAATATGTTGGTTAAATTTGTTTTTGTGCATCTTACGCCACTCATCCATGAATATAACATGGAAAGATAATTTTGTTTTACATCTTTCGTTCTTGCTAGCAAGTATTAAACACCTTAATAATGTGGCTCGCGCTCGTTATTTTTTCAATTATACTGCACACCGTGAAAAAAGTTTGGTGATTGCTGGTCTAGAATAATCTAAGCTAAAAATCTTTTTGACATCTAGTGCATTATTCAGAAGAGTAAATTAGTTTCTTGAAAATATATCCTTATACCAGTCACAACTCTAGCTTAGCGAATAAGTGATCTACTATAACCTGTTGTAAAAACTAATCTCACATGGATATTTCGAAGTTAGATCCTTAATGCGTACGTCACTCATGTGGCCTAGGTCACCTCATTGAGAAGTTTTGACATAAATATGGGTCACCCTATCTCAGCCAGAAGACCAGGCTTTGTATTGATTTACAAGAAAAAAAGAACTTGTTAACTTGTATATTTTGAAGTCCCAGCATATCACAGGGGGAAGACGAAAGAAAATGAAAAGATAAACAAATACTTGGACCTACCTAAAGAATTGAAAAAAAAAACAAAAAAAAAACCCTGTGGAATAAGAGCGGGGAATTGATACCAATTGTAGTTGGCGCACTTTGAACGGTCCCCAAAATCTAGGAAACAAAATAGAGTAACTGGAAATCAGAGGAGGAATTGAGGCCATCCAGACAAGAGCATTGCTGAGATCGGCTAGAATACTCAGGAGAGTCCAGAAGACCCAAGGAGAATTATTATCATGAATTATTATTATGAAACTTCAGTTTCACAAATCTCACTAAACCTTTCTGCTAATGTTGCGTTCTTTGATAATGCTTTGAAAATAAATATGTTGGTTAAATTTGTTTTTGTGCATCTTACGCCACTCATCCGTGAATATAACATGGAAAGATAAATTTTGTTTTACATCTTTTTTCTCAGTGCTTTCGTTCTGGCTAGCAAGTATTGAACACAATAATAATGTGGCCCGCGTTCATTATTTTTTCAATTATCAGACCCACCGTGAAAAAAAGTTTGGTGATCCCTGATCTAGAAACATAGTGATTCGTCTAGACGTCTACTCAATGTGCGAGATTTAGTTTCTATCAAAATACGACTAATTCAATAGCATATTTTGAGCGGAGATAAATAGTGTTGTACGCCTTTATAGCTAAAATTTTAAGAGGTTGAACTTGAAAACTACAACAATTGATCTTCAAATTAAATAAGTTGTACTTCAATTAAAACAAGTTGAATTTCAATTTAAAACAATAATCTTTCTTGCAAGATTTAATATCAGTTTATAAATGTGAAGCTATGCAGCATTGTGCATCTTACGCCACTCATCCTTGAATATAACATAGAAAGATAAATTTTGTTTTACATCTTTTTTCTCAGTTTTCGTTCTGGCTAGCAAGTATTGAACACAATAATAATGTGGCCCGCGTTCATTATTTTTTCAATTATCAGACCTACCGTGAAAAAAAGTTTGGTGATCCCTGATCTAGAAACATAGTGATTCGTCTAGACGTCTACTCAATGCACTATGTGCGAGATTTAGGTTCTATCAAAATACGACTAATTCATCAGCATATTTTGAGCGGAGATAAATAGTGTTGTACGCCTTTATAGCTAAAATTTTAAGAGGTTGAACTTGAAAATTACAACAATTGATCTTCAAATTAAATAAGTTGTACTTCAATTAAAACAAGTTGAATTTCAATTTGAAACAATAATCTTTCTTGCAAGATTTAATATCAGTTTATAAATGTGAAGCTATGCAGCATTGTTTCACAAACATAAACTAGCGAATAATACAATCAGAAAGCCACATAATTAGAACTAAAACCAGTTTACGCATTGTCGTCAATTTGGAGGTCTTTTTTGTGCCAAGGTTAGAGCGAAATACTTTTGTACATGATTGTATGTTTTCATATACAGCAGCCAGTTAATCGCAGTCATTGCTTCGTAACACTTCAAGCAACAAATTGGAACAATTATCGGTGTATCTCCATAAAAGTCGGTATGTTTAAAACTTGAATCTTAGATATCCGTCTGTGAGGTCCAACGTTGGAAACTTGGTTTGGTTTGTTTTGTTTTACGGCATATCAACCTCAGTGGGTCATTTAATGCCGATAAAGTTTTGAAATAAATCAATTCTTAATGGATAACACAATTTTTTTTATAAATACATTTTTCTATTTAACCCATAGATGGGACCCTAACAGGTACTACCACTCCGGGTCAGAGTTGACCAGAGAGCAATGGTGATGAAGGGGTGCTCCACATTTCCCAAACCTCCAGAACTGGAACCTTACCATCAGATAGAGTTTAACGTCATTCCCAGGACATGTAGACCCGCAGCCACCGACTTCTAGCACCCATATGATAAAAAGGGATTGGGGCTTGCCATAAGGGCAATAGGGTTGGGAAAATCATATAGGTGCTAGGGCTTGACGTGACCAGCCAATTGATCGGGGGGGGCCTCTCCGACCGCCCATCTAGCCCAAGATAGGGCCAAAGTGGAGTATTGCATGTCATGAACTGCTCATCCACCTGGGCTCTATCCTTAAGTATCACGGGTCGCCACCCACGGCCAACAGGTGGGGCCATTGGGGGAGTCTTACCCCCTGCAGAGGTGCAGTCAGTGTATTCTAACGCCCCAGCCGACAGGGTGGACGTTGGAAACTGTTGTATTGTGTGGTTTTACTTATGTTGTACGACAAACAGAGTGATTTAAAAAACTATTGATAAATCTCTAATCTATATTTATATAAAAATTAATAAAAATTATTTTCTATGTATTTGTCCTATATTCTTTTATTCTTTATATAAAGTCGTCGGGGAGGACTAAAGTTGGTATCAGCCATACAGCGAGGGAGTATATCCCCTTTTCTCTAGCGTTAGACCAAAGAAATTGTTTTTTAGCGTCTGAGGCGGTGTGCCACACATACCGCCAGTTACTCACTTTACCGCACTGATCCCTGTGCTACTCATAAGCTGAGTTAGCGAGGACCGGTATCGAACCAGGAACCTTGAGGTTTACCAGCCGAACACTCTACCGACTGAGCTAAACAGACTCGTTTATATAATCTTGTTTTAAAATTGTTTATTGTCATTTTTATACTTATTTGTATGTTTTGTTTTATTTGCCTTATTTGCATTTTATTTTGTCTATACTTTATTAATTTATTTTACGTTATAATCATTTTTAAAATTAAAAGCAATTGGTAATTTGCTTTCCTCTCCTTTTTTTTTCTCTTTCTTCTCCTCCTCCTTTATGAAAGAAATGGGCGAATAACTGTAATTTCTTATTTCTCTCTCTTTTTTTTATGTTTGTTGAGAATAAATGTATCTAATATTGTCTGTCATCCGGTCAATGTGTTCCAAGTTTGTTGCCATGTGAAAATTCAAAATTAAAAAAAAAAAAAAATAAATAAAATAAATGAAATAAGAAGAGAAATTATAACCACACAAAGAAAAACATAAGCACGTCCATTTCTGATACGAAACTCTGATGATGAAGCTCATGCTTCGAAATCGATAAGACAAAAATAACATCTTTTTGTTTTTATTTTTCATACGCATTGTATTGGCCTTCAAAATATTAATATATTATTTTTTAAATTATTTTTTGATATATCATTGATTTATACCCATATTATATTTTATTTAGTTTTTCTTATGGAAAATGTGAAGTAAAAAGTTCAGACAAAAATAGACCTAGATTTTATTGAACTTCCGTCTTCGCTGGTCGCCATTAATTTTCTTTCATAAAAGGAAATGAACTTGAGCGTTGCACAAACAAACATCAAAACATAAAGACAGACATACAACATTTTTCTTTTATATATAGAAGACTGCCAGAGATCTATAGCTATGCTCTGCCTACTGTATATAAAACTTGAATATAGTAAATGTTCTGGTCCTTTGAGCAGTCTATATATCTATTAATCCCTGCTTCATTTAAAAATAATTCCACAAAAGTTAACCGGATGCACATTATTTCATATCTTATTTCTAAATTTCGTTACATATTAGAGCAGAGTTTTTCAACTTATTTCATTTCACGGCACAGTGAGCTGGGCAATAAATTGATCGAGGTACACCAGCAGTATATAAACATATAATTATTTTATCATTTAAATTCTAAAAGAAATGAGTTGTGAAAATGTGCTACAAGTTTAAAAGAAAACAACGTAATTTTATTTCTAAAGATATATTTTTAATCATGGTAAACAATAAATATTAAAATATTAAATTAAAACAAAAAATATTATTTCTCTGAATGTTTGAGATGAGGCTTGAAGATTAGTATTATCTGCGTTATTCGGACTATTGTCCCCATCTTCATTGTTATTTGTACAACGTTTCGGCCGATATACCCTCCGACCTTCTTCAGGTATTTCTTGTCGGACTCGGGAACCTTCTCGGACTCGGGAACCTTCTTTTCGAACTCGGGAACTTTCTTGTCGTATTCGGGAGCCATCACGGAACTTTGAACCTAACCCTTTATTTATTCCACGGGGGTATCCTGTTCTCATTCCGCTAACTCTGGAACCCGTGTTCAATCCTGGGTGAAAGCAGTTAGAAAAATAATTAATTAACACAACTCCTACCCCAGCTATGGTTAGCGGAATGAGAACAGGATACCCCCGTGGAATAAATAAAGGGTTAGGTTCAAAGTTCTGTGATGGCTCCCGAATATGACAAGAAAGTTCCCGAGTTCGAAAAGAAGGTTCCCGAGTCCGACAAGAAATACCTGAAGAACGCCGGGGGGTATATCGGCCGAAACGCTGTACAAATAACAATGAAGATGGGGACAATAGTCCGAATAACGCAGATAATACTAAAAAATATTATAGTAATAGAATTAAAATATAAGAGGATGATCAACCGTCTTCAATACTCACGGCAGACACAAGGAAGCTTCATGGTACAACTAGTGTGCTCTGGCACTCAGGTTGAAAACTCCGTGTTAGAGATTTCTAATATCCCGTAATCCTTAATTCTAGTACATGCTGCAAATGCATGAAACTGACTATCGACTAAAGGATTATAATACAAAAAGAAAATACGAAATAAATAAATAACTAGCTCGAATGAATCAGTGTATAAGAGTAACAATACAATTAACGTTCTATTATTTTTCTATTTTCAGATGCTTTTCTGGATTTCAACAAAAGTCCACGCATGATGAAAACAAATGCAAACATGGAAATTATTTGTAAAATTCTGTTAATTTGAAGAAAATTAAAAATATATTGTTAACAAAAAATAGCCTTTCTGAATTTATTTCAAATTTGGTATATTTCTCTTGTGTTACAGAAAAAAACCAACCCGTTCCCTTTAGAAATCAAGAAAACAAATGTTTACAGATAATTCTACAGAATCAGGTCTCGTTTTTACTTTTAAATGTATGTAAGAAAGTTTTATAGAAAAACAACAAGATATTAAAAATTTTTGCTGACAGAAATCTGTTTCGACATTATGAATATGTCTTTATCAAAGCAACATTGTAAGCGGAAAAACGAAATGAATATATCATTAATTACGAGGCACAGAACGCTCTCGATCAGTACCGGAATTTTTTTACAAATTTTTACAAATACATATTTGTTGTTAAAAATAAAATAAATTTTATTTTTAAAATGTTTAAGCATTTTTATCATAAAAAGCTCAAAAGTGTGTAGTAAAAATGTATATGATATCAAAAAATTCAGGAAAATGTTCCGGGTTACAAATTGAAAGTTTAAAAATATAACAAGTCCAGCAACATGAATCTGCAATGATGTTAAACTCGCAGAGTCGGGATCCTTATTACATCCGAAAATATGAGCTCCGGTGATATGATTTAGTAATTCCAAATTTGTTTTAAATGTATCTATATATGGTTATATATATATATATATATATATATATAATATATATATGTATATATATATATATATTATATATACTGAAAGACTCTGTGGTTTGTTTTGAGTTTCATTTATTTAAACTGGTAAATTTTCGGGACTGCTACGTCCCTTCGACTTGACCGTGAATTGTAGTTAGTGATCTCAAATATATATACGCACCAGAAGCATACGGAGACGCAAAATCCACACACACACACACCACACATATATATATATATATATGATATATATATCTTATATATAGTTATATATATATATGAATGGACTCGACCTTATC
>CM042143.1:31778969-31801469 GCA_023376005.1 Doryteuthis pealeii
CGATTATACCCTCCGACCTTCTTCAGGTATTCTTGTCGGACTCGGGAACCTTCTCGGACTCGGGAACCTTCTTTTCGAACTCGGGGAACTTTCTTGTCGTATTCGGGAGCCATCACGGAACTTTGAACCTAACCCTTTATTTATTCCACGGGGGTATCCTGTTCTCATTCCGCTAACTCTGGAACCCGTGTTCAATCCTGGGTGAAAGCAGTTAGAAAAATAATTAATTAACACAACTCCTACCCCAGCTATGGTTAGCGGAATGAGAACAGGATACCCCCGTGGAATAAATAAAGGGTAGGTTCAAAGTTCTGTGATGGCTCCCGATATGACAAGAAAGTTCCCGAGTTCGAAAAGAAGGTTCCCGAGTCCGACAAGAAATACCTGAAGAACGCCGGGGGTATATCGGCCGAAACGCTGTACAAATAACAATGAAGATGGGGACAATAGTCCGAATAACGCAGATAATACTAAAAATATTATAGTAATAGAATTAAAATATAAGAGGATGATCAACCGTCTTCAATACTCACGGCAGACACAAGGAAGCTTCATGGTACACTAGTGTGCTCTGGCACTCAGGTTGAAAAACTCCGTGTTAGAGATTTCTAATATCCCGTAATCCTTAATTCTAGTACATGCTGCAAATGCATGAAACTGACTATCGACTAAAGGATTATAATACAAACAAGAAAATACGAAATAATAAATAAACTAGCTCGAATGAATCAGTGTATAAGAGTAACAATACAATTAACGTTCTATTATTTTTCTATTTTCAGATGCTTTTCTGGATTTCAACAAAAGTCCACGCATGATGAAAACAAATGCAAACATGGAAATTACTTGTAAAATTCTGTTAATTTGAAGAAAATTAAAAATATATTGTTAACAAAAAATAGCCTTTCTGAATTTATTTCAAATTTGGTATATTTCTCTTGTGTTACAGAAAAAAAAAACCCGTTCCCTTTAGAAATCAAGAAAACAAATGTTTACAGATAATTCTACAGAATCAGGTCTCGTTTTTTACTTTTAAATGTATGTAAGAAAGTTTTATAGAAAAACACAACAAGATATTAAAAATTTTTGCTGACAGAAATCTGTTCGACATTATGAATATGTCTTTATCAAGCACATGTAAGCGGAAAAACGAAATGAATATATCATAATTACGAGGCACAGAACGCTCTCGATCAGTACCGGAATTTTTTTACAAATTTTTACAAATACATATTTGTTGTTAAAAATAAATAAATTTTATTTTTAAAATGTTTAAGCATTTTTATCATAAAAAGCTCAAAAGTGTGTAGTAAAAATGTATATGAATATCAAAAAATTTCAGGAAAATGTTCCGGTTACAAATGAAAGTTTAAAAATATAACAAGTCCAGCAACATGAAATCTGCAATGATGTTAAACTCGCAGAGTCGGGATCCTTATTACATCCGAAAATATGAGCCCCGGTGATATGATTTAAGTAATTCCAAATTTTGTTTTAAATGTATCTATATATTGGTTATATATAATATATATAATATATATTTATATATATATGTATATATATATATATATATATATATACTGAAGACTCTGTGGTTTGTTTTTGAGTTTCATTTATTTAAACTGGTAAATTTTCGGGACGCTACGTCCCTTCGACTTGACCGTGAATTGTAGTAGTGATCTCAAATATATATACGCACCAGAAGCATACGGAGACGCAAAATCCACAACACACACACACACACACATATATATATATAATATATATATATATATATATATATATATATATGATGGACTCTCCCGTCGATAGACGTATGAGTGTTCATACAATGAACATCCACACAGTGATTTGTTTATAGTGGTAAAGGCTTGTGTTGGACCATCCACACTTTATGGCACAGTCGATAGGAAAGAATTGGTGCATCAAGGGTTGCCACAAACCCAATCAACGACCTCAGGAATTTTGAATTCAGAGTTATCCCTCTCCTAGACTATTTACCTACCCAACGCTGAAGGACCCAGTCTGCCTTACTATTTAACCCATAGCTGGAGGGATAATATATGGATTCATACCTTTCCCAAGGGTATTAGGGCTATGTGAAATGCCAATATATATATATATATATAATATATATATATATATATGAAGGGTTTACTAATAGGATTAGTATATATATATATATATATATATATTATATATATATATATATATATATAATACTATTAGTAAACCCTTGCGGTGAGAAAAATCCGTTAAAAATGTGTTAGTAAAAATATACTACCAAACTTCACCTGGGGAAAACAATGAAGAAAAAAGACCTAGAGGGTTGCACCAACCCAAAATAATCGATTAACACTATAACATTTGGCCGAATGGAAAAAAATGAATAAAAATTCATATATACACGCTAGAATTGTATAAAGCTAAAAATGTAAAAAGTGCTTGATACCTAAGTAGAGCAAATCAAAGTTAATCCTAATGAGTCAGCTATAGCTACTAAAAGTTTCACTTACTAGCTCATCAGGGTGATAATCTGACTCTCTCTCTCTCTCCTCTCTCTCTCTCTATATATATATATATATATATAATATATATATATATATGGGGGGGGGTGAATACAATAGAATCCAAACTTTTTTGAAGTTTTATCTTTTTCTTTTCAATCTTTTTAATGATTTTCTTAATATTATCATCTCGAACAGATTTTATTTAAAAAAATCCGAAAGCGTTATCCTTCCGCGTTCCATAACTTCTCCTTTGAATGAAAAAAAAATTTAAAAAATTTGATTCTGATGTGTTCGAGAACATTTATATATACTAGCAAACTTAGGGTGCAAGTATTAATGTCATAAAATATTAGATTAGATTAGAAAGTCTAAAGAAACTAAATAAGAATGCAGATAAAATGATTTGAAACAGAGAGGGATATAATCGAAAAATATAACAGCTGAAGCTTCCTCTTCCATCACCCCCATCTCTCCTTGCTAAACTTTTCTAATTTAACTATTTAGTTAAAATAGGAATTAAAGAATAAAATTACAGTTATTTCTTTTTGTTAATTGATTTCTTTTAAGATTTATGAGATTTTTGCTCATATTCATTAAGATAAAATCAAATAATTAGAAATCAACAATACCAGGCACATATTTATTTAAATCAAATTTTAAATATCAATATGCAAATTAGGCTTGCCGTTCACACGTAAACCGCTATTTGCTGTACATATAAATACAATTGCATGTTATTAGTATGTAAATATGGCCAGCAGTATTAATAATGAAAAACAATTTTATTAATAATTGAGGCTTAAATAAAAATGATACATGGAGAATGTGATGTATAATAACTAAATGGACAGTGACTTGAGTAGTGATATAGTTTCGGTTACAGACAAACAAACACATAATCTCCATTATAATAAGATATATATATATATGTGTGTGTGTGTGTGTATTTATGTATGAGTAGTGGCTTACGGGTGGGTACGGGTACGATCGGTGGGAGCGCACAGAATCCAGGGGTTAAAACCGGGAAAAAACAAATACAAAGTGCTCAACACAATGTAAGCAAAATTATTTAAGAAATGGATATAAAGTAACCTACTCGAGTTTCATCATCTGAATCGTCAGGGTTACATCTGCTGAATTAATCGTGTTTTCGATTAATATCAGTTGATACCACGTATGTCTGTTGGGATGGGTCTTATCGTTACTTTATATCCATTTCTTAAATATATATATATATATATATATATATATATATAATATAGATAGATAGATAGGAGTGTGTTTAGCGTAACGAATATCGTGGGAAACGGAACCAGTGAACCGATTTCAAATCGGGGATGTTTGCGCTTCACTACATACTAATAACGTTTGAAAAGGCATGAATCCATTCGATTTATCCGAACTTCATATATGGGCAAATAAAGAAGACTTGGTCCTTTAGTCTAGGTGAGACAACAAGTCTAGAAGCAGAAAATCTCTGAATTCAAACCGGATCTACTTGGCTTAAAAAAATAACCTTATGCCACATGCTAGCTGTGATTGACAGGTTCGGTAAATAAATACATTTCTTACTCAAAGGAAAGGATATTATTTTTCCCACCTCTACTGTTTGTCTGTATTGTAACTAGTATTCATATTTCTATACCAAGAAAGCAAAATTTAATTAAAAAGAATTAGATTTCGTATATTTCTAAATCAGTCTTATATAGATTATCTATATATTGCGTAAATTCTCACTATATATATATATTATATATATATATATAATATATATATGTGTGTGTGTGTGTGTGTGTGTGTGTGTGTGTGTGTGTGTATGTATGTATGTATGTATATATAATATATATATATATATATATATATATATATATATATATATGGTGTGTGTGTATACATATAATATATATATATATAATATGTGGGGGTGTATACATATAATATATATATATATATGTATATATGTGTGTATGCATGTGTGTATATATATGTATATATATATGAATATATATATATATATATATATTATTATATATATATATATATATAAAGTATATATGTGTGTATATGTATACATATATGTATATATACATATGAATGTATGTGGTTGAGAATAGAGAAAATTGTGGATATACCAACACAGACAGTTGAATTCTCATGATATGCACAATTTCCTCAATTCTCAACCACATTTTGTCGGATTTATTCAAATCCTTCACTCTTCACACACATATAATATATATAATATATATATATATATATATATATATATATATATATATATATTCAGAGGATGATTTTATTATAATTTCAAGTATTTGGCAATGTAAAACGTTTTGGATTTTTAATTAAACCATCATCAAGGCATTGTAAATATATGATATCATATTCAATTTAAATTTAGAGAGAAATAAAGAAAAATATGAGCATTCACCTGTCGTTAGTGGCGTTTTTTTTTAAAACTATGTTCGAAATAATTTTAAAAAGCGTAACGTATTTTCTGAAAAATATATGTATATTTATTTATCTATTTAAAATGTTGGTCTTTATTTTTTATTAGTGTAATGTTTGAAATTTTTAACAATTCTAAACTATAAATATTAAGCGTAACGTATTCACAATAAATGTATGTATTCATTTTTAAATAATAATAATAATAATAATAATAATAATAATAATAATAATAATAATAATGCTATAAGGACAAACTATATCAAAACAAAAATTGATAAGACCCAACAAAATAGTAAATGTAGACTTTGCGGTAATAGAGATGAAACTGTAAACCATGTACTCTGCGAATGTAGCAAACTAGCACAAAGGGAGTATAAAACTAGACACGACTGGGTTGGGAAGGGGATCCACTGGGAATTATGCAAGAAATTAAATTTTGACCATACAAGAAAATGGTATATGCATAAACCAGAATCAGTTCTTGAGAACGAAACGCATAACATTCTCAGGGACTTTGAAATAAAAACGGATCACATTATCCCAGCAAGAAGACCAGACCTAGTGCTGATTAACAAAAAAGAAAGAACTTGTCACTGCTGGATTTTGCAGTTCCAGCAGATCATAGAGTGGAGCTGAAGGAAAATGAAAAAATGGACAAATACCTGGACCTTGCCAGAGAACTAAAAAAGTTATGGAATATGAAAGTGAAAGTGATACCAATTGTAGTTGGTGCACTTGGAATGGTCCCAAAGGGATTGTAAAAAGGATTGGAAAATCTGGACATTAGAGGGAAGATTGAGACCATCCAGAATACTGCATTGCTGCAATCTGCCAGAATACTCAGAAGAGTCCTGGAGACCTGAGGAGACTTGCTGTCCCTCAGACTCCAATAGTTGGATTCATACGTTTCCCAAGGGTATTAGCGCTATGTGAACCGTAGCTTCGTCCAGGATTTGAACTCGGGTCGACAAGTTCAAATCCTGGATGAAGCTACAGCTCACATAGCGCTAATACATAAGAAGAGAGAGAGACAGAGACAGAGACAGACAGACAGACAGAGACAGAGACAGAGAGTCAAGTGAATCCTTGCAATCAGCACGATTTGATGATGATGATGATGATGATGATGGTGGAAAATATACTTGATGCACAAATATATTTTCTTTAGTAAGAAACTAAGGGAATCTTTGGTGATAGAAACGAGCTTTCCTATATATATCATACATTTTCTTAATTCGATGGGAGAAAGTTTCGAGTCACTTTCACACATAACTCTTTAACAACCAACACGCAGGAAACACCCATTTCCCCCCCCCCTTCTTTTTAAAAGTCAGAAAGCCGTGTTTTAAAGGGACATAACTCATATATTTCTAGACTTGTAACGTCTGGAAAGGGCAGAATCAAACGGAAATAGCAGTGGTGATGATAGTACTGAAAACGATATATATATTTACCAACCCCTCCGCACGAGCAGGATGCGACACAAGGTCAATTTCTTAAGCGGAGATTAACAGGTTTGAATTCAGAGTTTTCCTTCTCCTAGACCGGTTGCCTAACCAAGGTTAAAGAGCCCAGTATGCCCTACTATTTACCCATAGCTGGAGGGAAAGTAGGATTCATACCTTTCCCAAGGGTATTAGTACTAAGTGAAATAATTGCCACGTCCAGGATTTGAACTCGGGTCGACGAGTCCATTTCCCATGAATTTAACCATTACACCACGCGCTTACTGAAAACGATATAATTTTGATAATCCCCGTCTAAAAAAAAACATATTCGTATATTTTAGAAGTAGTGCCAAGCCAGAAAGTGAACTGTGTCTCGCCAAATGTACGTCACAGCCCGATTAGTATTTTCTTTTATCCCGAGGTCGAAGTGAACAGTTCTTGGCCTAACTAAGAATTAATGACCTAGAATCATGAAACGTAGATGCTAATACAGACATCTCACTCAGGATAACATGCTTGTTGAATCATTGCTCAAGTCAATTTAAACTGAGGGTCCACCTATCGTTGGAGGTGTGCGGTGTAATGGTTAGAGTCTTAGGAAATGGACTCGTCGACCCGAGTTCAAATCCTGGACGAAGCTACAGTTCACATAGGGCTAAAACCCATGGGAAAGGTATGAATCCAACTACTCTCCATCCAGCTATGGGTAAATAGTAGGGCAGACTGGGCTCTTTAAACACGGTTAGGCAACTAGGGGATGGAAAACACTGATTTCAAACCTGTTAAATCCGCTTAGGGTGGTTACTACTAGAATAGGCATAGTCCTAATTAGTGATCTATTTTCAATTTTAAAAAATATGTCGTAACGGTTATCGTCCTAGGAAGTGGAATTGGTGAGCTGACTTTATTTCATGGTTACTTAGGGAGTTGGGAAAAGGATTGAGATCCCCTGGTCTAAAGAAGTCATACTGTTTTATTTTTTCTCTTGCAAAATTAACTGTCTTTAATAAGGAGGAGGAGGAGGGGGAGGATGAGAAGGAGGGGCTCTCAAAGTGATTTTAACTAATAAGTAGAGAGCCCCTTTGGTTTGATTTCATAGTTTTCCTTCTCCTAGACTGGTTGCCAAACCATATTCTAATCTCAAACAAACCAACAATATGCATATCATTTCTCTGAATTTTTGAGATGAGGCTTGATAATTAGTATTATTTGAATTATTCGGACTATTGTTCACATCTTTATTGTCATCTGTACAATTTTTGACCGATGTGCCATTACAACAAGGTTTCAGAGTTCGAGAAGGCTCCCGAGTCCGACAAGAAATACCTGAAGGAGGCCAGAGTGCACATCAGCCGAAACATTGTACAGATAATAATAAAAATGAGGACAATAGTCCGAATAATTCAAATAATACTAATATGCATATCTTCTTTATAATCTCACTTGCTTAAAGAATACGAGACAAAATCTGCTTTCGTTTAACTTTGCGCTAAGCCACTTGCCAAAGGCATGAAACCATCTGTCCTCCCGCAGCTATAGGTAAATATTAGGATAAACTGGGATATCTAGCCTTGGCAAGGCATCCAGTTCAGTAGGTGGAACACTCTGAATAAAAAAATATACTCTGATTAAAATTGACCTTGTCACATTTTATTCATGTTGGAGGAGTAAAATAATTGTTACATAATTATTGGATCCCTAATGCTTTTATAAGGTATTGTAGAAATCATAATGGCGATTAGTACAGCTGATGGCCTTGAGGGTGAGTGACGGCGCTTGACCTCACTCTGACCTTGCCTTGCGGGGATGGATCGTGAGAACCGGAACCCCGATAGAAGGCCCTCTTCCGGTTTAAGGATATAGTAAGTAACTCAGTCAGTTAGAAGATTAGAAGCCAAGCTAGCAACATGTAAGCCTCATCTGCGCAGATTGTCTGGGCTGGGGATTTGGAATAAAGTAACATCAACGTAAATCGAAGTCTTGTGTTTATTACCTAAAAACTAACAATGACACAGGGCTTCTGATAACGAGAAATCCCTAGCATGGAAAACCAGACCCGAAATCCCCATACAAGAAAGACCAGACCTTTAGAAGATTCCAGACCAAGATAGATGATAGAAGAACCAAGCCGGCCAGAAGAATAGACGACCAGAGTAAGAAGTAAGAAAGGTATATAACGTTATATGCTGATTTGGTACGGTGAAAAGACCAGTATATAACATAATCATACATAATTTAACCTTTAAAAACATCAGTAATATTTCATCATCATCATCATCATCATCATGTGGCGCTGTCAGCACGGATATCCATGACAATCTCTCTCCATCCGTCCCTATCGCTCATCATTCTCGGGGGGTCCTCTATGCAGCATCCTGGATCCGCACAGAGCTGATCAATGTACGTCTTTGCTAGTCGACCCAAACTGGCGTGCACGTATGCTGGCTTCCACAGGAGGACGTCGCTTATGAGTTCGTCCTTGCTTCTCCAGCAGTGTCCCGCGTGTCTTGTCCGTCTTACTCGGATGGTTAGGGTGATATGTGGCAGGTGGCCGTACAGCTGTTTTCTCCTAGGGTGTTGTTTCCAGGTCTTGTTCAGGAGCACCCGCAGCATTCTTGTGCAGCTCCCATCTAGTTTATTCTCTAGTCGCTTAGTTAGGGTCATGGTGGTGCAGCCATACAGCAGTACTGACACGAAAACAGCATGGAAGAATTGTCCCTTTAACTTGTCTGTGAGATTGGATCTCCATGTGATCGTTAAAAAAAGAAGAAAAAAAGAAAAATGGTTTCACTCTCTTCTTGTTCGGTTAAGAACTTTTCAGTGCTCTTCATATGTGTCAATTACGGTCAAATCACACTGAAAGCACATGTTCCCGCTAGATCACCGAAGTTAAGTAGTGATGAACTTTTTCAATACTTAAGTGGGTCACCACTTAAGCAATAGAATGTACTATAAACAGTCTGAGTCCTTAAATGACTCATAAAGTTTTGCTTTGTTTTACGGCACATCAACCTCAGTGGGTCATTTAATGCCGGCAAAGTTTTGAAATAAATTCATATTTAATAGATACTCTGCAGAGGTGCTGTCGGTGTATTCTAACACCCCAGTCGAGAGGGCGGAACCATGAAGAGTTTATATACCGTTAAACAAATAAAACAAACCTATTTGTGAAATTTTAAAAAGATAAAAGAAAATAACCTTGTAAAAAAAATAAATAAATAAAACAGTTATTTTATTTGTTCATAGTTAAAAATTATTGTCCAATCCATTTTCATAGTAAAAATCATTTCCAATGCATTTTTATAGTTAAAAATCATTGTCCAATCTATTTTTATAGTAAAAATCATTTCCAATGCATTTTTATAGTTAAAAATCATTTCCAATGCATTTTTATAGTAAAAATCATTTCCAATTCATTTTATAGTAACTTGATTTGGTACTAAATGACTCAAAAAGAGGATTATATACCGTAAAACAAAACAGCCAACTAAATCATATATGCAAAATCGAGTGCTTATTCTATAATTTCCCTCATTTTTTATAGAGAAGGGTTGATATGCCGTAAATTTCAGCCAACCAACCAATTAATACTCTAGATTCTCTCGTTAATTAGATATAAAATTTAATTTTTTTTATTAATCTATATATGAATATAGATAATACAGTTATATATTAATATTGATAAGACATTTATTTTTAACTTTTAAATCCCGGGCAACGCCTGATAGCTCTGCTGGTTTACGTTTAAAAGAAGTAAGTTGTTGTATGGTCGATGATGAACGAAATGACAACAGTTACACGAAGGAGAGCAAATACAAAATGATTAGGTTAAAAATCAATAATTTTATTTGGCATTAACAAATGAAACAACAAAACTTGGTCAGAAAAATTCAAGGGAATCAATGCTAAGTTCTTTTTTAAAAAGTTCTCAAGCGAACTCAACCATCTTTTACTATGTGATACTCCTCATCGAACCCTATCAGAAAATCATATTAGTTTGGCACTTTATTTGTACACGAAATTGGCCATTTTTGCGCACTCTCAGGGGGATTATCAGGCCTCAAAAGTCACCTAAAACTCCGAATTGAGCAAATTTTTCTCCATCAATAAATTCAAGGCATTAGAATCCATGAGAAAAAAACCATAAAATCGATAACGTACATTTTCATCAAAATACGTAGACTAATAATGGCTGAAAATGGTATTTTGGGGGCACATTTAAAGCCCCATATCTCCCACAATTCTCAAGCGAACTCAACCATCTTTGACTATGTGATACACCTCATAGAACTCTATCAGAAAATCATATTAGTTTGGCACTTTATTTGTACACGGAGTTGGACATTTTTGCCCACTCCCAGGGGGGTTATCAGGCCTCAAAAGTCTATTTCATGTAAATGCATGTAAAAGCGGTGAGATTATTTCATTTTTAGAGATGAAGTAAAGATAGAGAAATGGTTAGTATTATTTGGATTATTCGGACTATTGTCCTCATCTGTATAAGGTTTTGACCGATGTGCCCTTCGGCCTGCTTCAGGTATTTCTTGTCGAACTCGAGAGCCTTCTTGAACCTGAGAACCTTCTTTTCGAACTCGGGAACCTTCTTGTAATCGGGGACCTTCTTGTCGTAATCGGGAGCCTTCATGGAACTTATGACCTAACCCTTTATTAGATCCACTATCTCAAAAGCCTCATCTCAAAAATTCAGAGAAATAGTAGAAAAATTGTTGGTTGGTTAGATATTACAGCTTATCAACCGTTGGGCTATTTTTTGCCGAAGACATTTTTAAAACTCATTTTTTAAAAATCTATTTAACACATAGATTGGACCCTATCAAGTAATACCACTCCGGGTATGAGTGGACCTGGGAGTAATGGCGATGAAAGGGTATTCCACATTCCTTGAAGTTCCAGAATTGGAACCTCACCACTAGATGCAGTTTAACGTCATAACTAGGACACTTGGACCCTCAGCCACGATCTTCTAGCACATATATGATAAAAAGGATTGGGGGTTACCATAAGGGCAATAGCGTCGGAACAATCATAGAGGTGATAGGGCTTGACGTGACAAGCCGATTGAACGCAGGGACTTCTCCGATCGCCCTCTAGCCTAAGTAAATACCAAAGTGTTGCATTTCATAGACTGTTCAGCCATCAGGATTCCATCCTTAAGCATCATCAATGCATGACCAACATGTAGCCCCATCGGGGGTATTTTACCCCCCTGCAGAGGTAGTCCTAGCAAAACCAGTAGAACAATTCACATACCTTGGTAGTAATATCTCATCCACATAGAGCGATGTTAATGCACGAATAGGGAAGGCATGTTCGCCTATGAACAGATTATCAGTCATATGGAAGTCTGATATCACTGAAAAGTTAAAACGACAATTCTTCCAATCTGTAGCTGCACCACTTGGACCATAACGAGTCGCCTAGAGAATAAACTAGATGGGAGCTGCATGAGAATGCTGCGTGCGATCCTGAAAAAGTCGTGGTAGCAACACCCCAAAAGGAAGCTGCTATACCGTCACTTTCCCCCTATCTCACTCATCATACGAGCGAGACGAACAAGAGGGGCAGAACTATGCTGGAGAAGCAAGGACGAACTCATAAACGACGTTCTCCTGTGGAAACAAGCACATGGGCATGCAGCGTGCGATCCTGAAAAAGTCGTGGTAGCAACACCCAAAAAGGAAGCTGCTGTACCGTCACTTTCCCCCTATCTCACTCATCATACGAGCGAGACGAACAAGAGGGACAGAACTATGCTGCAGAAGCAAGGACGAACTCATAAGCGACGTTCTCCTGTGGAAACAAGCACATGGGCATGCCAATGTGGACCGCCCAGCAAGGACCTACACTGACTGTTCAAATCCTGAATATGGTAATTGCATTTCACTTAGCGCTAATACCCTTGGGAAAGGTATGAATCCTACTCTCCCTCCAGCTATGGATAAATATTAGGACAGACTGGGATCTTTAACCCTGGTTAGGCAACCGGTCAAGGAGAAGGAAAACTCTGAATTCAAACCTGTTGAACTCCGCTTAAGAAATTGACCTTGTGTCACATCCTGCTCGTGCGGAGGGGTTGATAAATATATATACATTGTCTGGGTCCTGCGCAGAGGACCTCCCAGGAGACAATGAATGATAGAGAAGGTTGGTGAGAGATTGTCATGGATACCAGTGCTAATTGCGCGACAGGATACGATGATACGATACGTAAAGTTTCATCTCAACGTTCTAAATTCAAACGTTTGTTTTTATTTGTTTCATTTTACGGCATATCAATGTTTTTCGGGTAATTTAATGCCTAATCAAGTCATTTTTAAAAACGTTTTGTAATGACAAACGAAAACATGGATAAGCTTTAGAAAGCTTTATTCTACTTTGAATAATGTTACAATTTACTGAGAGCTTATATACTCTTAGAAACACCAAAGAGTTTCACAAAGGGGAGGTAATAATAAAATAGGGGGGAACTCTCAATTACTTATCACACTGACTTGTAATAACTGAAAAGCTATATATAAATTAAATTAAAAAGGAAGTTATGGATTTTCAGAGTGTTTCATTTTCTTATATGTTTATGTATTTCGGGGCCATTATTTAAGAAGCAGCAAAAGACCTCCCTGTCGTATGGGGCTGTAGAATACGCCAACTGCACAGAGGTAAAATCCCTCTAATGAGGTCACCTTGGGTAGTGCCCCGTGATGCTTATGGATAGAATCTTGATATTTTCAATTTGATTTGCTTACTATAATGATAAACGGGTTCCCCAAAGAGGAGGTAATAGTAAAATAAAATGATACGATGATACGATACGCATAGGTGCAGTCAGTTTATTCTACTCTTCTAGCCGACTGGGGGGGGGGGGGAGAAAATAGAAAATTTAACATTATTATTAGGCACAGTGTGAAAAGCCGCAACAGACAACAACAAAGGGGTCAGTAGGTTTTGAGATCTGTGTCCTCCTTCTCAAGAGGATATGCTCATAGTAAGAGAAAGTTGTTCGTAGCAGATCCATCAAAATCAAAAGTCTTCCTCTACTGAATGACATCAGGAATAAAAGTGATTTATAAGGCGCCATTATGAAAAGGTCACTAAAATCTTTTCGTTGTGCAGCCAAAACAGTCAAGTGAATTCCCAAATGTAAAACGACAAGATGCACTTTTGCGGGGATGGGGGAATAAAAAAAAATAATGCTACAGATACGGAACCGGAAGTGCTGTAGGTTACAAAAAAAATCGGTGAGACCCAATATACTGGAAGACAGAAATTTTTTTTTTTAAATAAATAAAAAAACAATTTGAGTTTCAATATTTGTCAAGGTCCAAAGATTTACCGATATTGATAATTCACTAGCAGGGCCTGTGGATATATCGCAGTAAGATAATTTCATTATTACAACGTTTGATATGTTTACTGAAGAGCTATGGCAAAAATAAACCAATACGTAAAAAGTATAATAATCTTATCTCTCTCTCTCTCTCTCTCTCTCTCTCTCTCTCTCTCTCTCTCTCTCTCTCTCTCTCTCGCTTTTTCTTAAAAGAGGTGTTGTAAAATATTTACATTGATTTGACGATAAAAAATTGTTGGGAACCGTTTAAAATATCTACATTAATTTGCGGACAAAAGTGACAAAAACATGACTCGAAAATAGTTGGGCTGAAAATTCGCTAAAACATAGCCTATTAAGGCAAGAGGCCAATTACCCAAATATGTTCCGTAATTCACAATTTCAATATTGCAAATAGAGCAAATATGGAAAATTCTTTGTTGTTCTTGTTTCAATTAATTTTAATTCTACGTTCGGCATTTAAGCGACACAATACCATTTCCTGTTTAAAATTGATGGAAATAAATTAATAGTAAAGTCGATGGGGCGGCCTAAAGTCGGTATCAGCCATTCAGTGAGGGAGTCTATCCCCTTTTCACTAGAGGATGAATTAGGTGGGCATACCGATTCAAATGTAAGGCTAAACAAATCGAGAGAAATCAATCTCTGTATGTACATCTCGGCCTATTAGGCCTCATCAGCAAGAGCTATAGACAGGAAGACTGCTTTGTGTGTGATTCAGTCTTCCTGTCTATAGCTCTACTGATGAGGCCTAATAGGCCGAAATATACAGAGATTGATTTTCTCAATTTGTTTAGCCTTAAATTTGAATAGGTATGCTCGCCTAATTCATTAATTATTGATTAATTAATTTTCAAAATTAGGAACGACTTCAATTAAGCACATATTCTCCCAAAAATTGTCGGCTAAAAAAGCCATATCAAAACACATCGCTTGTTTGTTTACTTCTCATATATATATATATATATATATATATATATATATATATATATATATGATAAAGGATCTCTATTTTACGAGATATATTGAACCCTTTTTTATTAACTTAATTACTGCAATGAAAACTAGGTAGTAACTTTTTGATGAATGTCTGTATATATATATATATATATATATATATATATATATATATATATATATATATTATATATATATATATGATAATAAATATATATATGATAATATACATGATAAATATATATATGATAATAAATTTGCTCTACTAACGTATTGAGCACTTTATATTTGTTATATGGCTGCCTTATCATTGTGAAACTTGAATCAACTAACCACTGTGACCATTTTCACCGGTAAGTCACTTTTTCCACAAATATATATATATATATTATATATATATATATATATATATATATATAATCAAGCCTTCTGGCATAGGCAATAAACCTAGCTGTCACATTTACTATACGTGTTTTCAAATAGTATCATTATAAACAAAATCAGGTTACTAATGTAGAATAGCGCGCAAGAGATAATATTAGATTACGTATAAAATGTATTACATTTCATTACATTTCACTCGAAATGTTTGAGACGTTCGGGTAAGCGTATACTTCCCATAATCTACAAAGTTATCTAAAGTTTACTTTCACCATGGCTAGGATTTTACACCGCAATGGGATGCATTCCTTATTTATCCGAATCGCTCACCACAGGTGGGATGTGACTAAAGTTCGCAAGTGTGGGGCATCCTGTGAGAATCAAATTCGCTATTCAGTAGTAATGGATCAGTGAAACTAGCTTGCTTATCCTTACACCACGATGTGATGCCTCTAATATTTTGAATGTAAAAAAGAAAACATTTCGTAAAATAAAATAAAAAAACATTGTAATATATGAATTCTTCGTGATTATTTTCTTAATTTGATGAGAATTTTAAAAATTATTTTCCTCTCTTACTCCTCTCTTCCTTTTTTCTCTATCAATCACTGGTGTTCTTAAAATCATGGTCATGGACCAGTTACTTCTGCTCGTATTCCGCCCTGTCGGCTGGGGTGTTAGAATGCACCGACTGCACCTCTGCAGAGGGGTAAGACTCCCCCAATGGGGCCACCTGTTGGGCGTGGGTGGCGACCCGTGATGCTTAAGGATAGAGCCCAGGTGGATGAGCAGTTCATGACAATACCCCACTTTGTCACTATCTTGGGCTAGACGGGCTGTCGGAGAGGCCCCCTCCGATCAATCGGCTGGCCACATCAAGCCCTAGCACCTATATGATTTTCCCAACCCTATTGCCCTTATGGCAAGCCCCAACCCCTTTTTATCATATGGGTGCTAGAAGGCGGTGGCTGCGGGTCTACATGTCCTGGGAATGACGTTAAACTCTATCTGATGGTGAGGTTCTAGTTTTAAAGGTTTGGGGAATGTGGAGCACCCCTTCATCACCATTGCTCCCTGGTCCACTATGACCCGGAGTGGTAGTACCTGTTAGGGTCCCATCTATGGGTTAAATAGAAAAACTTGAATTTATAAACAAAATTGTATTATCCATTAAAAATTGATTTATTTCAAAACTTTATCGGCATTAAATGACCCACTGAGGTTTATATGCCGTAAAACAAAACAAAACAAACAATCATACTATTGTTAACTTCTCAAATAAAATATCTATTTAAAGATTCTTGTATGATATGTAATAAAACTAAATTATACTTAATCTGTCATCCCTATTCTTTTTAAGTTTATTATTTATTTATTTGCTATTTGTATTTTTTCCTCATAGATTTCTGAAAATGATTGAGTATTCATGTGTATGCAATGCTTTTTCCTATATTTTTAACTGGAAGACAAAAATGTTAGCGCAACTGATAACGCATATTTACAATCACTCTCATTAAACTTATTTCAGCAAGCGTCTTCTGTGCAAGCCTGCAAAAAGGCTTATTTAGAACGAAAAAGGGAGAAGGAAGAAAGTAATTGAAAGAATATATATATATATATATATATATATATATATATATATATATATGCATATATATATATATATATATATATATATATATATATATATATATATATATATGCCGTAAAACAAAACAAACAAACAAATCTGCTAGTAATCATAAATATCTACATATACTTGTGATAGATCAAATTACTAGCCCTGTCAGATGGGGATTTAGAATACATTAACTGCACCTTTGCAGAGGAGTAAGGCACCCCCAATGGGATGTGAAGATTATGATGTGAAAAGTTAGAAAAATTTGTCATTTCAAAATGAATCAATTTCAGTTGTGCTAAATGTTTGGCTAAAATAAGAGATAAGAAATTCAACAATGAAAATCAATCTCTATCAGGGCTGGTCGTTTATATTGCACATTAGACGAAGAAAATATCTATAAAAGAATCGGACATCCTTACCCTAGACTCCTATGCTACTGTTACATAATTATTAGATACCTAATATTTATGTGCAATAGTGTAGAAATCAAAATGGCCGTTATATGCTGCAGCCCATGGCCTTGAAGGATTTGAATGATAAGGCTTGACCTGTCCTGATCCTTCCTTCCGGTGGATACCGAGAGAATCGGTGGAGAAGACTCTTCCGGTTTAGATTAGAAATAGATTTTAGTCAGTCGGCGAGAAACCACGACGGTGGTGAGTCGTGTTATACACGCTCCGACTCGATCTGCGCAGGTAGTCTGGTGGGGATTTCGAGAATAAAATATGATCAAAGTAAATCGAAGTCTTGTGTTATTATCTAAAAACTACCAATGACACAGGGCTTCTGTTAAAGAGAAATCCTCAATGGAAGACCAGACACGAAGTCCCCAAGAGAAGTCCAGACGTTAGAAGAGACCTAGAAGTACTTATGTCAGAAGAACAGAAGAAGAATAGAAGTAAGAAGTAAGTAATGAGACGGGTATACAACAGCAATTCCCAGCCACCAAAGTGTTGACGATAGACCTCTATTTGAGCTTGATCACTTGGTTTTATTTGCCAACATTTACAAACATTATAGATACATATATATATGTACATTGGTAAGAGCGTGGTGTAATGGTTAAAGTCCTGGGAAATGGACTCGTCGCCCCGAGTACAAATCCTAGATATGGTTATTGCATTTCACTTAGGACAGGTATGAATCCTACTCTCCCTCCAGCTATGGATAAATAGTAGGGCAGACTGGAATCTTTAACCTTGGTTAGGCAACCAGTCTAGGAGAAGGAAAACTCTGAATTCAAACTTGTTGAACTCCGCTTAAGAAATTGACCTTGTGTCACATCCTACTCGTGCGGATGGGTTGGTAAGTACATATATATGTACATTGGTGCAGCCCTGGGGGAAATATCATGTCTTGATATCTTATTCAGTATAGACAGGTACTTCAACTAGTATTTATATATTAATACTCATGTTCCTTAATTGTACAACCGTTATCATCTTGCAACACCCTCTGTTTAAAAATGAGACCATCCAAATCGACCAAGATGAAATGTAAATCCTGATTATCTGGTGTTACTTATCTGCTGGATTCTTTTTCTTACGAGTGCCGTTACCTCAGCTAAATAATAGATGCATATATAAAGGACAGTATATATCTATACATATATAAAAGACAGTTGTGTGTGTGTGTGTGTGTGTGTGTGTGTGTGTGTGTGTGTTTATGTATGTATGTATGTACTGAGGAAACTAGTAAAATAAAGCAATTAATAACAAAGTAAATATATATATACACATTTACTATATCCAGAGCTTGACTTTTGTGCAAAAATAATAAAGATTTTATTTATACTAGCAAAATAAAAAACACCCTCCGGGCGATGTAAAAATAACTTTTTGAAAGATATTGCTTGAGGAGGTGGAAATTAGAAATTAAATGTCAGAGAGTTTGAACCATAAATCATGAAATCATCAAATTCAGTAAAGGATTAAAAAAATAAAACAATTTGAAATCGAAACTAAGTTCTATTAACTTTGAATATCTATTAAAATAAAAGAAACTATATATAAATATATGATACCGGGGATGTATCTATTAAAACTTGTTTTAAAAAAACAATTAGGACTGTCTAATGTTGCATGATCAAATTCTGAGTGTATCTATTCTATGTTATGAAGATTTATGACGGGTATAGTGACGCAAGCAGTGACGTAGTTTTTGTTACAGACAAAAACCGGAAGCGAATCTCCATTATTAATAGATTTGTGAAGATATTTAAAGATTAGAAGACTGTCAGCATGACCTTCATTACTTGCCACATCGCTGACATACTGTCTGTTTCCTCTCCATTGACTGTCTCTTTGACTCGGGCTCGTTGTGGCAAACCAATTCTTAGCCTCTCGGTAAACATGTTCTTGATTAAAACATACTTCTCTGTAAACATCGTACATTCTTCTGTAAATTTGATATGGTTTGCAATTGTTACATAATTATTAGATACCTAATATTTATGTGCAATTGTGTAGAAATCAAAATGGCCCTTATAAGCTGCACCCCATGGCCTTGAAGGATTTGAATGACAAGGCTTGACCTGTCCTGATCCTTCCTTCCGGTGGATACCGAGAGAATCGGTGGAGAAGACTCTTCTGGTTTAGATTAGAAATAGATTTTAGTCAGTCGGCGAGAAACCACGACGGTGGTGAGTCGTATTATACACTCTCCGACTCGATCTGCGCAGGTAGTCTGGTGGGGATTTCGAGAATAAAATATGATCAAAGTAAATCGAAGTCTTGTGTTATTATCTAAAAACTACCAATGACACAGGGCTTCTGATAAAGAGAAATCCCCAATGGAAGACCAGAGACGAAGTCACCAAGAGAAGTCCAGACGCTAGAAGAGACCTAGAAGAAGTTAAGATGTCAGAAGAACAGAAGAAGTAAGAAGTAAAGTAAGAAGGGTATGCAACACTACGAGATATGTTTTTCCTTGTCACTTTACAAAGACATGATCAATTCTATAAAACTTCAAACCTTTTTTTTTCTCTGTTTAATGACATATCAACCATCATGAATTATTTAATACCAAAGCCATCCTTGTAGAAGAATAGTAGGAGGGCAATTTAGCCAACTCGTTCTCCACGGGTAGGATGTGACACAAGGTCGCAAGTAAGGGGAGAGGATTGAATTCGCTATTCAGTAGGAATATATCTGCGGGACTACCTTGCTAACCTAAGAACAGTAGTAGTACTATTTAAACCATACATAGGAGGTGATTCATACCTTTCCCAAGAGTATTAGTCTGAAGGTGAACGTGATAATGCGACTGGCATTTGAACTCGCTTGCTACGATGTTGCCATCGAGTACGTTATCCACAACGCTATGGGGACTCCCTGTAGCCTTTAGATAACTTACTCTGAAAAATGATGTTCAGCATGATGTTGAACTATCTAAAGAAAAAAAACAAAAAACTTTTTTTTAAAATATTTTTCACGAGGCTATTTAGCCAACACGATTGCCACGGGTAGGATGTGACACACGGTCGCAAGTAAGGAGCCTCTGGTGAGGAGAGAACTCAATATTCAGTAGTAAGGGATCGGTGAGACTAGCTTGCTAATGATTTCACCATAATGGGTAATTTATGAGGAAGTGCGTCCCGGTCTCCTGCCTCAAAAATTGCTACCCGGTGACTATCAAAATAACAACCCAAGCTCGTCGTAATTCTAGTTTATTTATCGTAATTTGTCGTAACGCTTGTTTAGATATGAAGATGGATATATAGTTTGGAATAGACTGAGATAGATAGATAGATAGATAGATAGATAGATAGATAAACAAACAAACAAAATAATATAGATAGATATGAACAAATGAAGATAGATAGATATTTTCGACAAATAAATGTTTTTTTTTTTTTTGGGGGGGGGTCGCATCTTTTTTTGTCATAATTCTTGTTTATTTAAACTAAAAGCAAGACATTAAACAAACATGAATTAAAAAAATCTTAGTATTTAAAGTAATATAGATAAATATGAACAAATTGAGATAGATAGATAGATAGATATGAAGATGGATAGTTTTGAATAGACTGAGCTAGGTCGTTATTTTAATAGTCACCGGGTAGCAATTTTTGAGGCAGGAGACCGAGACGCACTTCCTCATAAATTACTCCGCAATGGATCGCTCTCTCCTTAAGAATAATTATATCCAGATTTCCTAGATGAAGTATTGTTTTTAACAATATGTTTTCTTTAATCTTAATTTTGTAGTTTCTGCTTCGTTTTTATTGTACCGTTCAAAAAGATCATGATACGACGGTTTATTTCAGCAAATTAACAACATCCCCCCACCCAACCCCATGTGGTAAGTAAAAAGCTAATTATCAATTGTAGAGTGTCATAAAACAAACATTGGTCAGAGGTTTATGAGCTGCCTGGGGAGGTCGTCTTTTAAAAATAATTTTACAATTTTATTTGCAATGTTTTCTAATAAGTAATGATTTTATTTGTCTTATACCCCACCTGTATGGACTGGGCACAAGGCTCCGTTTTAACATGGGCCCACTCACAAGCCGAAGCTAATGGGTGGGAGAGAATACCCCCTCAAGGGGGGCGCCTCAGGCGCTGGGCAATAAAACCAGCCCTGCCCCCAAAGGAGCAGATATTGCCTGGAGGGATTGCCCTCTGGGATCGACGCTATTAATTTAACACCTCACCGGTCCAGAGGCCGAAGCTCACTGGACCCCTGTCCCGAAGGACGGGTAGGTGATGGCCACTTTCTAATAAGTAATGATTCATGAATGTATTTACCTACATATATCCACCACGCGTACGATGTGCCACAAGGTAAACTTTTAAAGGAAGTAAAGCTGGATTTGAATTTAAAATTTTCCTTTTCTTAGACTGGTTGCCTAAGCAAGACAAAAGAAACCAGTCTGTTCTACTATCTAATTACAGCTAAAGCGAGAACAGATGCATACGGTTCTTTACCAAGTGCATTTTGCCAAGTGCATTGAGTCCAAGTCAAACGCTATCAGCCTTGTTTAGGGTTTGAACTCATGTTACATAATCTATGCATAGATTATTGTCAAGCCCCTGTATTTCTGAAGGGATGGCCCCTTTTCATATCAAGGGCGGGAATTTCCATGGAATATTACAGAAAGCCCGCGAAGTACGTGAAATCACGTGGGACCGAGTAAACCCGCAGTTCCAGCTTGGACATCCTGGCGGAAAGCATGTCTGCCTTAGCTGGGATCAAATGCACACGCGCGTTGTGTTAGTTAGAAGAAGAAGTTTAAGCAATAAAAGTTTAAAGAAATAATATGGTGTTCTTGCTTGATGAATGTCTTGGCAAAAAGACTGACAAAGAAGAAGAAATGATTAAAAGACGAACAGCCAACAATAATCTAAAAATAGAATTCAACATGGAGAGAAAGAATAGAAACGACTAGAGATCACCAAATGGCCAAAGAAGTAAGTAATGCAAAATGCATATGCATCTCTCTGTCTACCTGTGTCTATCTCTCCCCTCCCTCCAGTAAAAGAACACGTGTATGTACCCAACATGGGTATATGTGTATGAGTATGTAACACTCAGACTGCCGACTCCAGTGTGTTGCATATATTCAATCATAAAACACAGTATAAATAGCAAATTATAACGAAATTTGTCTTAGAGCAAAACACTTCAAATGTGACACAAGCTGGTTTGAATTTTTACTTTTAGACTGGTTACTCAAGTGCGCCTACGTAATTTAAACAGTCAACTAGTGTTGATTGGAACATCAGGAAGCCTTGTCTGGGATTTGAACTCAGACTGCCGACTCCA
>CM042143.1:31806469-31811469 GCA_023376005.1 Doryteuthis pealeii
CCCTGTGTGGATGTTCATTGTGTGTATGAAGCATCATGCGTCGGAAATCGACGAGAGAGTCCATAATAATATATATATATATATATATATATATATATATATATATATATATATATGAGAGTAAGTAAACAAACAATGGGTTTATTTGATATGGCTTTTTAGCCGACAATTTTTGGAGGGTTCTGACTATGTATATATATATATTATTATTATTATTATTATTATTATTATTATAGTGTGTACAGAAATAACCTACTCGCGTTTCACCATGAGGATCATCAGGGATCATCATCCACTGAATTAATCATTATATTGATTAATTACAACATGAACTCACGCAGTTAGAAATTATTAGTTATAAAATTTATACAATCAAAAAGGAAATTATCAGTTATAAAATTTATACAATCAAAACGGAAATTATTAGGTATAAAATTCATACAATCAAAACGGAAATTATTAGGTATAAAATTTATACAATCAAAACGGATATTATTAGGTATGATTTATTACCAAACTCTAGTGCATTCAAAGTCAGTAAGTAAAACTAAAAGTACTTTGACCTAAATAAAATTATATATATATATATATATATATATATATATATATATATATATGTGTGTGTGTGTGTGTGTGTGTGTGTGTGTGTGTGTGTGTGTTTGTGTGGACATGCAGACCAAAAAGATTTTGTTACACAATGTAATTGCCAAATTATTTAGGTATTGACGTCATTATGACAGTGTGTAAACATAAGTATAAAAATCCATTGCACCGCTGTCCCTCCTAATAATCTTATTATATTTGGTATATGAAATTTATATTCAAATGTTGCAATAACAATGGGACGGAGGTGGAATTTTTTTTAAATAGCTTTTATCCAAGAGACCTTTTGCCCAGAAATCAAGGTGATAAATTGACAATCTTGTTAAGCATTGATACATTTATACTACTGTGTAAATCAGATATTAGATAGATAGATAGAAAGATAGATTGATAGATAGATAGGAAAAGGCTGATCGATGGATAAGTTCGTTCGGGTCTCGAACCCAGTCAGAGGTAGCTGCTAAAAATGGTATAACTATACTGATGAGAGGTGATACCTCGAAACACGTGTCTATAGTTTACTCTATTATACGCTCCCAATTTCGGTTGAGCACTATTTAGGAGGGATTTAATTGCAAATTCACCGTATTCGGCGTTCAGCTAAATCTCACTTTGTTTACAAAGTTTGAGACCTCTAGGTGAAGTTCATTTCCGCTTAGAAATGTAGCGATTAAATAGCCTGCTATACTTGGCAGCTGACTGTGGCTGTATAGGTAAGACGTTTGGAGAGAGTAAGTTCGTTCGGGTCTCGAACCCAGCCAGAGGTAGCTGCTAAAAATGGTATAACTATACTGATGAGAGGTGATACCTCGAAACACATGTCTATAGTTTACTCTCTCTCTCTCTCTCTCTATATATATATATATATATATATAGATAGATATATATAGATATAGATATATATATATGTGTGTGTGTGTGTGTGTGTGTAAAATGAAACTGGAAGTGAATACGACGGTATGTTGAAAAAATGAATAAAGGAAAGAAAGTATAGAATGGAGAGTATAGTATATTTTAATCAATATTACTTACACGTGTTTCGGTCAGGAGTTTATCTATATTATTCAAACTATTATTATTTTTAGATAACCAAATGAAATTAAATAATAATAATAGAAAAAAATGTAGAAATGTTCCGCACACAAAGAAAATTCGACTTTCATCAGAAAGAAATCCTTATTTCAAATTTCGAATTTCATTTCAAATAAGGATTTACTCTGATGAAGGTCGAATTTTCTTTGTATGCTGAACATTTCTACATTTTTTCTATTATTATTATTTCATTTCATTTGGTTATTTAAAAATAAAATAAAATAATAGTTTGAATAATATACACATGGATAAACTCCTGACCGAAACACGTGTAAGTAAAATTGATTAAAATATCCTATATTATCCATTCTATACTTTATTTCCTTTATTCATTCATTTTTTCAATATATATATATTATATATAATATATATATATATATATATATATATATATATAAAATGTAAAAATTACTATGAGACAGAAGTGGTACATTTAAATAGGATTTTTCTCCAGAGAATATTACTTAATTAGATCGAGACGATAAATTGTTGATCATTCTAAGCGTTGACTACCAAAACTAAATAAGAACGCATATAAAAAGATTAGACGTATTTTAATTATATTTCAATTGGCTGCTATATAAAATAATCCATGGGACTGATTGTAATACGTTGGAGAATAAAACAATGATATCAGTGATCAATAACAGCAAGTAATTATTTATTAAACCCGGGTTTTTAAAACCAGTATGCAAAATAACCGCACTATATATTAAGTGAACCTTTATGTTTTTGTGATATATAAAACACATTGCATGAGTTTAAACGAACTAATTACATGGCTGTTTTGTGGCAAATCTAACTCGAATTTTTATAGAGACCTCATTAATAAGTACGATTTATCCTATGTATCAATGATTCTGTGTAAAATTTATATACATTGAGAGACTTATGCAATTCCCAGGGTATTGTGACGTAAACAGTGGCATAGTCTTGGTTAAAGACCGACACACGGAATCTTAATAATAATAATAATAATAATAATAATAATAATAATAATAATAATAATAATAATAATAATAACGGATCACCTTATCCCAGCAAGAAGACCAGACATAGTGTTGATTAACAAAAAAGAAAGAACTTGTCAACTGGTGGATTTTGCAGTGCCAGCGGATCACAGGGTGAAGTTAAAGGAAAATGAAAAAATTGACAAATATCTGGACCTTGCCAGAGAACTGAAAAAGTTATGGAATATGAAAGTGAAAGTTATACCAATTGTAGTTGGTGCACTTGGAACAGTCCCAAAAGCATTAGAAAAGGGTTTGGAAAGTTTGGATATCAGAGGAAGGATTGAAACCATTCAGAACACTGCACTGCTGCAATCTGCCAGAATACTCAGAAGAGTCCTGGAGACCTGAGGAGACTTGCTGTCACTCAGACTCCAGTGAAAGACCATCAGCTAACACTGATGTGAAAACTCAAATAATAATAATAATAATACTGAACCTTGCCAGAGAACTGAAAAAGTTATGGAATATGAAAGTCAAAGTGATACTAATTGTAGTTGGTGCACTTGGAACAGTCCCAAAAGGATTGGAAAAGGGTTTGGAAAGTTTGGATATCAGAGGAAGGATTGAAACCATTCAGAACACTGCACTGTTGCAATCTGCTAGAATACTCAGAAGAGTCCTGGAGATCTGGGAGACTTGCTGTCACTCAGACTCCACCGAAAGACCATCAGCTAATGCTGATGTGAAAACTCAAAAGGAGTAAATAATATCTATATATGTATATAGATAGAAAAGTTGCAGAAACACACACAACCTATCAAATATCGGACATATTCTGCCAAAATAATAATTCAATGTCTGAAGAAGACAACAGATCAGAAACACGTGTCTATGTAAGATAAACAGAATTTAAAAAAAAATTTCTGAGAACATAATACATTTTGCAGAACTTCTTTTTTATAAAATATGTATATAAATAGATAGATAGATAGATAGATAGATATAGAAAACAGCTAAGATATCGATGCATAGATTTATAGGATATCGCTGAAATAGGTAGATAGATAGGAAATGATTGGGTTATATGAATAGTTAGATTGAGATAAAAAGTCCAATATATATATATATATATACTAGCAAATATATGCACCCTCCGGGTGCAAGTATTTAAGTTTTAATATAATACAGTATTATATTAAATTAGAAAGGCTAATGAAACTGAATAAGAATGCAGATAAAAAGATTTGGAACAGAGGGGGTATGATTGAAAAATAGAACAACTTTGAAACTCTTCCATCATTTTCCATTACTCCCTTCTTTCATTAGTAAATTTTCCTAATTGAACTATTTAGTTAAAATAGGAAGTAAAGAATAATATTATTTATTTCTTCTTGTTAATGGATTTCTTTTAAGATTTATCCCCGAGATTTTTGTTCATATTCTGTTGTGATGTTAGTCTCAACAGTAAAAAGAAGTCAAGTCGAGATAGGGTAAAATAAGACAAGTGTATTTACAATCATGGTACATGTACGACTAGCTTGTCGTTAACGGGAACAGTAGTACCTTTCCACTCGGTGTCTCACTATTTATAGTGAGAACCGGTGCGTGTTCTCCACTGTAGGAACGGCCGGTACAACATATTCAATAAGATAAAACCAAATAATTAGAAATCAATAATACTAAGCTTATATTTATTAAAATCAAATTTTTAAGATCAATATGCAAAATAGCCTTCCCATTAACACTGTAAACAGCTATTTTGTTGTATATATAAATACAACTGCAAGTTATTAGGTTGTAGATATGGCCAACGGTCTTAATGATGTAAAAAAAATTATTAATAATTGAGATTTAAATAAAAATAAAATCATGGAGAATGTGACGTAAATAAGTAAGAGAATTGTGATTTGAATAGTAATATAGTTTCGGTTACAGACAGACAAACCCATAATCTCCATAATAATAATAATAATAATAATAATATATATATAATATATATATATATATATATATATATATATATATATAGTTCAATGAAGTAACAAATAAAAGTTTTTGCTTTTATTTATTTATTTATTTCGGAACGGTATCTGTTCCACATTATCCAATATTTCCTGTAAGAGTGTTCAACCGAAGTGGGAGCTTCATTATTAATGTGTATGGTTGGTACTAGTATACTAGAAAAAGTAATAGATTCCAACGTACATTGTTATTAGAAGAGTGCTCAATATCTCTTACAGGAAATGTTGGATAATATGGAACAGATACCGTTCCGAAATAAATAAAAGCAACAACTTTTATTTGTTACTGCATTGATCAATGCTCTATCACAGATATTGAGCACTCTTCTAA
>CM042143.1:31818969-31826469 GCA_023376005.1 Doryteuthis pealeii
CGGATTAACAGGTAACATAGTCTTATTTGGGGACTTATATTCATGAGTTCGAACTAAGCCATAATGACGCCGAAGCAACCATCTAGGATTGCAAAAACCTTTATAATCAGAAATATCTGTATTATTAATACTGTCGGGCTTATCTACAACCAATGACATGCAATATACCAGTTGTAGTTGGTACACTTGGAACGGTACCAATAAATTGGAAAAAAGACTGGGGGATCTAGAAATCAGGGAAGAATTGAGACCATCCAGATTACTGCACTGCTGCAATCGGCTAGAATACTTAGAAGAGTCCTGGAGATAAGAGGAGAATAGTTGTCACTTAGACTCCAGTGAAATACCATCAGTTATCACTGTTGTGAAAACTCTCATAATAATGATAATTATAATAATACCATTATAATGGAGATTATGTGTATGTCTCTCTGTAAGCAAAATTGTAATCCCAGATGTCACAATTTCCTTTGTAATCTACGCTACATTCTCAATTATTATATTTCTATTTAAATCTCAATTATTAAGAGAAATATCTGTATTATTAATACTGTCGGTCTTATCTACATACCAATAACATGCAATATATATATATATATATATATATATATATATATATATATATATATATATAATATAAGGGTTTTTATAGTTTGCTTGAAGCATTGTACGTATGTGTTTAAAATAGAAATTAGAATGCAATTGATAATGCAATGGAATGGGTGTTGAAAATGATGTTTTTTTACCTGTTTCCTAAATATTTTCGGGATAAATCCCATCTTCAAGGGTTTTATTCCATTGCATTGTCAGTTGCCTTCAATTCTATTTTAAACATATACGTACAATTCTTCAAGCAAACTATAAAAACCCTTTATTTCACTACGCCTTGAGCGAGGCTGAATTTGCCATTGTCAAAGATTTAAGATCCATATTTGAAACTGCACGCGCGCACGCACGAACGGGCCGACGATTCACCAGGGAAAAACCCGAACATTTCTTGTGCGAAAGATGAAGGTGTAGTTGATCACAGTGCAATAATCGGATGGTTAAAGAAATCCATCTAGGATTGCAAAAACCTTGATAATCAGGCACGGTCAGCTTGGCGTAAAACCGTGGATTGCGAGACATAGAGGCACATCCGAGGGTAGAGCTCGAAGAGTATCAAGGAGCATAGCTTCTCATGTTACATAATCTATGCATAGATTATTATCAACATCCTGTATTTCTGAAGGGATGGCCCCTTTTCATATCACGGGCGGGACTTTCCATGGAATATTACAGAAAGCCCGCGAAATACGTGAAGTCACGTGGGATCTGGTTGGCTCTCAGTTTCAGCTTGGACGTCAGGCAGATAAGGCCTATCTGCCTTAGCTGGGGCTCACTTGCACACGCGTGCTGTGTTTAGTTAGAAGGAAGATGTTAGTTAAGCAAATAAAGGTTTAAATAAATAATATGGTTTTGTGGTTGATGAATGTCTTGGCAACAAGACTGACCTAGAAGAAGAAATGAATCAAGGACGCCCAACCAGCAAGAACAGAGAAATAGAAGTCCAGACGCTAGAAGAAGAACGTAAGATACCAAAGATGAGCAGAAGAATAATAGAAGTAAAGAAAGAGAGTATACAGCACTGACAGTACAGTTTCTTCGTAACCTTCAGGACAACGGCAAAAGCTCCCGAAATATTAAATTACAACTGTATTTTTTTTTTTTTTTGCTAGTACAAATAAATTCTAAAGCATGAAATGAAAATGTAAGGTCAGGAAATTAACAAGGTTTTATTTAGCAAAGAGAATTGATTCTACCCTAAAACTTATGTGCAAAAAGCTAACTTGTATACTAATTCATGTGTCTTGGCGGAAAACACCATTTCCGGTTCTAGCCTCCCACAATGCAACTTTCAAAGGAGGCGACTGTCCCTACCGATCAAGGGGAGTAACTCTAGAATTTCGTTAGGTCTGGACCTAACAGAAATAATCATTCATATCTAATAATACATAACTTATTGGGTTATTATGTATTTTCGTGTAACGTCGTCGGAAATAGACACGATAAATTGATTTAAAATCCTGGACGAGGTTGTTTGCATTACACACAGCGGAAATGCCCTTGGGAAAGGTATAAATCAAATTCTCCCCCTTCAGCTATGGGCTCTTTAACCTTGGTATGACAACCGGAGAAAGAAAACTCTGAATTGAAACTTGTTAAACTGTGCTTAAAAACTAACCTTGTGTCACACCCTGCTCGTGTAGAGGAGTTTATAAACACATGTAAAAAATCTTGTAAAAAATTATTGTTTTAAATTGAGGTTCTATTTGTTCTAATTTGAAGCTTAATTTATTTACTTGAAGTTTAAGATATATAAATTGAAGTTCAACATTTTTAGTTTAGATTTTATTTTTTTAAAATTTGAAATATAATTATTTTATAATAGGACTCACCCTATTACCCTGAACCCTTCCTATACCATTATTTTTATAGACATATGATATCTTGTAAAAAATGGTTGTTTTAAATTGAAGTTCTATTTGTTTTAATTTGAAGTTCAATTTATTTCATTTGAAGTTTAAGTTATATAAATTGAAGTTCAACATTTTTACTTTTTTGAAGTTTAAAATTTAATCTTTTTATAATTTGAAGTTTTTAACTCTTCTAAATTGAAGCAGAAACGGTGTAGATTACTGTTGTTATTTGAAAACCAAGCCAGGTTGTTGGTGTTTGATGGACTTTTAAACAAGAAGACAACAATTCTGGTTGAAACAAATAATGAATTTGAGGTGTGGCAGAAAGAATTCTTTTTTTTTTTTACAAAAATTGAAAATTTCTTCTTGCAAAAAAGAAAATCAAGGAAAGAACGAAACGAAAATAACGTTTCTATTTTCTGTCTTTTTAAAATGAATATTCAAGTTTGTTTCTTAATTAATCACGAGTGCATTGTTATTGTGTATCAGTTTGGAAAACATCTCATTGGAAAAGAAAATTACGCTAAAAATTAAAAAAAAAAAAAAAACTGAACTTGGAAATACTTCAGACTAACATGAAAGAAAACACACCCATTTATACTTTCTTGATTTTTATGACATTTTCTTTCTTTTATTTCTTTTGTTTTAAAAAATTTACGCGTCCACTCCTATTTAAAAAAAGAAATGGGACGGAATTGGAGAAGAACAAGAAAATTGGAGGAGGGGACATTGACTGGGCATCTTGTCACAACAGCAAAACATGTTGGCCCTGATTGGGAAGTGCTTTAAATATAGTCGGCGTCCTTTTTCTTTGAGAGTTCGTTTTATTAATTTGTTGAATGATTAATAGTCAACGTTATCAAGTGGTGACGGAAGAGCGGAAGCATAAACGATTCTTGATTGTGGTAAGTGATCTAAATTGGGCCCAATTATAGCGAAGCTTTTGCTGTTCACTTTATATTCGAATTAAAGGTGAAACCGTAAATGAAAATTATTCTGGGGAGGGGAGAGGCGACGAGGAGGAAAGAAAAGAAGAGAGAGAGAAAGAAGAAAAGAGTACTTGAATAATAATTATTAATAATAATAATAATATAATAATAATAATAATAATAATAATAATAATAATAATAGGATATTAGTGACGTGAAAATAAAAATGTCAATGTGGATAAGTAAGAAATTGACAATAAATTAAAATGAAATGTAATTCATAAATATGCTAGTACATAATAATAATAATAATAATAATAATAATAATAATAATAATAATAATAATAATAATAATAAGAAGAAGAAGAAGAAGAAGAAGAAGAAGAAGAATAAGAAGAAGTAGGACCGCCTGGGGCGTTGACAACTAGGGTCTTAGCATGTACAAGGCGCCATGCTTTGTAACCACACCACAAATGCGTGACACACTCATAACTTTGCCGTGATGTTTGATTTGCTCTTCAATAAGAGTGCACAATACGAATATTCTTTATTCCTTTAAATTAGCTTTTGATAAATTTTATAATAATATAATAATAATAATAATAATAATAATAATGAAACGCATAAAATTATGTGGGACTTCGAGATAAAGACGGATCACCCTATCCCAGCCAGGAGACCAGACCTAGTATTGATTAACAAAAAAAAAAGAAGAGAACTTTTCATCTGGTGGATTTTAGGGTCCCAGCAGATCACAGGGTGAAGCTGAAGGAAAATGAACAGATGGATAAATACCTGGACCTTGCCAGAGAATTGAAAAAGCTGTGGAATATGAGAGTGAAAGTGATACCAATCACAGTTGGTGCTCTTGAACGGTACCAATACACTTGGAAAAAAGACTGGGGGATCTAGAAATCAGAGGAAGAATTGAGACCATCCAGACTACTGCACTGCTGCAATCGGCTAGAATACTTAGAAGTGTCCTGGAGACATGAGGAGACTTGCTTTCACTCAGCCTCCAGTGAACCACCGGCTACAGCAGGTGGAAAAACTTGATGATAATAATATAAGGTGAGTACAACACTAGGTAGGACTGGGCAGGAAAGATGATCCACTATTAGTTGGGCAAGAAATTAAATTTTTTACCATAACAAATAGTACATGCGCTAACCAGATTCCGACACAGAAGACTAGACCTAGTGTTAATTAACAAGGAAAGCGAACATGCCATCTTGTAGATTTTGCCGATTCGGTGAGTCACAGAGTAAAAGAAAAAGAAAACAAAAAGATAAATAAATACTTGGACTTGCTAGAGAACTGAAAAATATTATACCAATTATAGTCGGTGCCCTCGGAAAGATCCCCATAAGGTTGGAAAAAAGACGGGAGGAATTATAAATTACAGGAAGAATTGAGACCATCCAAACAACAGCATTGTTACGATCAGCCCAGAATACTCAGAAGAGTCCTGGGTACCTGATGAGACTTGCTGTCACTAAGACTCCAGTGAATGAATGTGAAAAGCTCGTAAGGCGTAATAGAATTATAATAAAAATTGATGTCGATTTACAAGGCCTTACAAGCGAGAGATGACCTTGATATAATATACGTGACAAGAAACAAAAAAAGAAAAGGATGATGACTCGCGAGCATTGAGGATCGAAGAATATCCAAACAAGAGTAAAGAAAGATGAATCACAGCAGCCATTAATAGCAGAAATAAAAAAGAACATGAAGACAGACAGAAAAAAAGGAATTATCAAATCAAGAAAAGAAAAAATGGGAAAAAAATCAAGAAAATGTACGCATCAGTATATAAACTAAAGAATGAATTTAACATTTTTAGAAAAAACAAAAGATGTTAATAGTTTGCTTACAGAATCTGTTTTGATCTTTTTAATAGAGCGGTCTTCATCAAGAGCAAAATATGAAGGAAAGACGGAAAAATAACCGTTAGAAGGAGGGGTACAAACGAACGCTGGTTTTCGATGCTGAATTTTTTTTAAAAACGCGTATTCTTTGTTAAAAATAAAATAAATTTTTACAAACGAACGCTGGTTTTCGATGCTGGAATTTTTAAAAATAAAATTTATTTTATTTTTAACAAAGAATACGCATTTTTATTTTTAATTCAGCATCGAAAACCAGCGTTTGTTTGTACCCGTCCTTCTAACGGTTATTTTTTCCGTCTTTCCTTCATATTTTGCTCTTGATGAAGACCGCTCTATTAAAAAGGCCGAAACAGATACTGTCAGCAAACTATTAACATCTTTTGTTTTTTCTAAAAATGTTAAATTCATACTGTCGGATTGACTTCCATTTACTTCACACTAAAGAATGCACACAAGATTACCTGCGCATGACTTGAAGGAGAAACCTAAAGCAAGAACACGAACCTTTATTGATAGTAAGTACAGTCAGCGGAGTGGCCAATTGTCGGTTTCAACTGGACAGTGAAGGAGTCTATCCACTTTTTACTAGCGCTAGAGAAAACTGAGATAAAGCACCACACCAACCGACAGCTTCCCGAATTTGCCGAGTGACCGGTGTTGATCCTGGGACCTTGTGGTTCCGAAGTGGATGCTCTACCGTCTAAGCTAAACGGGCACTATTTATTAATATCAGCCTAAATATATATATATATATATATTATTATATATATATATATATATATCTTATTATAATGGAGATTGTGTGTTTTTCGATCTGTAACCGAAACTATATAACAAATCAAGTCCCAATTCCCTTAGTTATTAACATCACATTCTCAATGATTTTATTTTATTTAAACCTCAGTTATTAATAAAATTGTTTTACATTATTAATACTGTTAACCATATCTACATACTAACAATATGCAATTGTATTTATATATAAAACAAAATAGCGGTTTAAAGTGTGAATGGGAAGGTTTATTTGCATATTGATATCAAAAAATCGAATTTAATAAATATGTGCTCAGTGTTATTGATTTCTAATTGTTTGGTTTTATTTTAATGAATATAAGCAAAAATCTCTTCAATGAACCTTAAATGAAATCTATTAACAAGAAAAAATAACTGTCTTTTTATTCTTTACTTCCTCTTTTAACTAAATATTTAAATTAGAAAAAATAACAATGAAAGACGAGAGTGATGGAAGAGTAAGTTTCAGTTGTTCTATTTTCTTTATTATACTCCCTCTGTTTCAAATCTTTTTATCTGCATTCTTATTTAGTTTCATTAGCCTGTCTAATTTAATACAATATTTTATTACATTAAAACTTAAATACTTGCACCCGGAGGGTGCATTTATTTGCTAGTATATATATATATATATTGTTCTTATGGCAATTCTAGTGTTCTTATGGCAATCAGCCAATCCTTTTCATCATATGTGTGCTAGAAGGTGGTGGCTAAGAGTCTTAGTGTTCAGGATATGACACCCAACATCATCTACTGCCGTTAAACATAAATTTGTTTCGCTTGAGCACAATCCAACCACAATATACACGATATAGAAGAATTGACTTCTGGATGAATCAAGAGTCTTGCGCTATTTTGATACTTGCTAGTTCGCGGTTTCCCTCGCGTGAGTGAGGTGAAATGAACTGTATGGTCTCAGCGTACCATTCATTCATGCAGTACCTGACACCACGCCTAATAGATATCAGGACCGGGTTTATTGTCCGCTGCCTGAAGTGTCTCAAATGGGTAAAGACGATGGAGCCACAGATATTTTGCACTGTCCATTGCATGAGCCTCGGTTTTTGCGTGGCTCCATACGTTAAAAAGGCCATTTGTTTATCCGGCTTGGTGGGAGGTCAAGAAAACATCACCTACACATATTTGGCCGAATTATCTGAAGCTACCGAGTTGTACTTCGGGTTGCCAAAATATTGCAGAACATCTGAATCACTCTAATGTTACATAATTATTAGATTCTTAATATTTATGTACAGTAGTGTAGAAATCAAAATAGCTGTCATAAGTTGCAGTCCACGGCCTTGAAGGATGAGTGACAAGGCTTGATCTCATCCTGATCCTTTCCGGTGGATACCGTGAGAATCGGGGGAGGAGACCCTCTCCCGGTTTAGATTAGAAATAGATTTTTAGTCAGTCGGCGAGAACCCA
>CM042143.1:31831469-31836469 GCA_023376005.1 Doryteuthis pealeii
TGGCGGGGATGTGTATCGAAACCGGAACCTTGTGATTCCTGGGCGGGTGTGATATACGTGCAAAAATTGTGGATGCGTGTGTCTATTTCTTTAAACCAATCTTCAGTAAGGAAATGTCTTTGATTTTAGTCCCAATTACCAGGTAATTAACACCTGTTTTAGAGTCCTTTTGATCTTCCATTTTAATTAGACCCATCTATGTTTGCAACAATAGATAAAAGTTGGATAATTGAGGAAGCAAAAACCTGATGATCACTGTTACTAAGAAAGAGTTGAAAACAAATATATTTTGTAATTTTGTTAGAATCAATAAAAGCAATTTATTGAAAGGCAAACGTAATTTGTTTCTTTTGCATTCAAATATTTTATTTTAAGTTTTTTCTGATGGATTACGTCTCTTTTTACAAGTTGATTGAAATCTTTGAAGCTGTTGTCCACATGTGCAATGATCTAGTAGTATTTTTTTTTTAATCCCAGAGCTGATAGAAGGCACTCCATTCCGTATATATATACAGAATATTCTCAAAGATAACGTCACAAAAATATTTAGAAATCACAGAAACGTTTATTGTTTTATTGTCAATGATGTCTACATCTTATTATAATGGAGATTGTGTGTTTTTCTGTCTGTAACCGAAACTATATTCCTACTCAAGTCACAATTCACTTAGTTATTGACATCACATTCTCCATTATTTTATTTTTATTTAAACCTCAATTATTAATAAAATTGTCTTACATTATTAATACTGTTAACTATGTCTACATACTGACGACATGCAATTATATTTATATATAAAAGAAAATAGCGGTTTACAGTGTGAATGGGAAGGCTAATTTGCATATTAATATTAAAAAATCGAATTTAATAAATATGTGCTTAGTATTATTGATTTCTAATTGTTTGGTTTTATTTTAATGAATATAAGAAAAAAACTCTTCAATGAATCTTAAATGAAATCCATTAACAAGATAAAATAACTGTAATTTTATTCTTTACTTCCTCTTATAACTAAATACTTAAATCTAAAAAAATAACAATGAAAGACGAGAGTGATGGAAGAGTAAGTTTCAGTTGTTCCATTTTTTATTATACTCCCTCTGTTTCAAATCTTTTATTATACCCCCCTCTGTTTCAAATCTTTTTATCTGTATTCTTATTTAGTTTCATTAGCCTTTCTAATTTAATACACTATTTTATTACATTAAAACTTAAATACTTGCACCCGGAGGATGCATATATTTGGTAGTCATTATAAAGTTTGAACACGTTTTTATTTTTCTACATAATCGTTGTTGCATTTTTGTAGATGCTTTGGTAGTTTTTGTATGCCCATTCATATCGGATCCCGTAATGTCGTTGAGGAAGCATTGAACCTCGTCGTTGTTGTAAATTCCTAACACCACTTGCTTACGTTTTTGACATTCATTCACACCTCTTCATACACTTCCAGTAAGGGCTGAAGGGAAGAATGTAGTACCCGGCTGACGGACTACTCAGTTCCACGATACTGTTCTCAGACATTACGAGTAACCACTCACGACCAACAGGTATCTAAATTGGGGGTCTTAACCTCTGCAGAGGTACAATTGTTACATAATCTATGCGGTTGCATAAGAGTATTACCAATCCCCTGTAATTCTAAAGGGATGGCCCTTTTCATATCACGGGCGGGACTTTCCATGGAATAGTACAGAAAGCCCGCCAAATTACGTGAAGTCACGTGGGTCCTCAGTTTTCAGTTGGACGTCGGGCAGAAAGGTCTTTCTGCCTTAGCTGAAGCTCACTATATACGCGCGCTATGCTAGTCAGATATTTTGTTAATGAAATGTTAGTTAAGGAAATAAAAGTTTAAGAAAAATAACACGGTCTCGTGATTAATGGGTGTCTTGGTAACAGGACTGATTGGAAGAAGAAATGAGCCAAGTGCGACCGAGCACCAGGACGAAGCCCAAGATGTTAGAAGAAGAACCTAAGATAGAAGATGAACAGAAGAAGTAAGAAGTAATTAAGTAAGAAGGGTATGCAACACAATGGAATATTCTACTGCCTCAATCGACAGGGTGGGCATAGCTAGATAGAACCAAATGGATTCACGCCTTTTTTAAGTACACTTACCTGAAGTGAAAGGCAAGGATTTCCGCCCAGGATTTGTACCCAGATCACCGATTTCATTTCTTATAATGATAACTATTACGTTAAATGTACCTCTATTTCATACTTGTATGCATTAAAGCTGTTCTTCAAAAAATACAGCTACGGACAAGAACATTTCCTAAAACCCAGCTTGATATGCCGAGTAAATACCATTTAAGAAATAAGAAAACAAATAAAAATAAAAAAAAAAAATTAAATTGACCTTGTGGCCCATTATGTCTATGACGAAGGAGTAGTTGATTCTTCTAGACAACTTGCCTTACTTTAGTCGACTCTACGTTTCGTTAATATTACTAGCAAATATATGCACCCTCCGGGTGCAAGTATTTAAGTTTTAATGTAATAAAATATCATATTAAATTAGAAAGGCTAATAAAACTAAATAGGAATGCAGATAAAAAGATTTGAAACAGAGGGGGCTATAATCGAATAAATAGAACAACTGAAACTTACTCTTCCATCACTCTCGTCTTTCATTGTTATTTTTTCTAATTTAAGTATTTAGTTATAAGAGGAAGTAAAGAATAAAATGACAGTTATTTTATCTTGTTAATGGATTTCATTTAAGATTAATTGAAGAGATTTTTGCTTATATTCATTAAAATAAAACCAAACAGTTAGAAATCAATGATACTAAGCACATATTTATTAAATTCGATTTTTTAATATTAATATGCAAATTAGCCTTCCTGTTCACACTGTAAACCGCTATTTTGTTTTATATATAAATATAATTGCATGTTGTCAGTATGTAGACATAGTTAACAGTATTAATAATGTAAGACAATTTTATTGATAATTGAGGTTTAGATAAAAATAAAATCATGGAGAATGTGATGTCAATAACTAAGAGAATTGTGACTTGAGTAGGAATATAGTTTCGGTTACAGACAGAAAAACACACAATCTCCATTATAATAAGATATGTTAAACAAAATTAATGTACGCATCCTAGAGATGTTAAAGTCAACACTGCTCACTGAAATGTATGCATATATCTGACTCAGTTGGGAACCACCCACGCCGAGGTATCTTTGTAAGTGTCACATAATACGAATTAAATGACCTTTGACCACGAGCTGCCAACTCCCGCCTCCGCCATTTTTGATACTCCTCTTTATCTGTTACCCGATCTGATTACTCAAGGGGAACTATCTCACAATAACGAATCGATGGATAAGGTACGTAAACCATGGAAAGACCTTGGGAATTCCAGGGGTCAAGAGTAACATCTTATAAATCTGGAAAATTAAACGTAGTTGTATTTACGACATAAACTTCATGTCAGCTCATCGGGCTGAACAAAGGTATTAGATTTTGGCGGTAGATTGTGAATTAGGGATCTCCAGTGTTAGTAGGTTAGCCGATATATCGGAAGAGTAAACACAGGCTATCCTTTCCTTAGAGTTTTATCATTTATTTACTATATTTAGTTGGGGTGCAATGTCGGATATATCGGGCACCCAACGAGACTCACTCAATTTTGGTTTGTTTTGTTTTACGGCATATCAATCTCGGTGGGTCATTTAATGCCGATAAAGTTTTGAAATAAATCAATTCTTAATGGATAATACAATTTTTTCATAAATACATTTTTCTATTCAACCCATAGATGGAACCCTAACAGGTACTACCACTCCGGGTCAGAGTGGACCAGGGAGCAATGGTGATGAAGGGTGCTCCACATTCCCCAAACCTCCAAAACTGGAACCTCACCATCAGATAGAGTTTAACGTCATTCCCAGGACATGTAGACCCGCAGCCACCGCCTTCTAGCACCCATATGATAAAAAGAGGTTGGGGCTTGCCACAAGGACAATAGGGTTGGGAAAATCATATAGGTGCTAGGGCTTGACGTGACCAGCCGATTGATCGGAGGGGGCCTCTCCGACCGCCCGTCTAGCCCAAGATAGGGCCAAATGGTATTAACCTGTATTTCATTCTTGAATTTTGAGATAAAATCTCTTTTTCAAATGATCACTGGAACTGAAGAAGTCTGGTTATGGCATTTATATCTAAATGAATTTTTTTCTACGCTGAGTTGTTGTAGCATGTTAAAAAATCATTTAAAAAGAAATGGCATAACTAGACTACTTCAGTTCCAGTTATCTTTTGAAAAATAGATTTTATCTCGAAAATTCAAGAATAAAATACAGGTTAACACACAACACCATTGTTACCGTATTATTTTTTTTTCTTTACATCTGCCTTGTGATAGCCTTCTAAATCAACCTCCTAACCAATATATACACAATGCTTCAAGCAAATTATAAAACTCTCTTATTCATATATATATATATATATATATATATATATATATATATATATATATATATATATATATATATGTGTGTGTGTGTGTGTGTGTGCAGACAATGGTTTATATGACCGCTCATTTTTCTACTGACCAACAGAGGATACTTTTTCATTAAATAAGTAGGGATGGGACTAATTACACCTATATAAATCCATGTCTTTCATATATAGATGTTTATTTACGCAAACATATACGCATATAAATATATGTCATACCTGTCTTTTCACACGCTCAAACGCGCACTCACTCTCCCCCACACACACACACGCAGAGACATACACACACATTATATATATGTGTGCGGGTTTGTGCGTGTGTTTGTGCGTGTGGAAAGACAGGCATCCTTTATATGTATATACGTGTATATTTGTGGAAATAAACGTATATAAATAGACAAAGATGAGATATCCTAATATATATATCTTATTATAATGGAGATATAATGGTTTTATCTAAAAATTATTAATAAAATTGTCTTACATTATTAAATATTTACATACTGAAAACATGCAATTATATTTATAT
>CM042143.1:31841469-31858969 GCA_023376005.1 Doryteuthis pealeii
AAGGATCGCAACTACCTGCCTGGAAAATCTGGATTTTGCAGCAGTGATCAAGAAAAGGCACTTTACTATGAAATGCAGATTTATTAATGTACACTCTGGAAGGGTTGCTTCCCTGTTAAACAGTCGCATTCTGATAAATACATTAATACGCGTGTTCCTAAATCCTCCGTCCGTTATCAGCCTGCAACACATTCTGGTTAAAAATGACACCACGAATACAGATTATCTGGCGTCGCTGAATCACAGATTTCTTATTTGTCCCATTTTATTTCACCCATTTAATTCCAAGAATATTTATAATCATTCCACAGATTATCCAATTTTGCCTAGAAGGAGTTTAGAGATGGGGCATTCACTACTGATGAAGGTAGTTTATTCCATGTATTCACCACTCTGTAGCTAAAATAATTTTGTCTTCCGTTTGCTTTACAAGATTTCTTAAGGAGTTTTAATTTATGTCCCCTTGTATAGATATTTTGAGCAATGTTTAGTACATCCTCATCACCTTTTTCTTTTACTAAATAAGGAGACTGAGTAAATTTTCATACATTTTTTATTGACCCAAATTCCCATTTCAACCATATAGTTGGTAAATAGCCATTACACGTTTGTTCGCTACGACGTCTGGGACTCAGGGGACTAACTCTCTTAATTTTTCCACTGAGTTAGTAGTCACATGACTAGACCAACCAATGAGAGACCTGCTAATAGGTCAGCGAGAGGTCATTTCCATGTCTATCACAATTAAATGAACGACTCATAAGGTTTAACCACCAATGGAGTACAATGAATGACCCCTAACTTTTGGCTATTCTAGCCTACAAATATATTTCTTCAGCATCCAATGACATGAAAGAAAACATTCAAACACTTATACTTTCCAAAATATTGTAATACAATAAATAAAACAATGCAATACCGTAGATAAATACCGTAGTCTAGACCTTGATGTAGCTTACCTTGTTTACTTGCATATTCCGAACATACTAAAACCTCACCACTAATACACAATAGTATTAATAATATAATACTTATGTTTGCAATTAAGTATGCATGCGAGGGCATTATTTACTCTTTTTTATAAAAAAAATCACACGACATTTGCTCGAAACTTATGGCTCGCTGTCTATCAGCGAAAAAAATAAACTTACGATAGAGTATCTTATGTTTTTATTTAGCTAATAAACTTTTATATACATTTAACTAATAGCCTTTGATTTGATAGATATGCTGTATACCTCTTTACTTACTTCTATTCTTCTATTATTCTTGTCATCTTCTAGCGTCTGGACTTCTCTTGGGGATTCTCTTTTATCAGAAGCCCTGTGTCATTAGTAGTTTTTAGATAATAACACAAGACTTCGATTTACTTAGATCATATTTATTTCGAAATCCCCACCAGACTACCTGCGCAGATCGAGTCGGAGCGTGAAATACACGACTCACCACCGTCGTGGTTTCTGGCCGACTTACTAAAATCTATTTCTAATCTAAACCGGAAGAGGGTCTCCTCCACCGATTCTCACGGTATCCACTAGAAAGGAACAGGATGAGGTCAAGCCTTGTCATTCATCCTTCAAGGCCGTGGGCTGCAACTTATTACAGCCATTTTGATTTCTACACTACTGTACATGAATATTAACAATCTAATAATTATGTAACAGATATTTACCCAACCCGTTCTAGGAATAGGATGTAACACAAGATCGCCAGTATAGGATATCCAACGATCATCGAACTGACTATTCAGCAGTAATGAATCTGCGAGGCCAACTTGCAAACCATTAAACCAAGATGGGACGCCCAATAGCATTTGGTTGGTATAGTTATTTACTAAGCTTAGCTTAGATGTGGCTCAAAGCGAGAAGTTTGGGGCGCCCAATAAGAATTGAACTCACTAACAATGGTCTGCAAATCTAGCTTGCTAATCATTACAGCACGTAATGGTGTGGATATAGGCTATCGGGAGACACTTAGATCGAGCTAACGCTAAGGTTAGGCCTAGAAACAATATTAGCTTCGAGGTTTCAAAAAATGATTCATGTAATGAAAGATCCTCTTGTTTTTAGGTGAGAGTGCAGTGGTGTACTGGTTAGAGTCGTAGGAAATGAATTCGTCGACCCGAGTTCAAATCCCGGACGAAGCTACTGTTTACATAGCGCTAACACTCTTGAGAAAGGTATGAATCCAACTATTCTCCCTCCAGCTATGTGTAAATAGTAGGGTAGAATGGCTCTTTAACCTTGGTTAGGCAACCCGTCTAGGAGAAGGAAAACTCTTAATTCAAACCTCCTAAATCTCCGCTTGGGGTGGTCACTACTAGAATAGCTCAGTCCTTACTTAGTGATCTATTTCAATTTTTAAAAAGATATATTTATTTTAAACTTTTGATTGGTCTTAAAAATTTGGTTTGGTTTGGTTTGTTTTGTTTTACGGCATATCAATCTCAGTGGGTCATTTAATGCCGATAAAGTTTTGAAATAAATCAATTCTTAATGGATAATACAATTTTTTATAAATACATTTTTCTATTTAACCCATAGATGGGACCCTAACAGGTTCTACCACTCCGGGCCAGAGTGGGTAATGGAGGGGTGCTCACATTCCCCAAAACCTCCAAAACTGGAACCCACCATCAGATAGAGTTTAACGTCATTCCCAGGACATGTAGACCCGCAGCCACCGCCTTCTAGCACCCATATGATAAAAAGGGGTTGGGGCTTGCCATAAGGGTAATAGGGTTGGGAAAATCATAGGTGCTAGGGCTTGACGTGACCAGCCGATTGATCGGAGGGGGCCTCTCCGTCGCCCGTCTAGCCCAAGATAGGGCCAAAATGGAGTATTGCATGTCATGAACTGTTCATCCACCTGGGCTCTATCCTTAAGCATCACGGGTCGCCACCCACGGCAAACAGGTGGCCCCATTGGGGGAGTCTTACCCCTATGCAGAGGTGCACTCGGTGCCTTCTAACGCCCCAGCCGACAGGGCGGTGGTCTTAAAAAGTCGTTCATTTCATTAGATGCGGATAATATAGGATAAAACACTTTTGGTGGTTAAACCTTATGAGTCGTTCATTTAAGTGTGATAGACATGGAAATGACCTCTCATTGACCTATTAGCAGGTCTCTCATTGGTTGGTCTAGTCATGTGCCAATGTACATATTTTAATAGCACGAAGGGAAACACAAATATATTCGTCCTATATTGATCGACTCGCGGACTCCCTTGACCAATACGCCAACCCCACCTACATTGACTCCCACCTCCTCCACCAACACCTCATTAGGCAGTTGGCTGTAAAGTTTTGGCTCATCAGTGAATTAAGACCATATAAAAATATCTATTTCGGCTAAATCTAATATATCTTCCCATCTAAGCATCCATAATCTCTCGACAAACGAATAATACCTGCGTATTCAAGGGGCCCGTACTTTTTCTTTATGTTGTGCTCGTGTATGTCACAATAAAACCCACACTTCAGTTTTATTATCGGGTATTTAGCGACCCTTTTTTTTTGGTTGGTGACAGATTCCAACTAAGATAAGACAGTCGGAATATTTTATTGCTGTAACAGAGAGAAAGACAGCCTGCTGTTAATGTTATTCGCGGGTGGGTAACTGTATTGATATATTGAGATATAAATTTTGCTTCATTTACAAGGGACAAGCAAGGAATAAAATCAGACATTTTAACGTTTGCGTATGCCAGTCTCAGTAGTCCTATGTGTGTTCATGCGTAGTTGTGAGCTCTAATATGTCTCTATGGGGTGTGGATCGGGGAGTTTCGGTATGTCTATATAATGTGTGTATATCAATATAATGTGCGTGTGTATGTTTGTGCGTGGTTGTGTGTGTATCCTTATGAAACAACAAGCACATGCTCGGACATATGTATTCATACTAACATTTCTGAACATATATACGAACATCAGTGTGCCAGTGTGTCACATTTTTTTTCTAACTTACTCCCTTGCCGACACTGTAAACAACCAGGCCGACTTTGTGCCCAAATAAATAAAATTCCGGGCCAAATCCGGCCCCGCAATTCTAAAATTTCGAATTCCCAAGTCTTAGTCATTGTGATTCTTTTTTATGAGAATTTTTTTATTTTACGACGAATTTTTTACAATAATAATTTTTATATGAGAGAAATAGATTTATAAATAAATAACTTAATTGCTGCCCGATATGGTGACTTTTGGTTTGGTTTGGTTTGGTTTGGTTTGGTTTGTTTTATGGCATATCAATCTCAGTGGGTCATTTAATGCCGATAAAGTTTTGAAATAAATCAATTCTTAATGGATAATACAATTTTTTTATGAATACATTTTTCTATTTAACCCATAGATAGGACCCTAACAGATACTACCACTCCGGGTCAGAGTGGACCAGAGAGCAATGGTGATGAAGGGATGCTCCACATTCCCCAAACCTCCAAAACTGGAACCTCACCATCAGATAGAGTTTAACGTCATTCCCAGGACATGTAGACCCGCAGTCACCGCCTTCTAGCACACATATGATAAAAAGGGTTGGGGCTTGCCATAAGGGCAATAGGGTTGAGAAAATCATATAGGGCTTGACGTGACCAGCCGATTAATCGGAGGGGGCCTCTCCGACCGCCCGTCTAGCCCAAAAAGGGCCAAAGTGGAGTATTGCATGTCATGAACTGCTCATCCACCTGGGCTCTATCCTTAAGCATCACGGGTCGCCACCCACTGGCCGACACTGTAAACAATCAGGCCGACTTTGTGCTCAAATAAAAAACATTCTGGGCCAAATCCGGCCCCGCAATTCTAAAATTTCGAATTCCCAAGTCTTAGTTATTGTGATTCTTTTTCATGACAATTTTTTTATGTGAAGTTTTACGACGAATTATTTGTACATTAACAATTTTTTTATATCAAAGAAATAGATTTATAAATAGATAACTTAATTGCTGCCCGATATGGTGGCTTTTAAGCTAATATTCTTATATATACATAAGAACAATAATGTCTACACTAATAGAACTTTCTCTTTTTTCTCTGTCTTTTGTATATTTCTGATTTAGTAGGGATTTCATATTTTAGATTTCATCTGGATTTGTATTTCATCTTGGACGATCTCATTTTTAACTTGAGACTGTTACAAGATGTTAACGGTCGTAGAATTAGGGAATAAGAGTATTACTACATAGATAGTGATTTCCCATTTTGGTCAAATTGATTCTATAAAGTACTCTTATCTGATTGATTGATTGATTAATTGATTGATTGATTTTAACAGTATGCCAAAAAATCCAGTGTTATTTTTGACGATTTGGACGGGCTCATTTTTAAGCTGAGCGAGTTACAAATGATAACGATCGTACAATTAAGGAACACGGACAAAAAAAAAGAAATTCGTTTATGTGTGTGGGAGGGTGTGCATTTATCAAAAGGACCATAAAAGGACATTACACATCTTTGTGCACTTACGTATTTAAAAAAAAAAATAACATCATATTTTTGTAAGATATTTGAACAAAGCAAGCAAAATGAAAGGGTTATTTTTCTATACTGCTATCATTTTGTTTGTCGCCCACAACTTTTTGTATTCCTTTTTTTAAGTAATAAAACTCTATGAAGGTTTTGGTAGTAAATAACTCATAAAGGTGTTACATAATACGTGAGTTGTCAACGAATTATGACTGTAAGTGAAGTAAAATTTAAGTGACGGTATTGAGGATGGAAAGTTACCAGGACCGTTATAAAAGTTATTGACAAAAATTAACCTATTTCTCTGAATGTTTGAGATGAGGCTTGATGATTACTATTATCTGCGTTATTCGGACTATTGTCCCCATCTTTATTGTTATTAGTAGAACGTTTCGGCCGATATACCCTCAATTTGACACATGGCCTAGTGGATAAGGTAGTTAGGTTAAGACAGTTTTAAGTGACAGTTATATCTGGATTCCGTGTTCAATCCTCAGTAGCAACAGTAACATAGAAAAATAATTAACACAGCTCCTACCCCAGCTATGGTTAGCGGAATAAGAACAGGATACCTCCGTGGAATGAATAAAGGGTTAAGTTCAAAGTTCCGTGATGGCTCCCGATTACGACAAGAAAGTTCCCGAGTCCGAAAAGAAGATTCCCGAGTCCGAGAAGCTTCCTGAGTCCGAGAAGCTTCCTGAGTCCGACAAGAGATACCTGAAGAAGGCCGGAGGGTATATCGGCCGAAACGTTGTACATATAACAACAAAGATGATGACAATAGTCCGAATAACGCAGATAATACTAAATATTAACCTTTCCTTGACCTAGATGTCTGATTGGCTTAGGGAAGAGCCTGTGAGGGTAAGTGGATTAGAGTAAGTTAGAATGTGGCGGTTAGTTAAAGGGGCCAGACGTGATATGGTCGTCTGTTATCAGGTAGGCTATCGTTGTTAAACCCTTTTGGGGTTCAGTTTTGATAAAGACATCTTTGAAAAATAAACATTCTTGCGTCATCATTAAAAAACAAAAAAGGTTGAGCATAGACAACCGGACTTAGCACAGAAGAAGCCGTATCGACCAGAGGACGAAATCAACCGAAAATAAAATGGCCAGTCACTGAAACAGAACAACCCAAGAACTCTCTCTCTCTCTCTCTCTCTCTCTCTCTCTCTCTCTCTCTCTCTCTCTCTTCTCTTCTCGCCATTTGTATTTAAGGTGTATATATATATTTACCAACCCTCCGCACGAGCAGGATGTGACACAAGGTCAATTTCTTAAGCGGAGTTCAACAGGTTTGAATTCAGAGTTTTCCTTCTCTAGACTGGTTGCCTAACCAAGGTTAATGAGCTCAGTCTACCCTACTATTTATCCATAGCTGGAGGGAGAGTAGGATTCATACCTTTCCCAATGTTTTTAGCGCAAAGTGAAATGCAATTATCACATCCAGGATTTGAACTCGGGGCGACGAGTCCATTTCCCATGACTTTAACCATCGCACCACGCGCTTTAAGGGGTATATAACAAAGATTGCAAGGGCTATTAGAGTACTCCGACTGGTGAGACTGTCTACAGTTATTTCAAGCTAATGCTCTTGGGAAATTCAGGAATGCACTTCTTCCAGATCCGTCCCTTAACAAAGTTTTTTACACTTATGTGTCACAATAATTTATAGAAAAGGAAGCGTCATTTAGTGAGCACTTAGAAGATCCACTCTCCCATGACTTACCCTCCATGGCCATGCATTACCAGGAAAAGGCTGTTACTGCTATTGTCAACCTTGGGTTCAATCAGTATCAGGTACGAGAGGAATAATTTGAAAATAAATATGGCGCCTGTGTCGTCTAGACAAGTCCGATGTTGTATCATTCAAAGAATGAAAGACGGCGTGAGAAATAATTGGAGGGTAGATGAAAAAAAAAAAAAAAAAAAAAAAAAATGACTTAGGGATGGAAAATGAAGTAAGCAAAGAAAAGTGTCTGGGCGAATTGGGGAGATTGTCCAAGTCAACCTAAGTGGCCAAAGAAAAAGATGGAAAGTTGAAAAAATAGAGTGAGAAAAAATATTCGCAAATGAAAAAGTTGAAGTAAAATAGGTTGGAAAATTAAAGAAAAAAAAAAAAAAAAAAGAATGAAAATGGAGGATTTATTGGTCATTAATTAATTATTAATTAATTCTAATGGCAAGTCAATCCGCAAGTGTTATCTTATGCCTAAAGGTTAGGGAATCGCATTCATTGTACGTTCATATTAACATTTTTTTTGTACCGTTGTTTCTTAAGAGATTTTTTCACAAATATATCATATCTATTAATAATAGAGATTCGCTCCCGGTTTTTGTCTGTAACAAAAACTACGTCACTGCTTTCGTCAAATTACCCAAAATCGTCATAACATAGAATACAATTTATTCTACGATTTTTGGCATGTTCAAATTTTGAGTGTATTTATTCAATAAATACACTCAAAATTTGAGCATGCAACATTAGACAGTCCTCGTTGTTTTTCAAAACAAGTTTTAATAAATACATGACTGGATGGTTTGGGTGATATGTGGCAGGTGACCGTACAGCTGTTTTTTCGTAGGATGTTGTTTCCACGTCTTGTTCAGGATCACCCGTAGCATTCTTGTGCAGCTTCCGTCTAGTTTATTCTCTAGTCGCTTAATTAGGGTCCAGGTGGTGCAGCCATACAGCAATACTGACACGACAACGGCCTGGAAGAACTGTCTCTTTAACTTGTCTGTGAGATTGGATTTCCATATGATCGTTAATTTATTTATTTCGGCCCATGCTTTTCCTATGCGTGCATTAACGTCATTACTGTGGAGGAGTTGTTACTGCCTAAGTATATAAATTGTTCTACAGAGTTTAGGGGTTTGCCATCGATGGTTGAGATGTCGCTTTTGTTTTTGAAAACATGAACTCCGTTTTATCCTAGTTCATGTACAGGCCGACATTTCGTGCTGCCTTTTCTAGGCTGTGTAGTAAGGATTCGGCTTGTGCAGGTGTATTTACGAGTAGTGCCAGGTCATCAGCAGAGTCTGCATCCGTAATAGTATGTGCGGGATATCGCCTGCTTCTTGCTTTTTTTAGTGTGAGGCGTTTTTCTTTTATGGGATCTAGTGATGTTCTGAGTACGTAGTCTAGGCATTTAATGAATATATATGGCTCTAGTGTATCTCCTTGTAGGACTCCGGCGACGATGTCATCGAAGTCTGTGTCGCCATCTGGTGATCATACCATTGCTTTTGTATTTTGATTCTCTACGTCACAATAGAATGCCCAAATAAAGAAGAAAGTAAAAAGAAAAAAACGAATAAGCATTAATAGAGCGGTTGAAAAGCAAGTCGTGCTGTTTTCCCCTGTTGGGATTATCTTCCCATTTGCCTGGAAGAGTTATCTTCCCGCTGGGGTTTTCTGTGCCGACCACCAGAGGACCTCTGGTATTTAAGCGAGGGTTTTGAAACTCCCTGTCTTTTCTGCCTCTTCTCGTAGGTTCCCACATGGGTTAGACACATTGTCACACCCTTCTCGGTGGGGGCTTCTGCCCCTAACGCTAGGCAACTCTCCTGGGGGCTTCGGCCCCTTCTCACTAGTAAGTGATTTTTAATGTATGGACTCTCCAGTCCTTTAATCTCTACTGTTGTATGTTCATGTACATGTATTTTATTGTTACTGTATCTTCTCGTATAAATGTGCTGTTTTTTTATATAAAATGTTATGTCCAACACCACGTGTCGGAGTTGTATGTTTCAACAAGATATAACATTGTTATAACCTAGCCCTTACACCCCTAAGTATTGATACATTTACTGTATGGTTTGTTTTGGTTTGTTGTTTAATTGCATATCAAATTTCGTGGATTATTTGATGTTAAAAACACCCTTGCAGAAGAACAGTAGTGGTACTGGGGTACTAACTCATAGCTAGGGGATAAAGAGGTTCATACCTTTCTCAAGGGTATTAGTCCATAAGTGAACGTAATAGCAAGACTAGAACATTTAGTGTTTGGGATGTATATGGCTGTGTAACAACTATTACGGGGCAATAGTTTTAACTCGTTAGAAGGAAGCGAGCAAAAGGAAGTAAATAAATATATGAATAAATAAATAAACATAAAAAAGAAAACCTTGAAGGACATTGAACAAGATTAATTTTTTAAAAGATTAAATCTATTCGATAAAAAGAGATGAAAGCATTTCGTATGTTCAATAGTCGTCGTTATAATTAGTGTGTAAGATTTATATGCAATTGTCAAATACTAATGGGACAAAGGTTGGAATTAATTAAAAAGATTTATGCAATAGAAAATAAAGCAATGAAATAAATAAATAAATAATAGTAAATGAGAAAAGTAAAGGAAGAAGAAAGGAGATCTATGAAAGAAATGGAAAGAGAAAAGAAGGAAAGAAAGAAAGAAATGTGGAAGGAGAAAAGAAAGAACATCTTAGAATTTACGAAAGAAAAGCACAAGGAAAAAAGTAGAAGATGGAAGAACTCTTTGGATGAAAGAATGGATATAAGGAAAGAAGAAAAAAGAAGAAATCTTATTAATAATGGAGATTCGCTTCCGGTTTTTGTCTGTAACAAAAACTACGTCACTGCTTATGTCACATTACCCAAACGTCATAACATAGAATGAATACACTCAAAATTTGAACATGCAACATTTGACAGTCCTCATTGTTTTTTTTTAAAACAAGTTTTAATAAATACATGACTGGTATTATATATTTATATATAATTTGTTTTATTTTAATACATATTTAAAGTTTACATTTCAAATTGTTTTATTTTTTAATCCTTTAATGCTGACATTGAATTTTTTACTCCCTCTCCTCCGGCAATATGTTTCAAAAATCTATTTTTACATCGCCCGGACGGTGTTTTTTTTGTACTAGTAATAGTAAAGGAAGAAGAAAATCTTGGAATTTGTGGCGAAATACGAAATAAACTATCTAAAAGAAAGAAGGAAAGAAGGAAAGAAGGAAGAAAGAATAGTTAGGTAAGAAAATACACTCTTAGAGAGGATGAAAGAAAAAAAAAGAAAGAAAGAAAGTCTCCAAAAGAAAGAATAAAGAAAGAAAAGAAAATTGTAGAAAAAAACAACAACAACAACAAAGAGACCAAGAAAAATAATAGAGAAAGCAAGAAAGAAAGAAAAAAAAAGAAGAAAGAATTAAAGAATATATGTATTCCTCTTCTTTTTTCTTTCTTTTTTTTTCTTTCTTTCTTTGTTCCTACCTTTCTTTCTTCATTTTCCCTTCTTCCACCCTGTCGGCTGAGGCGTTAGAATGCACAGACTGCACCTCTGCAGAGGGGTAAGACACCCCCAATGGAACCACCTGTTGGCCGTGGGTAGCGACCCGTGATGCTTAAGGATAGAGACCAGGTGGATGAGTAGTTCATGACAGGCAATACTCCACTTTGGCCCTATCTTGGGCTAGACGGGCGGTCGGAGAGGCCCCCTCCGATCAATCGGCTGGTCACGTCAAGTCCTAGCACCTATATGATTTTCCCAACCCTATTGCCCTTATGGCAAGCCCCAACCGCTTTTTATCATATGGGTGCTAGAAGGCGGTGGCTGTGGGTCTACATGTCCTGGGAATGATGTTAAACTCTATCTGATGGTGAGGTTCCAGTTCTGGAGATTTAGGGAATGTGGAGCACCCCATTCATCACCATTGCTCCCTGGTCCACTCTGACCCGGAGTGGTAGTACCTGTTAGGGTTCCATCTATGGGTTAAATAGAAAAATGTATTTATAAAAAATTGTATTATCCATTAAGAATTGATTTATTTCAAAACTTTATCGGCATTAAATGACCACTGAGGTTGATATGCCGTAAAACAAAACAAACCAAACCAAAATTATAAATTTGAATTTGAAAGTATTCTTTCGTATACATGTTTCTATGCACACCATTTTGTCTTTGGATATTTGCAAAATTAAAACAAGTTTGGCACAAGGATACCTTCGAGAAGCGCCCATTGTGTATAAAAATTACAAGCAAAAACATGCAAGATTTACATTCTAAATATCACTCACGGACACAATGTTTTATTCAACTTTTGGATGAAAGCGCACCTGTGGCGAAATTTCAGCTTGTTTGTACATGTTTGTGCATGTTTACTGCTCTGTTTTGATTAACATCGCCATCGTATATCGATGGTATGTCATATTAAAATGCTTTTTAGTGTGTAGGTGAATGTGTGTCCGTGTTAATATATTTGATGCGTTTCTGTGTTAGTGATTTGAAGGGTATGTGTGTACAGCCCTGGTGCAAAGATGAATGATGTCGGATACGTTTGGCGCAGGGTGGGGCGTAGAGTACTTAGAGAAGATTTATGAGACCCTACAATACGTTATACTTTCCCTACACGTTTGCGTCCGAGATCAGCCTTCGTTTTAATTTTCTTCTCTTTCTCATTTTTTTTTTGTATATTGTTATTTCAATTGTTGTTTCACATCTTCTTTACTTTTTTCTTCTTTCTTTTTTTTTTCCTTTCTTCCTTCCTTCTTTCATTCTCTTCTTGTTTCCTTGTGAATTTGTTTATAAAGTCTGTTTATGTTTGTGTTATTAATTCTTTTTCCTATCTCAATTCTTCTGAGATTTTTCTTTTTATTCCCTTTCTTTCTCTCTTTCTTTCTCTCTTTCTTTCTCTCTTTCCTTTTCTCTTCTTCTTTTTCTTTCTTTCTTCTTCATTCTTTAATTTCCCTTCCTTTTCCTATCTCAATTCTTCTGAGATTTTTCTTTGTATTCCCTTTCTTTCTCTCTTTCTTCTCTTTTCTTTCTCTCTCTCCTCTTTCTTTTTCTTTCTTTAATTTCCCTTCTTTTTCCTATCTCAATTCTTCTGAGATTTTTCTTTGATTCTCTTTCTTTCTCTTCTTTCTTTCTTTCCTTCTCCCTTTCTTCTTTCTTTCTTTCTTTAATTTCCCTTCCTTTTCCTATCTCAATTCTTCTGAGATTTTCCTTTTTATTCCCTTTCTTTCTTTCTTTCTTTCTTTCTTTCCTTTTCTTTTTCTTTATTCCCATTTATCTTTATTTCTTTCTTTTTACTTTGTTTCTTTCTGGTTTTTCCTGTATTCCTCTTCTTTCTTTCTTTCTTTCTTTCTTTCCTTCTTTGTTCCTACATTTCTTTCTTTACTTTCCCTTCCTTTTCTCTTTCTTTTTTCCTTTTTCTCTTTGTTTCTTTTTTTCTTTGTTTCTTTCATTTTTTCCTTTTCTGTATTCCTCTTCTTTATTTATTTATTTTCCCCTATATTTCTTTCTTTCTTTCCTTCTTTTTCCTAAGTTTCTTTCTTTACTTTCCCTTCTTGTTCTCTCTCTCTTTCTTTCTTTTTCTTTTTGTTTCTTTTTACTTTGTTTTTTTTTTTAATCTTTGTTGTACCTTTTCTGTATTCTTTTTCTTTATTTCTTTCTTTTTCCCTATATTTCTTTCTTTTCTTTCTTTCTTTGTTCCTACCTTTCTTTCTTTACTTTCCTCTCCTTTTCACTTTCTTTCTTCCTTTTTCTCTTTGTTTCTTTTTTTTACTATATTTCTTTCCTTTTTTACTTTTCTGTATTCCTCTTCTTTATTTATTTCCCTTTTTCTATCTTTCTTTCTTTATTTATTCACTCGATTCTTTTATTTTGTGCTTGTTTATTTCTAATTCATTATCTTTGTCCCGTAATAGTTGTTACAATTTCAAATCTTATTATAATGGAGATTGTGTGTTTTTCTGTCTGTAACCGAAACTATATAACTATTCAAGTAACAATTCCCTTAGTTTATTTACGTCACCTTCTATAGGATTTTATTTTTTATTTAAACCTCAATTATTAATAAAATTGTTTTACATTATTAATACTGTTGACCACATCTACATACTAATAACATGCAATTGTATTTATATATACAACAAAATACCAGTTTACAGTGTGAATGGGAAGGCTAATTTGCATATTGATATTAAAAATCTGATTTTAATAAATATTTGCTTGGTATTATTGATTTCTTATTGTTTGGTTTTATCTTAATGAATATTATCTAAAATCTCAGCGATAAATCTTAAAAGAAATCCCTTAACAAGAAAAAATAACTGTAATTTTATTCTTTACTTCCTATTTTAACTAAATAGTTAAATTAGGAAAATTTAGCAATGAAAGACGGGAGTGATGGATGAGAAAATTATTTTATATAGAAACTAATTAAAATATGTAAGTAAAGTAAAGTCGACGGGGCGGCCTAAAGTCGGTATCAGCCAGTCAGCGAGGGAGTCTATCCCCTTTTCAATAGCGCTAGACCAGGGAGATTGTTTTAGCATCTGAGGTGATTCTTATCATTCGACTCATCAAAATTGTTCTATTTAGGCAAAGGAATTTTTGTCGTCTGCTAGGAATTTTAAAAGCGAATTAAAAATAATTAAATCTATTATTTAAGGTCAAACTTTGTCTAAATCGATAAGTAGTAACATAATAACCATCATTAAAAAAAGAAAAATATAATTACATATGCAGTTTATTTTTAAAAGATTTAAAACCATTTGTTTTGGTCAATTTCGACGCCATCTGCCATTCAGCCTCTTTTTCGATGATTTTAAGTGCTTGTTTACAATTTTACTGTAACATTCGCGATTGCAAAAAAATTAACCAAAATTCAGGTAATTATCTGATTTTAATGAAATTTTCAGTATTGATTTAACAATTAATGAATTTTATAAGGCATCAGTTATTTTATTTCAAAACTTTAATTTAGTATTTTTGCTATGAAAAATTAATATATAAAATTCATTTAAAATAAAAATATTCGGATTTTAAGTTTAAAATGTTATATTTTTTTATTCTAAAAATAAATATCTACTTAATGCAAACCTTATTTTAGGCGCAAAAAGTAATAAGTTTTGAAGAAAAACTCTATTGAAAATGTACCCCCTCCCCTTTTTGAGCAGAAAAAAACATCGATGTATAATTTTTTCTTTTATAAGATAATAGCCAATTAAATAATTATCAAATGAGTAAAAAAGAAATCTCCAAAAAATAAATTATCTATTATTTTTTTACATTTTATTTTTCGATTTTCGGTACTTATTTTCTCATAAAACAACAACCGTAAAAAATTTGTTTGTTTGTTTCTATGCATAACTTCGGTCTTTTATCTCATTATTTATATTGTAATTAGTATCGAAAATGACCAACTTGCAAAACATTTTACGCCCCCAACATAAGGGGGGTCAAAATTAAGCGACCTGAAAAAAATGAGAAAGTTTTGAAATAAAATAAATAATGCATTATAAAGATCGTTAATTGATAAATAAACACTGAAAATTTCATTAAAATCCGATAATTCCCTGATTTTTGGTAAATTATTTTCTGTAGGGGGGCTAAAATCATTTTGTCAAAAACGAATTTTAGGCTCATTTTGCCAGTAGCTAGTTCTATTGGATCTTGCAAATTTCATACACCCCATCGACTGGCACTATAGAATAAGTCGGTAGCACTTCTATCGAGGGGTAAGACAAACTCTTCCAAATGGACCACCTATTCACCGTGGATGGCGATTCGTTTTGCTTATGGACGCATTCCTGCTGGCTGAGCTGTCCATGACATGCAATACTCCGCTTTGGCTCTTACGATCAATCGGCTGCTCATGTTATGCCAAGGCACTTATAAGACCGTATTTCCCTTATGGTAACCCCAAGCCTTTTTATCATATGTGCTAGAAGGCGGAGTCTGAGTGTCTTAATGTCATTATATGACGCTAATCTGTATCAAGTGGTGATGTTCCAATTTAGGAGCCCTGGGATGTGTGGAGCACCTCTTCATTGTCTTTTCTCTTAGGTCATTGTTTTTTCAATTAGGTCCACCCTGACACGGTGGGATATTACATGATAGGGTTTAAATCAATGGATTAAATAAGTTTAAAAGATTGAATACGCAAGAAAGAAATTATTCGGATGGAAATTATACATATGTATTAAACAAAGATACAAAAATGCTGTAGATTTGTTGGTATTTGCTACGAGACTTATCTTGAGAGGTGAAATTAACAGTTCGTTGGTGAAGTTGCACTAAAAAAGGTTTTCTACTCGCCGTCGTTTTGAAGTGCTGTTGAGACGTCTCTCCAGGTGAATGTTCTTAGAATAAGTAAAAGTGTTGGGGAGTGCTTTTTTGAGCGACTCGCCTGGTTAACTGCCCTTTGAAGTGGGCGGTGGATGGAGCCCTTGTTGAAGTGACTCCTCAGGTCGACAGCCTTCAGATAAGTGATGGGGTTTGATTTGGCCGCCAACATCGTATGTTGGCGATTCGCCCCCTAGCAGCAGGGGATGATAATTCTACTATCGGTTTTCCGATAAGAGTTGGTACATTTTCTTCTTAATAATCCATATCCAGTCTCGCTCATAGATAAGCATACCTGAAACACCTTTTAATAAAGATATAATTTCTTTCAAAACAAAAGGCAACAAGATTTATTTTAATACGTAATGGAAAATTATACACCCACAACAGATATTATTAAGTATTATTTATTATCAAAACCTACATACTTGGGTAATAAAGGACTATTTGCTCGTAAATTCCTACCATAAAATAAACTGAACCCCCATTTTATGTCCGTGTTTTTGCAATAAATGTTTCTTGCACCCGTTATGTTAAAATACAAAATATATTTTATTTATTTATTTTAATATTCATTTCAATGTGCATATTCTAAGAGTTTTTATTTTGTGAGAATCGTTAGTTTTAAAGTGGGGGTTCGTTTTACAATTTAGGCATAAATTGGATCCTCCTTTTATGACCGTAATTTTGTTTTTTCGTCGACGATGATTAAAATCTGACGTTTTTATTTTAGAGTAACAAAGCCAAAAAGAAAAGAAATCACAACAAAAAAAAGTAATATTCAACTTTTTACTCGTAAATTCCTGCCATAAAATTAGGCTTGGGCATTTTATCGTAGGAATTTACGAGTAAAAAGTTGAAGTGTAAAAACGAACCCCCACTTTAAAACTAAGTATTCTCACAAAATAAAAACTTTTAGAATATGCACATTGAAGTGAATATTAAAATAGATAAAGGAAATATATTTAGTATTGTAACAAAATGGGTGCAAGAAAAATAAAACATTTATTGCAAAAACACGGACATAAAATGGGGGTTCAGTTTATTTTATGGTAGGAATTTACGAGCAAATAGTCCTTTATTACCCATAGTTGTACTATGATTTGAACCCTCTTATTCCTCTAGATATAATTTGAATTGTACCACTAGAGTTCTTCTAGAGGGATACAGATGTTTGGAGTGTAATGGTTACAACCGTAGGAATTGGACACGAGTTCAATTCCCCAACGAAACCTTTTGGATTTCTCATTGCGTTAATACCCGCGGGAAAGCTATGTATCAAACTATTCTCCATCCAGCTCCGGATAAATAGTAAAGCAGACCGTGTCCTTTAATGTTTGGCAACCGGTCTAGGTGAAGGACAACTGTGAATTAAAAACCTGTTAAACTCTACTTAAAAATAGACCTTGTGTCACATCCTGCTCAGGAGGGAATTGGTGAATAAATAAGTCGTAAGTCATCGGGGCGGCCTAATGTCGGTATCAGCCACGCAGCGAGGGAGTAAATCCCCTTTTCACTAGCGCTAGACCAAGGAGATTATTTTTAGCGTCTGAGGTGGAGCGCCACACATACCATCAGCTCTTTACTTTACCGCACAGATCCCTGTGCTACTCATAAGCTGAGTTGGCGAGGTCGGGTATCGAACTAGGAACCTTGCGATTTCTAGCCGAACGCTATACCGACTGAGCTAACCCGGCCCTTCTCGTAAATAAATACAAGGATTGATATAGCTTTGAATAACGCAGGAAGGTTGATATCTTATTATAATGGAGATTGTGTGTTTTTCTGTCTGTAACCGAAACTATATTACTACTCAAATCACAATTTCCTTAGTTATTTACGTCACATTCTCCATGATTCTATTTCTATTTAAACCTCAATTGATAATAAAACTGTTTGACATTATTAATACTGTTGGCCTTACCTAAATACTAATAACAT
>CM042143.1:31863969-31976469 GCA_023376005.1 Doryteuthis pealeii
TATATATATATATAAAAATATATATCTAAAATATATATATATATATAATATATATATATATTAAATATATATATATACATTTTAAAAAATTCACTCTGATGAAGGTCGTAAAAAATCTCTCTGTGTACGGAATATTTTTACATTTTTACTATTATTATTATTATCATTATTTCAACTTCATCTGATTATTTTAATAATAATAATAGCGTAATCCGTATACATTTTGATAAACGGACCGAAACACATGTGTAAGTGATGAAAAGAATAAATAGACAAAGAAAAGGGAATAATAAATGAAGGAATGGAGGAAGGAAGGAAAAAAGATAAACTTAATGAAAAGAGAATGAGAACAGAAAGAAAGAAATAATAAATGAATGAAGTGTAGTAATGGCGTGTTTATCATTGACAGGTAAATTTGGCGTGCTTTCGTGTGCGAGGGTCGGTAGCCCAGAGGTAAAGTGTCTGATTCTGCGTGCAGGGTTCTCAGTTTCGATCTCTGTCGGAGGGAGATCGTAGATATACACCGCTGATGAGACTTAAAAAAGTTGAAACAGATGTACGGTGTTCCAATCACACGTATTATTAGCTGAGTTTGCTTGTCAGGATTATTTTCAGTAATTATCGAATTTTATACGACATACGCATTGTAATTGCCTTCAAAAATATTAATTATATATATATATATATACATTTTTCACACCAGCGTTAGCTGATGGCCTTTCACTGGAGTCTGAGTAACAAGTTTCCACAGATCTCCAGGTCTCTTCTGAGTATTCTAGCTGATTTGATCAATTATGTTGTCTCAATTCTTCCTATGATTTCCAGTTCCTTCCATCTTTTTTTCCAAGCTTTTTGCGGACCGTTCCTAGTACACCAACTACAATTGGTATCACGTTCACCCTCATATTTAACTTCATTTATATATTTATAGATTTAATCCGGACATACATACACATACCTGCCCTTTATATATGTATGTATAGATTTCATCTGGACATACATACACACAACTGCCCTTTATATATGCATAGATTTCATCTGGACATACATACACACACCTGCCCTTTATATATGTATAGATTCTCTGGACATACATACACACAACTGCCCTTTATATATGTATAAGATTTCATCTGAACATACATACACACAACTGCCCTTTATATATGTATAGATTTCATCTGACATACATACACACACCTTATATGCTGCCCTTTATATATGTATAGATTTCATCTGGACATACATACACACACTGCCCTTTATATATGTATAATTTCATCTGGTCATACATACACACAACTGCCCTTATATATGTCCAGGTATATGTTTTGTCTTTTTTTTCCTTCATCTTCGCACAGTAATCTGCTGAAACTGCAAAATGTACAAGGTAGCAAGATCTCTTTTTTTTTTTGTCAATCAATACTAGGTATGGTCCTCTGGCTGAGATGTGGTGATCCGTATTAATCTCAAAGTCACAGAGATTTTTATGTGTTTTATTCTCGATAACAGATTCTCGATTCATATAACATTTTCTTGTATGCTCAAAATTTACGTTTTTGCATAACTCCCAGTGGATCACCTTTCCAACCCAGTCGTGCCTAGCTTTGTATTCCCGTTGTGCTAATGTGCAACATTCTTTTAATATTTGGTGGGTGTATGTAAGGGCTGTTTGATGTTTTTGTATTAAGGTCACCAATTTGAGGTCAATAATCAATAAGATATTCAAACATTTAAAGACACCATAAAACAATGAAGCACAAGGCATAAATAACAAGACTCAATATTAAAGCAAACAACTTGTATTGAGAAATAGTTTACAAAAGGTAACGCATAATACCGAGCAAAGTTCCTTAGGTTATCTTGTATACAAAAAGGTAATTTTGTATTTTTTTTTAGTTCTTTATAACACGTAAGAAAATATGTTATAAGCTATGAGGTGAGAAAGAAAGGGTAAGAGTTCAAAGTCACACGGCAGTCAGTAGCACGATGTACTGCAGATCTCGCAAAAGGTTGATGAAAAGAGATAGACAAATAGATATTAGTTCATACCTTCTTAAAATTGCATGAGTTTGGTCTTACTTTAAAATGGTGTGGATTTGCTTAGATGAATGATTTCTTTCTGCTTGGAATATGAAAAAGTTGGCTATATATAGTATTTCAGTAGGCTCCAAAAAGGGGTCTATTTGATAGATTTCCTTTTAGGTGCGAACGTCTCTGATTGGTTGAAATTGTACAGATTTTTATTTTAATTTTCTTCTTTTACTAGGGTGCGCAATCCCATGCGCAAACTATTAATTTTTGTCATTTGACTTTTGTTCGTCTTAGTAAGAACTTCCAGTCCGCCACAAATACATGGCTAATGGTCTCATCTTTGTCAACCCACACTACATTTGCTGTTATACTATGTATTGTCCATTTTGCATTGATATAATTTGTTCTCGTGGCACTGTAAGGTGCAGCAGTGATTATCGATTTCGTTTCTCTCTTGAGGTTTCCTTTTCTTAAATATATCCAAGTTTTTTCATCTTCTTTTTTTCTTTTTCTTCTTCCTCCTCCTCCTCCTCCTCCTCCTCCTTCTTCTTCTTCTTCTTCTTCTTCTTCTTCTTCTTCTTCTTCTTCTTCTTTTCTTCTTCTCATTATTATTATTATTATTATTATTATTATTATTTCACCCCTAACGAGTTTTCACACAGGAGTCTGAGTGACGACATGTCTCCTCATGGTTCCCTAGATTTTCTAGCCAATCGCAACAATGTTGTTGTTTGGATGGGCTTGATTCTTCCTCGAGATAAAAAATCTTTATGAAGATTTTTTATCTCCTGTCATCTATAAAACATCCATCAATTTCTTCATCCCATAATACATCCCGATGAAGGTTTAAAGAAACCGAAACGTTTAAGCGTCGACAAATAAATTCATCTCATTTTTAGAACACTTGTTTTTTTCAAATTACTTCATAATATATATATATATATATATATATATATATGTGTGTGTGTGTGTTGTGTGTGTGTGTGTGTGCATGTTCATATCTATCTATGTATTTGCATGTCTGCAATATGCTTCATTATAAGTATATGTTTGCATATTTGTACATTTTTTGTGTTTCTATGTTTGCATGTATTTTTCGTGAATAGGTTTTTGTAGTTTTATGTGCCAATTGTTTGTATGTATTAGTGTTTATGCTTGTGTTATGTACATTTTACGCTGTCTTCGTTTTTTTGTTTTTTTTTTTGTAAATGTGTATACGTTTGGATCTTTGTGTCCGCGCGTGCGTGCGTGCGTGCGTGTGTATGTTTGATGGTTACTGCTGAAAAGTAACACACACTTGCAATTTTTTCTTATTTTTTCTTATTCCTAAATGTAGAAATCACCTTTTTTACATCTCGTTGTGATTTGGATATAAATGCGATATGATTTGATAGGAAAAATGAAAACATCCAGTATTTGTTTCTCGATGTATTTCTTTTATAAGATAATTGCCAATTAGATAATTATAAAAACTTTTGTAAAAAAAACTCTCCAAAAACTTATTTTTTAATTTTTTATTTTCACTTTATTTTCCGAATTTCGGTACTTATTTTCTACCAGAGTATCATCCGAATTCTTTTTCCTCTATTCACACCTTCGGTCTTTTGTCTTTTTATTTATGCAGAAATTAGTATCAATCATATACAACCCCACCGATATATGTCCCTCATAATTATCTTCATCAACCACCTTTAGAGAGTCACCAGATTCTAGGAGAACTCTCCTGGAAAATTCTGCCCTTAAAAGTGCTTTACATCAAAGTATTAGTGATGATTTAGCATATAAAAAGCAAAAAAATTCTATGATATTAATGATCTGGAAGGTAATTTGTTTGTTTGTTTTGTTTTACGGCATATCAACCTCAGTGGGTCATTTAATGCCGATAAAGTTTTGAAATAAATCAATTCTTAATGGATAATACAATTTTTGTATAAATACATTTTTCTATTTAACCCATAGATGGGACTCTAACTCCGGGTCAGAGTGGACCAGGGAGCAATGGTGATGAAGGGATGCTCCACATTCCCCAAACCTCCAAAACTGGAACCTCACCATCAGACAGAGTTTAACGTCATTCCCAGGACATGTAGACCCGCAGCCACCGCCTTCTAGCACCCATATGATAAAAGGGTTTGGGGCTTGCCATAAGGGCAATAGGGTTGGGAAAATCATATAGGAGCTAGGGATTGACGTGACCAGCCGATTGATCGGAGGGGGCCTCTCGGACCGCCCGTGATCTGGAAGGTAAATTAGATTTTCACGATCGAGATTATTGGAGTGTTGTTAGGCAGCAAGAGACACTTATTATATGCAGCATCATTTGAATTGTGGAGGTTTAATTAGAACTCGCAGCAAAATGGCTTCCCGCTAATTATTATTTACTATTAGAAATATCTTCTAAATAATATCGTTCGCTTCCCCGGAGAAACCATTTGTGATGATTGAACTTTCATATGTATTATAAGAATGCATAGAAAGCGCTCGTGTTGTAATGGTTATCGTCACAGAAAATGGACACGGTAATTCGAGTTCTAATCCTGAACGAGAGTGTTTGTATTTCACATAGCGGAAAGTATGAATCCACTGGAAAATGTACGAATACAAATAGTCTCCCCCTAGCTAAGTGTAAATAGTAAGGCTATTCGACTGGTTAACGTTGGTGTGTCAACCTGTCTAGCGGAAGGAAACTGAATTGTATCTAGTTGTAGACCTGGAGACGGCTGCGACCGCCTGGTTAATCTTGCCCAAGACACTCTATTAGAGTAGTGACTCCTTAACCAATCTTAATTCATTTGTAATGTCATTTTATGACAGTAAGGAATAGCACATATCGAGTGTCTATAAAGTCCTGCAACATCTATATATAATGGAGATAGACTGCATTTTTGTCTGAAGCCGAAACTATATTACTACTCAAGTCACAATTCCCTTAATTATTTACGTCAAATTCTCCATGATTTCATTCTTTTAAACCTTCAGTTATTAATAAAAATTGTTTTACATTATTAATACTGTTGACCATATCTACGTACTAATAACATGCAATTGTATTTATATATACAACAAAATAGCGGTTTTACAGTTTGAACGAGAAGGCTAATTTGCATATTGATATTTAAAATTTATTTTAATAAATATGTGCTTGGTATTATTGATTTCTAATTGTTTGGTTTTATCTTAAGAAATATAAACAAAAATCTCGTGGATAAATCTTAAAAGAAATTTATTTACAAGAAGAAATAACTGTAATATTATCCTTTACTTCCTATTTTAACTAAATAGTTAAATTAGGAAAAATTACCAATGAAAGAGGGGAGTAATGGAAAATGATGGAATAGTTAGTTTCAAAGTTGTTCTATTTTTCGATTATACCCCCCCCCCCTGTTGCAGATCTTTTTATCTGCATTTTTAGTCAGTTTCATTAGCCTTTCTAATTTAATATGATATTTTATTATATCAAAACTTAAATACTTGCACCCTACGGAGGGTGCATATATTTGCTAGTATTTAAAATGTAACAACAAAGATGGCAGTCTTGTTGAAATGCAATAATCAAAACGTATCTAAAAATCAATTTGTCTCTTTTAATCGAGTGTATGATGGCTACTATGTCAATATATTTATTCGAAATTACGATTATCTTTTTTTACGGTCTTGAAATTCGGTATGTCTAACATTCCTGTACAATACCTCCGCTTTTCTTCAAATCTTTATCAAAAAATTAAAAGTTTTCACTTGTTAATTTTTTTTCTTAAGAACAGAGTCTAAACTTACATATAACTACAATCTATTATGAATTTATTAATAATAACAATAAAATCAATCACATTAAATAGTGCACGTCTTCGAGAAGGAAAGAAATGTCAGAAAGTACCATACAGGTTTTAATTTACAAAATTCACGCATTTTAAAGCCTATAGGCTTTACAAATAATTTTTACCTGTGATTTTTTCATCTTTCCTCTTCACAATACAGCAAAAATTTCATTTATTTTTCCCTAGTTTTGTTTTTAAAATTTTAATCAATAGTGGTGGAGATAGGGGTGGTGGTGGTGCTGCTGCTGCTGGTAAAACACATTTGGTCATATTTACTAGAAATTGATAATACTTTATTATTTTTCAGGTTGAAATTTCTTATTAAACATCAGCTGATCGGGGTTGCAACATTAGAAAACATTCAGTTCATGTTTGACTCCCAGAATTCATATTCATATTCAACTGGATGTATTTGCTTACGTGTGTCACGTAAATGGAAAACCAAACCAAATTCTGTGTGAAAATCTTGGACAACGCGACGGAAATATTTAAAATTACAACCCAGACTTCTAGGGATCAAGTTCTATCCCGGTCTAAAAATTTGGGTAGCAGAAACCTTTTGAATGATTTAGAGGTTCTGATCTTCTGGTCACTTCACGGAATGAGAAAATAATCCGAAAATGAGGAATCTCTTCAGATTTTAGTCGATGTTTGACGATGAGAATTAACTGGTGTGATGAAATAATATTGACTAGCTGATGTTTGGTAACTTTTTTTTTTAAATCGGCAGTTAAATGTATTAACGTTAGGGAAATGCTCACTTGACTTTTTTTTTTTGTTTTTGTTTTTTTGTTTTTTTTTTTTCCTTATTTAGGTTTCTTGCTTTTTCTCTCAGCTAATATACAGGTATTTCCAGAAAAAAAAATCAGAATTTCGTAATCTAATAGTTGGAACACTTATTTTTCAAATAATATACAATTATAATAACATGTTGTTATATAGTAAGGTCACGTGAGTATTAGGAGGAGAGTCCGTCGTCTAAGTACTTCAAGTGAATTCTGCACAGAGTAATCTGTGTGTTCTTGAATAGTGACTAGAACCATCGCCACTGTTCAGGTACAGGGAAGATGGGTCATTCCATTATATCACATGTGTAGAAACGAAGCAAAATTCTATTGTTTAATGTTTTCAGGTTTCTTTTTCTCTTTTCAGGTATACATAGGAAAGGAAAATCGTTTTATGTACAAGGGTCTATCTTGAACACAGTTGATCAGGATTGTGCAATGTGCATTTGTTTGGTTTGGTTTGGTTTGTTTTGTTTTACGGCATATCAACCTCAGTGGGTCATTTAATGCCGATAAAGTTTTGAAATAAATCCATTCTTAATGGATAATACAATTTTTTCATAAATACATTTTTCTATTTAACCCATAGATGAGACCCTAACAGGTACTACCACTCCGGGTCAGAGTGGACAAGAGAGCAGTGGTGATGAAGGGGTGCTCCACATTCCCCAAACCTCCAAAACTGGAACCTCACCATCACATAGAGTTTAACGTCATTCCCAGGACATGTAGACCCACAGCCACCGCCTTCTAGCACCCATATGATAAAAAGGGGTTGGGGCTTGCCATAAGGACAATATGGTTGGGAAAATCATATAGGTGCTAGGGCTTGACGTGACCAGCCGATTGATCGGAGGGGGCCTCTCCGACTGCCCGTCTAGCCCAAGATAGGGCCAAAGTGGAGTATTGCATGTCATGAGCTGCTCATCAGCCTGGGCTCTATCCTTAAGCATCACGGGTCGCCACCCACGGCCAACAGGTGGTCCCACTGGGGGAGTCTTACCCCTCTGCAGAGGTGCAGTCGGTGCATTCTAACGCCCCAGCGACAGGGCGGCAATGCGCATTTGTGATAATTTCTAAAAACCACCAACTGCAATGCAGCTTCGGACATGTTTTTACAAAAGAGGAAGGCTATATGAGCAAAAAGTATTTAGACGTAAACCAGTATGGAAGAGATGATCGAAAACTTGTGAAATCGTTCATGAAAGTCACATAACGTTTAGATTTCTCATTCAGATGTTGATGATGAAATCGTATTCGGGTCAACATGAAGTCAGTTAAGTTTCATTTGCCTAGATGGTGTAGTTACTTTTTGTTTATCTTACTGTAGGCGTTATTTTCGTATTCGCCTGGAGAGTTGTCTGCCCGTTTAGTTTCGCTGGTTCCCGCTAGGGGCCTTTGATATTTAAGCGGCTGATTTGAACGTCTCTTTCTCTTTTTGCCTGCCGACCTACGAGACACCACTATGGGTTAGACTTAGGTCTACCCCCTTCTCGTTGGGGCCTCGGCCCTTAACACTGGCCACTCACTGCTAGTAAGTCTCTTGTGCGATATATGACTATTCTTTAGTCATGTATCCGTAACTATGTTTTTATGTACATTTAGGTATCTCTTTGATACCTAAATATTTTGTATTTTACTATTCATGAATGTATCATTATCTCTATTCTTGTATATGTATTTATACTACTTATGTATGTATGTTTATGTACACCTTTATGTATTATGTACCCTGTTAATTCTTGTGCTGTATATAAAATGTTTTGTCTATCAACCTTTGTCGGAGTTTTATCTGCAAGTATTATCACTTTGAATCTTACATTACTAACATATTTGCCTTTGTAGATAAATGATATCGTGTTTTTGCTTTTAATTTTTTTTTCTAAATGTTATGAAAGAATTAATAAAGAAGAAAGTAAGAATGAAAACAAACGGACAAAAACAAAAGAAACATATAAATAAAGACAAATAAATTCAATTAAAAATAAAATGAATTCATTTAATGGCACATCAGCTCCTTTTGGTTTATCTAATGCCGAACATTTGTAAATGTTTAATTCTAATCAATATATATATATATATATATATATATATAGATATATATATATATATAATATATATAAAATAAAGGTGTTTTTTTATAGTATCTTTGAAGCATTGTGTGTATGTGTAATATAAAGATTTTTGAAGGCAATTTACAATGCAATATGTGTTGAAAATTATATTTATTAAAAAAACAAAAAAAAAAAAAATTTAAATAAATATAATTTTCAACACATATTGCATTGTAAATTGCCTTCAAAAATCTTTATATTACATATATATATATATGTCATCCACAGACACATGTTTCGACTTATCAATTCTCTTCAGTGTGGCTAGACATGTATTAGCTACCTACAGCCGGAATTGAAATCCGATCGGTTGGTTGTCAATCCAACAACTTAACCATTAGGCCGTCATAAATCATAGATTGCGAAGGGGATTTTAGCTGTTTTAATACACACATCGCTTTGTATGTAAAGGCCGTCATAGAGTGCTCCATCCCTTATATACGAGAACGTCGCGTTTACGCTTGAGTTGGCGGCCCTCAGCGGAATCCCCACCATAGTGCTCAAATCTAAGGGGATGGGGAGCATATATAGAGTCATCCACAGACACTTGTTTAGACTTATCAAGTCTCTATAGTGTGGCTAGACATTTGTAAGCTACCTACTGCCGGAACTGAATATATATATATATATATATATATATATATATATATATATATATATATTATTTGGGTGTTTGTTTTTTAGAAGCATTGTTGAATAAAGTATATATTATAATTTATATTTTTGCTTGAGGCAATTACAATGCTTGTATCGCATAAAATTCGATACTTTATAGAAAATAAACTTGACAAGTGTAATCCCGGCAAAGGATTGCTCGGTGTGTAGAACATCATAAAGACTGCTTCGACTTTATTAAGTCTCATATAGAAAAAAGTGAAATAATGAGAGAGAAGTATACGGTTTTTGCCTCATACCCCACTTGTATGGACTGGGCACAAAGCCTCGTTTTAACGTGGGCCCACCCACAAGCCGAAGCTCATGGGTGGGAAAGAACAAAAATTGCGTCGATCCCTTCGGCATTCCCCTCAAGGGGGCGCCTCAGGCGTTGGGCAATAAACCCAGCCCTGCCCCCAAGGGGACAGGTAATGCCTGGGGGATGGCCCCCTGGGATCGACGCTATTATTTCTACTTTAACCTGATCCAGTGGCCTAAGCACACTTGACCCCTAACCGAAACCGGGTATAAAAGGTAAGTGTCAAAGCGTAGATACTACACCTTGATCCTCGCTCCTTTAGTCCAGCTAAGGATATTTGTCTCATGCCCCACTTGTATGGGCTGGGCACATGGCCTCGTTTTAACGTGGGCCCACCCACAAGCGAAGCTCATGGGTGGGAAAGAAGAAAAAAAATAAGAGAGAATTTTAGGGGAAACGAAGGGATTAATTGAGATAAGGGAAAGAGAAAAGTACGAACTAAGAGAAGGAAGGAAAGAGAAATATTTATAGAAGAAGAGATGAGATGAATTGAAATGAAGAAGAACATTAGGAATTAAAAATGAAGAAATGAGAAAGAATTATAGAAGGAAAGAAGAGATAAATGGAATCATAGAAAGAAAAAAAGTTCGGAATGAAAGAGAAAAGGAAGAAAGAAGAGATAAATTGAAATAAAGAAAGAAGAAAAGTAGGAATTAAAGGTAAAATGAGGAGAGAGGGGGAGAGGAAGTGAAAGACAGAGAGAGGATTATAGGTGGGAAGAAAGAGATAAATTAAAATAAAGACCAGAGAAAAGTTGGAATTAAAGAGAGAGAGAGAGAGAGAGAGAGAGAGAGAGAGAGAGAGAGAGAGAGAGAGAAGGAGAAAGAGAGAGAAGGGGAAGGAAGTGAAAGACAGAGAGAGGATTATAGGTGAAAAAAAGAGATAAATTAAAATAAAGACAGAAGAAAAGTTGGAATTAAAGAGAGAGAGAGAGAGAAGAGAGAGAGAGAGAGAGAGAAGGGGGAAGGAAGTGAAAGACAGAGAGAGGATTATAGGTGGAAAAAAAGAGATAAATTAGAATAAAGACCAGAGAAAAGTTGGAATTAAGAGAGAGAGAGAGAGAGAGAGAGAGAAAGAAGAGAGAGAGGAGTGGGGGGAAATGAAAGACAGAGAGAGGATTATAGGTGAAAAAAGAGATAAATTAAAATAAAGACAGAAGAAAAGTTGGAATTAAAGAGAGAGTGAGAGAAGGTGAGAGAGAGAGAGGAGAGAGAGAGAGAGAGAGAGAGAGAGAGAGAGAGAGAGAGAGAGAGAGAGAGAGAGAGAGACAGAAAAGAAATAAAGAAATAAAAAAAGTTTAAATTAAAGGGAGAATAAAGAGAAGACGAGATAAATTTAAATAATGAAAGAATGAAAATAAGAAAAAAACGAGAGAATGAAAAAAAAAAAAAAGAAGTAAAAATGTACGAACAAATGAGAATGAAAATCATAAAAAGAAAAGTTTGAAAGTGAAATAAAAAAGAAATAAAAATAAAAATACAGAAGAAAAGAAAAACCCTTTAAAATAAAAACAGAAATACGTGTCTGCTTTTTTGTTCGTACCTATCAGCTAACAATCATTATGCTGACTTCTTACATACAGATCATGACTCTTCAATCTAAATAGTAGCGTTGGTATGGCGCGCCAAGTCCGGTAACTCTATATTGCCCGAGACAAAACAGCTTCGTAGCCAGTCAACAAAGGCTCCGTCTTTCTGAGTAAGTCGATCGGTACAAGGGCGCATAAAAATTGTTCCTTTTCTATTAAAACAGGAAATGATTATTGAACCAATTTTTTTTTTGTCTCTAACAGGAATATACATTCTAAATGCACTTAAACAGAGGTGAGAAAACGCTTTCGGTATCGTTTAAACAATGTCTAGGTTCATGCCAGTTCATCGATATTTGTTGACCTGACATGTGATGGTAGCTTTACATTAGGATCGTTCAACTCTATGACAATCATGCTGTTTTATTAACTTTACAATCAAATTTCAGCGTCAACAATAAATAGATTTGTTGAAAACAATCAGTAATTTACAAAATAGGATGAGAAACAATGACAGAATTCATTTTTATTGATTTTTATAACGCTAAAATCTAAGTATAATTTTATACAGAGTGGTCCGAATTTCATTGATTTTTAAACGCTAAATTTTAATTATAACTTTATACAAGGTGGTCCGAATTTTATTGATTTTTAAAACGCTAAATTTTAATTATAACTTTATACAATGTGGTCCGAATTTTATTGATTTTTAAAACGCTAAATTTTAATTATAACTTTATACAAGGTGGTCCGAATTTTATTGATTTTTAAAACGCTAAATTTCAATTATAACTTTATACAAGGTGGTCCGAATTTTCTTGATTTTTAAAACGCTAAATTTTAATTATAACTTTATACAATGTGGTCCGAATTTTAGTGATTTTTAAAACGCTAAATTTTAATTATAACTTTATACAAGGTGGTCCGAATTTTCTTGATTTTTAAAACGCTTAATATTAAATATAACTTGATACAATCAAAAATTTTATTTTTGATCTTTTCGAGTTTCCTGGCCAACTTTTCAATATTTGGGTGGAATTCCTGGATAAGTCCACCAAAGTCCAGGTCCCGAGTACTTTCGTACTCTATACATAAAACAATACAAACCATCCTTAAACAAAATTAATTTCCAATGCAGTACACACATCTTTAAAATGCCTATAATACCTTTCTCATCAGTTCTTCTCCTTCCAGCCTCCACATTAATATAATTTTAAAAAAACTGGAACACATCACCCCTGATGATGGCACTTCGAAGTGCCGAAAGTACTCGGGACTTGTACTTTGGTGGACTTATCCACGAATTCCACCCAAATATTAAAAAGTTGTCCAGAAAACTCGAAAAGATCCAAAATAAAATTGTTAAACAGGAGATGCGTCTTTTGTTTAATTCTACGTGTATAAATGAAAGAATGCTGTCCAAATACACACACACACACACACACACACACACACACACACATATATATATATATATATATATATGTATATATATATGGTGTTGTCTAAGGGTCTCCGTATGCTTCTAGTAAGTATATATATTTGAGATTATTTTGGTATATGTATCCATTTCCCAAGCGTTTTGTAAAATACAAACAGCCTCGTTCAGGATTTGAACTCGGATAGCCAAGTCCACTTCCTAGAACGATAACCATTACGCGACGATTTCCTCTCGTTAAGACCGGTTTAGCTCAGTCGGTAAAGCACCCGGTTGGGACCCACAAGGTTCCTGGTTCGATACTGACCCTAGCCAACACAGCGTATGAGTAGCACAGGGATCTAGGCAGTAAAGTGAAGAGCTGATGGTAGGTGTGGCGCTCCACCTCAGACGCTAAAAAACAGTCTAAATTCAGAGTTTTCCTTTTCCTAAACACGTTTCCAAACCAACTTTAAAAGAGTCAAATCTGACTTGCTTTTGACCCATAGCCAGAGAGAGAGAGAGAGAGAGAGAGAGAGAGAGAGAGAGAGAGATAGTTGGATTCATATCTTTTTCGAGCGATTTGTAAAATGCAAACAGCCTTTTCCAGGATTTGAACTCTGATAGCCGTGTCCACTTCCTATGAAGATAACCATAACGCGACGATTTCCTCCGCTGGGGCCGGTTTACCTCAGTCGGTACACCGCCCGCCTGGTAACCACAAGGTTCCTTGTTTGATGCCGACCCTTGCCAAAGTGAGGAGCTGATGGTAGGTGTAGCGCTCCACATCAGACAGCAAAAAACAATCGCCTTGGTCTAGCGCTATTGAAAAAGGGGATAGACTCCCTCACTGTTTGGACGCTACCAACTTTAGGCCACCCCGACGACTTACTTTTTCTTTTTTTATTTTTTTTTTTACTTATTACTAATTATTATTAAGTCAGTTAAAACGAATCGCAAATCAAGGATTTTGTTCCACTGAAGATTTTTTTTTCCAAAATATCTGTGGGTTTTTTAAGTGGGATTTAATATTGCGAAGCTTATTTGCAACCGTTACTTCTTGGGAGCCGACCGATATGGACCTTATTTAAAGCACTTTCACCATTTCCTTCATTTCATTCACTCGCCGTCTCAGAGACATTTCGTTTCCTCCACAAGTGTCAGCTAATTTGGGTGGAACTTTGCGCCTTCGTCCCGGGGATCCTACAAAAAGTCACTAACGACGTTCGTCGAAGCCCTTTGAACTTATCATTTAAATACCACCGAGACGAGAAGCAGCTAATAGAGCTACGATGTAATCAAGGCTGCGAAGAACAAAGGGGCGTCTTCCTCTGTAAAAAGACCGTGTGAGGACGCATCAGCTGCAATGGCGGCGACACATCTAAGAATTTGATATTTAACTTTCTACGTCCCCGTAGACGTAAAAACATAAAATAAAAAATAGTCTTAACACAGTAGCATAGATTTATTTTCCCACAGTACTCTTTTTTCCTCTGCAGTTAGATAACTCTATACACACCCAAAAAAAGAGAGACCGTTGCATAAATACTTTGATGTTAAAAGACAATCGCCCTACTAACAATAAATATATAATAATGTTAAGATATGATTTCTTGTTAAGTTTTCTTTTGGGAAAAGCGTGAGAAAATCTGTTTACAAATACCATGTGAGAATGTCCCTAAACACCTCTTTGAAATTACTTGCACTTGTAATCTATCTATAAAAATATAAAGGCCAGTTAGTATGTATGTATGTATGTATGTATGTATGTCCGGAGGAAACGACTAAAATAAAATAATTAACAGACCAAGTAAATATATATACACATTCACTATCACCGGAGCTTACTTTTAGAGCAAAAATAATTAAGATTATATATATATATATATATATATATATATATATATATATATATATATATATAAGTAATGAGAGTACGTAAAGAAACAATGTGTTTATTTGATATGGCTTTTAGCCGACAATTTTTGGAGGATATGTGCTTAATTGAAGTCATACCTAAGTTTGAAAATTAATTAGTTAATAATTAATGAATTTAGGCGGGCATATATGTTCAAATATAAGGCTAAACAAATCGAGAAAATGTTATATATATATATATATATATATATATATATATATATATAGTATGAACACAAAGTAATAAGACAAACAGAATATTTCTTATATGTTATTTATTCTCAACTAGTTTCGACCTTAGGTCATCGTCAGGAAAAAATTTCTTATTTGAAGAAATTGTTTTTAGATTTTTTGAAAGAAGAAGAACTATAAAAATTGGAGTATTTTTGAGGGTTTGAATGCTATTAAAATCCGGGTAGAAGAGTGTGTTAGTAGTAGCAAGTCCATCTGTTCCGTGAAAAACCTGTGGGTCATTTTTTGAATTCTCTTACATATGTGAGGGAGGGTTCTTGGCAGTTGTATATATACATAGGGGCCGGGTTAGCTCAGTCGGTAGAGCGTTCGGCTAGAAACCACAATGTTCCTAGTTCGATACCGGTCCTCGCCCACTCAGCATATGAGTAGCAAAGGGATCTGTGCGGTAAAGTAAGGAGCTGATGGTAGGTGTGGCGCTCCACCTCAGATGCTAAAAACAATCTCCTTGGTCTAGCGCTATTGAAAAGGGGGATAGACTCCTCGCTGATTGGCTGATACCGACTTTAGGCCGCCCCGTTGACTTTACTTTTATATATATATATATATATATATATATATATATATATATAGCTGCACTGATGAGGGGTAAACCCCGAAACGCGCGTCTGTAGATTGCTTTATATACGCTCCCAAGGTTGAGCACTCTGTTTAGAAGAGACTAATTGCGAAAATTCACCGCTTCAGCGCAAAGCTAGTCTCACTTGTTTAAAAGTTAGAGACCTCTGGTGAGTTTATTTCTGGTTTAGGAAATATAGCGATTATTCTGCCTTCTATCCTTGGCAGCTGCTTGTGGACCCATCGGTAAGAGACTTGACGAGCGAAAGTTCGTTCGGGTCTCGAACCCGACCAGAGGTAGCTGCTGAAAAATATGTATAGCTGCACTGATGAGGGGTAAACCCCGAAACGCGCGTCTATTAGATTGCTTTATATATATATATATCTTGGAAGATATTTAAAAATTATGATTTGAATAGTTAGAGAAGAGAAAGTCATTGGTTGCGTTCGTGACTAAAACATAAATCAATAATGTAAGACTAAAACAATCAATGGATCTGCGAGACTAACTTTTTATCCCCCTCTACCTAAGTAATGCCGAGTAGCCACTTCTAGTATCTTTATACGTATTAGCCCAACTCTTCTGATGCCCTGTCGACGGGGCTTAGAATAGACTGACTGTATCTCCCGCAGAAGGGTAATAAAAAAGAGTGGCCTATTGTAAGTATCAGCCGAACAGCCAGGGAGTCGATCTCATTTTCCCTAGCGCTAGATCTGGGGAATTTGTTTTGCGTCCGAGGTGAAGCGCCACATTACCATCTGCTCCCCACTTTACCGTACACATCCAAGCTTTGTGACTCATGCGCTGAGTTGGTGAGAGCTGGTATCGAACCCGGAAACTTGTGGTTCCGACGCGGATGCTCTACCGAAAAATGGGCGCCCTGGTAATGACACGACTGCAACTGATGGTGAGGCTCCAGTTCTGGAGATCTGTGGAGTGTGGAGTACGCTTTCATTGTTATTACTCACAGATCTCCTCTGTCCCGGCGAGGGTACTACTAAGGTCCATCTATGGCTCGAATAGATTTCTTTTTGAATTTATTCGTATTTTAAAGGAATACTTGACTATTAATAACTCTAAATAATTTGTATTAAGAATATTGGCTTGATGCTGTAATTAGTTGCAAAAATTATTATTATTAGTAGTAGTTATTTGAACCCATATAACTACGTAGTTTTTCCCACTACAAAAACGATACCCATGCCGCAAGAGGAAACTGGACAGTTTCCACCTCAGATGCCTTCGCTGCATCCTACGCATACGTGGCAGGACAAAGTGCCAACTACAGATATGCCGGAACGAGCAAACAGCAAAATTCCCGCCATCATTGCGAGAGAGATGCCTACTTTGGCTTGGTCACATCAGGAGGACGGACTTAGGCTGCATCTCCGAAAACCTACTGTACGGCGAATTGACAGACGGCACCCGACCAACAGGGAGACCTCATTTGCACTTTAAAGATGCCTGCAAAAGGAAAATAGACATGCCACATTGGCACCAACACATGGGAGGCTTGTGCAGACGACCGTGTGACCTGGTGACTCCTTGTCAAACAAGGAACGTAAAGGAGTGAAAAAGAACAACTCCAGCAGGCATCACTGTTTGCTTGCAGTGATTGCCATTCAAGAGGTGGACTGTTCAGTCACTCAAACGGCTGCAGATTAAAGGGAAAAAAGTGTACACTATGCCATCGTCTTTAGTAGACGGAAGGATGCCAATCAATAACTATGTGCAAACGAATGTTTATTATTAACAGTTCGCGACAGCATTGAGGACTATTTAGTATTTTACTCAGTAACTTTTTAGTGCTTCTTTTAACCCATTATATTGTTGAATAAAGCTCACTGAAATCTTTTTTTTTCACATGAAATATACTTATCTCTCCATCCATTCATCAATACCATATTTATCTCCCAATTATATCAAAGCATTGTGTTATAAACCAGCTTCAATGATGTCGTAAACTATAAATAGATTTTGTTTTAACCATCTTATTATCAGTATTACTTAAACCCATACAAACTATATGTAAACTATTTGTACTAGCAACAGAAAACACCCCCCGGGGGGTCGTAAAACATAATTTTTGAAAGACATTGCCTGAGAGGGTGGAAGTTAAAAATTCAATGTCAGAGGGTTTGTATCATAAGTAAGACAAATCCTCATATTTATTAAAGGAGTAAAAAAAAAAAAAAAAAAAAAAAACAATTTGAAAAGAAAACTGATTTGGCTTTGGTTTGTTTTGTTTTACGGCATAAATGACCCACTGAGGTTGATCTCAGTGGGTCATTTAATGCCGATAAAGTTTTGAAATAAATTCATTCTTAATGGATAATACAATTTTTTTATAAATACATTTTTCTATTTAACCCATAGATGGGACCCTAACAGGTACTACCACTCCGGGTCAGAGTGGACCAGGGAGCAATGGTGATGAAGGGGTGCTCCACATTCCCCAAACCTCCAAAACTGGAACTTCACCATCATATAGAGTTTAACGTCATTCCCAGGACATGTAGACCCGCAACCACCGCCTTCTAGCATCCATATGATAAAAAGGGGTGGGGCTTGCAATAAGGGCAATAGGGTTGGGAAAATCATATAGGTGCTAGGGCTTGACGTGACCACCCGTCTAGCTCAAGATAGGGCCAAAGTGGAGTATTGCAAGTCATGAATCCAGAATTTGAACTTAATCCAACATTGATTTTACTGACACAACCTTTTTTCTTTGCCATTCCAATATCTTTATTGAAATGGGAAAGAATTTTGAGCACTGCAAGTGCATAAAATTAAACCGAATCCAAATCCTAAACGAATTCGCCATGAATTTGTTATAACCTAGTTTTTCTTGTTATAAAAAAGTATAGGTTGATTTTCTCGCAGAATTAAAGCAATATAAAATGTAAAATAATAATTCCAAAACATGAGTAAAAGAATCATAGCATTATCTTCTTTTTTCCAAAATAAAAGGTTTCTTTTGGGAAATTCGGATAATTGTATTTTATGAACGATTCATAAATACATACATGAATCACTTGAATGCTGCGTGGGGCTCTCATATATATATTTATATATATATGTAAAAAATGGAAATTGGAAATGAATCCGACAATATAAGGAAGAATGAATAAAGAAAAGAAAGAAATAGAATGGATAATAAAAGATGAATTTAATCAATATCACTTACACATGTGTTTCGGTCAGTTCATCTGTGTGAAAATATTTCGCACACAGAGAAGATTGGACCTTCATCATTCAAAATGAAATTTCACTCTGATGAAGGTCGAATCTTCTCTGTGTGCGAAATATTTTCACACAGATGAACTGACCAAAACACATGTGTAAGGGATATTGATTAAATTCATCTTTTATTATCCATTCTATTTCTTTCTTTTCTTTATTCATTCTTCCTCACACACACACATATATATATATATATATATATATATATGTGTGTGTGTGTGTGTGTGTGTGTGTGTGTGTTGTGTGTGCGTGTGTGTGTTTTCTAGATTATTCTCTGTATATGTATCAATCTGCACATACAAGGTGTGTCAAAGAAGTATCGAGATTTTTTTGTACTTTTTGACACACTTTGTATTCTGAAAAAACTGAACGTTCCATGTATTCTTCATTTCTATCTTGGTAAATATAGCTTTAAAACTAGTACTTTTAGACACACCTTGTATTCTGAAAAATCAACGTTCCATTCATTGTTCATTTATATCTTGGTGAATACAAAATATACTGTTTGCAAATAGAACAGTCAAAATCAATAGCAGGTATCACGTGACCGTGTTAACTTGTCACACTATCGTGTTTCTATCCGGACTGTTACCCACGAGCGCATCTCCAGTGTGCCTAACAGAAGTTTCTATTTTCTCACACATTTGGCTACTAAAGAGGAGGTCATAGGTCACTGATAATCAATCAAGTGAGACACAGGCGAGCCCCAAAGATTTGGTGACCCGAACAGCGAGAGGTCTTCTTCGCTGAGTGATTAGGGGTCAAGTCGCAGAGGAAGTTGAGATTTATCAAATACCAGAAACTGCTGTGGCATCTGATGATAGATCGCCTCCTCTCTCTCTCTCTCTCTCTCTCTCTCTCTCTCTCTCTCTCTCTCACTCACTCTCTCTCTGCAGAAAAAAAAAGAAAGTAAGGTCCCGTTTTAGTGACACGCGTAGAAAAATATCCAAATTCCATCACAGCCAAAGAACAAAGCAGCATTTCTGACAAAGTAAATATACATACACATTAAATATCACCGGTTTATGCTTTCGTTGCAAAAATTATGTAGATTTGATTTATATTCGAAGATTTTTAAAAAATATTAAACATACGTAGAAATAGCGTTGAAATTATACTTTAAAAATCTCAAAAAGGAAATGAATCAATACTCCAGAGTTTTTTGCCACCCTCTTCCCAGTCGACTATGGGTAGCCACTACTAATATTATATATATATATATATATATATATAATATATAATATATATGTGTGTGTGTGTGTGTGTGTTAAAAGAAGGAAATGAATCCGACAGTATGAGTATGAAAAGGTGGAATGAAAACATCACACAATGCTGTTAAAGAGAAAACAATTCATAATATAATCATAGCTGATATTGATCAATATTTCGATTTTACAAAAATCATCATCAGAGCTCATTTACTCCGTGGTGTTTGGGTCGGAGAAAAATGTCAAATCAGTTCAAAAACAAAAAACCTTAATTCTGCAAAAAAGAACGAAAGTTGTTACATTATCACCAATGTGGCATTCGTCCATATTTTTGTCGGTCATGCCATATGTATACCTTTTTCGGTCAACTCTCCATATATATATATATATATATATATATATATATATATATATATATATATATATAATATATATTATATATATATATATACTAGAAAATAACTCGATGATAATCGCGTACTTTTGATCCGAAAATAACATTTACAGGCAGGAGAGTGGATTAAAAGAATCTTGGGTTTTTTATTTTTAAAATCCTTAATCATTATTTAGAATTAAATACATGGATTTTGAAATATGTTGGTACCTGCTAATTTGCAGCGTGTATATCAGGAAACTGAATCAGTTCAATCCATGGACTTCACGTCAAGCCCTAGCACCTATATGATTGTCCCGACCCTATTGCCCTTAACGCAAGCCCCAACCCTTTTTATCATATGGGTGCTAGAAGGCGGTGACTGAGGGTTTTGATGTCCTGGGAATGCGTTAAACCTGATGGTGAAATTCCAGTTTTGGAGGTTTGCGGAATGTGGAGCACCCCTTCATCACCGTTGATCCTTGGTCCACTCTGACCCGGAGTGGTAGTGCTTTTTAGGGTTCCCTCTATGGGTTTAATAGAAAAACATGAATTCATAAAAATTGAGTATCCATTAAGAATGAATTTATTTCAAATCTTTGCCAGTATTAAATGACTCATTGAGGTTGATATGCCTTAAAAACAAACCAAACCAAACCAGAAAGCATTGGTTCCCATTAAATCACCGAAGTTAAGCAACGAAGTGCCTGTTCAATATTTAAATGGGTGACCATTTGAGCAACATCTGGTACTGTAAGCAACCTTATATTTAAAAAAAATGAAATGGAAGCGCGTGGGGTAATAGTAAAAGTCATGGGAAATTGATTCGTCGACTCCAGTTCAAATCCTGGATGTGGTAATTTTATTCACTTAGCACTAATACCCTTGGGAAAGGTATGAATCCTACTCTCCCTCCAGATATGGATAAATAGTAGGGTAGACTGGGCTCTTTAACCTTGTTTAGGCAACCGGTCTAGGAGAAGGAAAACTGAATTGAAACCTGTTGAACTCCGCTTAAGAAATTGACCTTGTGTCATATCCTGCTCGTGCGGAGAGTTGATATATATATATATATATATATATATATATATATATATATATATATATATATAAAATGAATTGATTTCGCATCTAATGTTTCAAAAGGGGTTGAGATGATGAAAAACAAAAATAACCAACCAAATATCCAATGACCACTGTGATTGAAAGTATCGTATTAGTAATTGCGCTGATACGCTGATATTGTAATCGACTTAATATTAATGTGTAACCGTCCACGAACCGAAGCTGAGACTATAGAAGTCGAGAACCTTTCAGGTCGAGCTTTATTTCGTATCTCTGTCCATACACTGCGGTAGCAAACAGCCAACCATCCGCAGGGATGTGAAGACTTTAAAATGGTCGTTAGTTGATTAGTTGGATTTTACGGCATGTCAACCCTTGTTAGGTGATTTTATGCCGAAGACATTTTGTTTGATTCATTCTTAATGCGTATTCAGTTTTTTTTAACTCAATTTTTTAAAACGCATTTTTAAACTCATTTTTTCTCTATTTAACCCATATATCGGACCCTAACGGGTCTTACTACTCCGAGTCATAGTGGACCTGAGAGTAATAGAGATGAAAGAGTATTCGACAATCTCCAGGGCTCCAGAATTAGAACTTCACCATCAGATAGAGTTTAACGTTATACCCAGAACACTAAGACCTTCAGCCACAGCCTTCTTGCACATATATGATAAAAAGGTTTGGGGCTTGTCATGAGGGAAATAAAGTCGGGACAATCATAAATGTGCTAGGGCTTGACATGACCAGCCGATAGATCAGAAGGGCTTTCTCCAATTGCCCGTCTATCCTAAGTAAGGGCCAAAGTTGAGTGTTGGCCCACGGTAGTAAAAGACCCCAAAGAGTGATATAGACTTATTAAAATTTGGCTTGGATTAAGCAACCTACCCGTGAAAATATTTTTTTAAGTGTTGGAAGATTATAAATAATCTGATGGATTGCAAAACGAGAAGAAAGTAAAATGCTAGGTAAATCAAATATGGTGACAAAAAAAAAAAAAAAAAGAATATGAAAAAAAAAAAACTGTTGGTTAGAATGTTTACTCAAGAGACAGACGTGCGCTGTCACAAGTCCACGTTTGTCGCCGGACTGAATTCCCCCCTTAAGAGAGACTTAACAATGAGTGGTCTCCTCCCACCTGGACTTGGTTTTGTAACGCGATCATCTCTTTCCATTTTTGCACATTAGCATGACCTATGTCAACACGAGGCAGCTACCTAGCCTGTTAAAGACAGAGGTTTACTTGCTCTCCTCCCTCTTGAATACGTCTCTAACTCCTTACTCTCCTTAGACGCCTCTTACCTCTTGTCCTGTATTGATTCAGCGGGAAGAGTACGTACCTCGTGACACGGCTCTGACTGACGAGACACAATTGTAAAGAAACTCATATATCCTTCAAGTTTGCCTTACTAAAAGGCTGCCGACTGATATACTTTTAGATACATTTTTTTTAAATATCACATTTACACCTAATCCAAGAAATGATAGAGAGGACGAGAGGTACGGTATATATATATATATATATAATATATATATATATATATATATATATATATTATATACATTCCTGTACACACACACACACACACACACACACATATATATATATATATATATATATATATATATATATATATATATATACATACATTCCTAGGGGCCGGGTTAGCTTGGTCGGCAGAGCGTTGGGCTAGAAACCACAATGTTCCTAGTTCGATACCGGTCCCGCCAACTCAGCGTATGAGTAGCACAGGGATATGTGCGGTAAAGTAAGGAGCTGATGGTAGGTGTGGCGCTCCACCTCAGATGCTAAAACAATCTCCTTGGTCTAGCGCTATTGAAAAGGGGATAGACTCCCTCGCTGACAGGCTGATACCGACTTTAGGCCGCCCCGTCGACTTTACTTACATATATATATACATATGTATATATATGTATATATATATACATTCCTATATATATATATATATATGTTGTGTGTGTGTGTGTGTGTGTGTGTGTGTGTGTGTGTAAGTGAGAAAACTGGGAGTGATCTGACAATTATGTTGAAAGATAAATGGAAAGAAACTGTTGTGTTGATAAAAAATATTTATTGAAATGAGGACACGTGTTTCGACCAAGAGTTTGTTTTTGTATCCATTGTATTCTATTTACTATCATTTTGAATACTAAATAGAAATAGAATAATACTAATAGATAAACATAAAATCCAAGTATACAAAAAAAAAGCGATCTTCTTCAGTGCAAGATATTTTGATATCAAAATATCTTGCCCTGTTCCTCTATTCTTACTATCATCTCATGAAATTTGTTCACCAGTGTCTCATACCGAGCATGCTGATGAATTGAAGAGAACCAGAATCAGGTGTAAACATTATTCCTCTGGTTATCGTTGCGGAATACTAGTTTAAAAATTGGTCAGTGGAACTTGAACTATGTAGAATAATATGTACAATATCATCTTGTAATATAATCTAAATTAACAGTTAGTTAATGATCAATTTAATAGTAAGATCTTACACATTGACATTGCACGTAAATTTCACGGAAATTCTAATCTCCTCCACGTTTAGTGTAATGGCGTGTCATCTTGTCAATCAATTCAAATCTTATATAATTTAATTACCGCTCCTTGATGGAAAGTTAGGAATGAACAAAGGGCTATACGAAGAGGTTGCATCTTTATATGGCATGCCTGAGATGGGATGGAAAACAAAAACAAAAACAAAAGGGTTGGTAGTATACTAAGAAACTAGTGAGACGCTGTAGGTTGGTGGTAATGATGGTTTGGCCCCATAATCATGTTTGACCCCAGAGTCATTTCTGATGAAAAGCTTGTCGGCCACACGGCTGGTTTTGTTGTTGTTGTTGTTGTTGTTGTTGTTATTTTTCAACATGTCTATGTGATATTATAGGATAGACTTAATGAGTATGACTATGATATATTATAATCAACAGTTAAATATAACGGTAACTCAGTATTTAGGTAAGTAAAAATGTGTGATTAATGTAAGTATTTTAGATTTACATTAATTATACATATTTTATCTACCCAACAAAGAACAGATATTCGCAAACTATTTATCAACGACAGAAGACACCCATAAAAAAACATATTACCTAATTAAAAAAGAAAAGAAAGATAGAAAAAATATCCCACTGTTGGAGTTTTTGTGTATATAATTATTTACTAAGCTTAGTTTAGATATGGCACAAGGCCAGAAGTATGGGGCGCCCAGTGAGAATCGAACTCACTAACAATGGTTTGCGAATCAAGCTTGCTAACCATTACACCAAGTTTTTGTGTATATAGTTATTTACTAAGCTTAGCTTAGATATGGCACAAGGCCAGAGGTATGGGGCGCCCATTGAGAATCGAACTCACTAACTAGGGTTTGCGAATCAAGCATGCTAACCATTACACCACGCGAGGTTTTTGTGTATATAGTTATTTACTAAGCTTAGTTTAGATATGGCACAAGGCCAGAAGTATGGGGCACCCAGTGAGAATCGAACTCACTAACAATGGTTTGCGAATCAAGCTTGCTAACCATTACACCAAGTTTTTGTGTATATAGTTATTTACTAAGCTGAGCTTAGATGTGGCACACGGCCAGTGAGAATCGAACTCACTAACTAGAGTTTGCAAGTCAAGCTTGCTAACCATTACACCACGTGAGGTGAGTTTTTGTGTATATAGTTATTTACTAAGCTTAGGTTAGATATGGCACAAGGCCAGAAGTCTGGGGCTCCCTATGAGAATCGAACTCACTAACAATGGTTTGCGAAGCGTGCTTGCTAACCATTATACCACGTGAGGTGCCCCTTAGATGTGTATATAGTTATTTACTAAGCTTAGCTTAGATATGGCACAAGGCCAGAAGTGTGGGGCGCCCAGTGAGATTCGAACTCACTAACAATGGTCTGCTAATCTAGCTTGCTAACCATTACACCACATGAGGTGCCCCTTAGATGTGTATATAGTTATTTACTAAGCTTAGCTTAGATATGGCACAGGGCCAGATTATGGAGCGCCCAGTGAGAATCGAACTCACTAACAATGGTTTGCGAAGCGAGCTTGCTAACCATTACACCACGTGAGGTGAGTTTTTGTGTATATAGTTATTTACTAAGCTTAGCTTAGATATGGCACAAGGCCAGAAGTGTGGGGCGCCCAATGAGAATCGAACTCACTAACAATGGTTTGCGAAGCGAGCTTGCTAATCATTACACCACGTGAGGTGAGTTTTTGTGTATATAGTTATTTACTAAGCTTAGCTTAGATATGGCACAAGGCCAGATTATGGGGCTCCCAATGAGAATCGAACTCACTAACAATGGTTTGCGAAGCGAGCTTGCTAACCATTACACCACGTGAGGTGCCCTTAAAAACTAAGCTTTGCTTAGATATAGCACAAGGCCAGAAGTATGGGGCACCCAGTGAGAATCGAACTCACTAACAATGGTCTGCTAATCGAGCTTGCTAACCATTACACCACGTGAGGTGCCTTAGTTATTTACTAAGCTTAGCTTAGATATGGCACAAGGCCAGAAGTATGGGGCACCCAATGAGAATCGAACTCACTAACAATGGTCTGCGAGTCTAGATTGCTAACTATTACACCACGTGAGGTGAGTTTTTGTGTATATAGTTATTTACTAAGCTTAGCTTAGATATAGCACAAGGCCAGAAGTATGGGGCTCCCAATGAGAATCGAACTCACTAACAATGGTCTGCGAGTCTAGATTGCTAACCATTACACCACGTGAGGTGAGTGTGCCAGACGCCTACTCCTACTTAAAGACTAGCCGATAATCACGTGACCTGGGAAGGATTCCTATTGTCCAATCACTGGCAATGCTCTGCTGCTGATATGATTATTTATACTGGCCTTTTCTGGTCATACTAGCATTACTTCTTGGATCTTCTTGGACGACTTTCCAAAAGGATTCTATGCCACGGGACTTAGTGACTTACCAAAAGGATTCTATGCCATAGGACTTATTAACTTACCAAAGGATTCTATAACTCGGGACTTACTTACTTATTTACTTTAAGTTCTTTACAACTGGACAAGGATGGCGGCCAGATATTTAACACCCACTCTAACAAGAAAACTTCCTCCCCCGATTCAGCCTCTTCAGTTATACGTAGAGGTCAGCCATACGCTCGTTAAGCATAACCTTCTTACCAACCGAATGTCAACAAAGTAACGCTTGGCCCACAATAGACAATGATATTGAGTGTATAGAAGTAATGTGGGATTTCCCCTAGTGCAAATAAGCAGGGAAAACATGACATGAACAGGAAAAATACTTGTTTAATGGTGTCTGTAAACATATAAAATTATTTGTATTGAATAGGAATACTTGATATCATATAATTGTAGATTGTTTGTGTTAAGAACACTCACTTCAAGCTATAATTGGTTACTAAGGATTACAATATTTATTTACGAACCCCTCCATACGAGAAGGATGTGACACAAGGTCAATTTCTTAAGCGAAGTTTAACAGGTTTGAATTCAGAGTTTTCCTTCTAGTCAGGTTGCCTAGCCAAGGTTAAAGAGCCCAGTCTGCCCTATTATTTATCCATAGCTGGAGGGAGAGTATGATTCATACCTTTCCCAAGGGATATGCAATGGGAAATGAAATTACCACATCCAGGATTTGAACTCGGGGCGACGAGTTCATTTCCCATGATTTTAACCATTAGACCATGCGCTTCCACTAGGATTACTATAAGTTATTTCAGACCATATATATAAACATACGACCCTTCCGTATTAGTAGGATCAATTTCTTAAGCGGCGTTTAACAGGTTTGAATTCAGTGTTTTACTTTTCCTAAACTGGTTGCCTAACCAAGGTCAGCGAGCCCAGTCTGTCCTAATATTTATCCAGAATTGGAGGGTGAATATTTGGATGCATGCCTTCCCCAAGGGATATGCGAAATGCAGACAGCCTCGTTCAGGAATTGAACACGTCTCGCCGGGTCCATTTTATACGACGATTTTCATTACTCCGCGTGCTTCCGTATAACTTCAAAACATATAACTGTGTCCACAAATGACAATTATCAAATAGAAATAATTACGGAAAACCATATAATTATTAGTATAAGATATTTTTAAAAAAAAGTAAAGTAAAGTCTGCCAGACAGCAAGGAGTCTATCCCCTTTTCACTAGCGCTAGATAATCTACGTTATTCGGACTATTGTCCTCATCTTCATTGATAACAACGTTTCGGCCGATATGCCCTCCGGCTTTCTTCAAGTATTTCTTGTCGAACTCGGGAACCTTCTCGGACTCGGGAATCTTCTTGTCGTAATCGGGAGTCATCACAGAACTTTGAACCTAACCCTTTATTCAATGCACGGGTGTATCCTGTTCTCATTCCGCTAACCATAGCTGGGATAGAGATGTTAAACTGTGTTCATAATTATTCTATGTTACTACTGCCTTTGATCAGGATTGAATCTGAGATAACTGTCACTTAGAACTGTCTTAACCTAACTCCTTTATCAACTAGACCATGTGTCCAATTGGACAATCCAGTTTGAATTTTGGGAACTTATAAACCTAATGTCTTGTTTTGGATAGAATATCTACCTATTCACTTATGTATGATTTTTTTACCTAGACTAATATTGGGTGTTTTTTTTTGTTGTTTTTTTATTGTTTTTTAAAAATCTGATCAGATTTTTTAAAATCTAGATACCCCTGTGGATTGAATAAAGGGTTAGGTTCAAAGTTCCGTGATGGTTCCGGATTATGACAAGAAGGTTCCCGAGTCCGAAAGGAATGTTCCCGAGTTCGACAAGAAATACCTGAAGAAGGCCGGAGAGCATATCGACCGAAACGTTGTTCAGATAACAATGAAGACGAGGACAATAGTCTGAATGACGCAGATAATAGTAATCATCAAGCCTCATCTCAAACATTCAGAGAACGTCACAAGCTGCTTAGCTTTTATTTTCGTGGGTTGTTTCGGAGAGGAGGAAAGGCAGAAAGAAAGAGAGAGAGAGAACACTGTTAAATTACTGTAATCCCACACTAGGGACCAGAAGCCCGTCCGTACCCTACGCCTCGGAAAGCAAAAAAAGAGCGAAATTCTTCTTCGTCGTTCCTCGTCACCACGTGACTTCCGGTTTCGGTCAACACCCGAAACTTCTGGTTGACTTTCAATTCTCCATTCGGTGGTCATGCCCCGATCAAATTCCCGACAAACCGTTTTGTGTTCATCACTGCTTTTAAAACCTTTACTCTCTCTTATTTCTTCTTCCTCTCTTTTCTATAGTAGTCCTCCCAAAACTCAGGACCTTCATCATCTGGTTACAGTGTCAAAGTAAGCAAAGATTAGTTAATATCAACTATTTACCAAATGGATGGCTAATATGGGATACCAAATATCGTGAGTTGAACAAGAGACCAGGTTAAGAACAAATAATCACATAATCCTCGATACCAGTATCTCAAAGTTTTAGATATTGTATTAATATTGTACATGTTTTGTACAAAGATTTTCTCTCTCACTCTCTCCCCCTCCTCTCTCTCTCTCTCTCTTTCTTTTTTTCTTTTTTGTTAAATGGTGAGATGCCCAAATGTTATATAGCGCCTTCTTTACCGGCACTAAATAGGTATATGTTATATACTTCTCTTACTTCTTCTTACTCTGGTCGTCTATTCTTCTGGTCGGCTTTGCTTCTCTGATCGTCTATCATCTATCTTGGTCTGGTATATCTTCTAAGGTCTCGTCTGGTTTTCTATTTTGTCTAAATTATCAATTTTGTACCGAGTGACAAGACATCAGAGTGTATCGGTAAAGTTGTGGCAAGGGCACCGAGCTATGGTGAGCTTCCTGGTTTCGGAGTGTCTGACTCCAGCGGACGTTCTCCACTTCTCTCTCTTCTTTTCCTTCTTTTCGGTCTCTCTGACTCCGGCTGGCGGTCTGTTATTTATGGGATCCAGACCTCCCCACTCCTAATATATGTCTCTGATTGGTCAGTCACTCGATAACATTGCCTATCTGTCTAAATGGCCTTGTGTCAGCCTTAGTTGTATTTTTCCATTGGTTTTTTCCAACTGCCACAACTGAAGGTCAGCCATTGTTCTATTTATGTAAGTTTTTGAAATTTTTGACCAACTTTTCAAAAACTTGGAATCTTATTCGTTAAATATTGCTTTATTTGGTCAAAATTTAAAATTCCGATCATATTTTTAATATAAATATTATTATTATTATTATTATTATTATTACAATAACTTTTAAGTTTTAACAAACTACCATAATTAATAATTAGGGTAGTTTTAATTAATTAGTTAATAATTAACAGATCGCCAATCAGCCCATAACACTTTAATAGTGTTATATATGACAGTTTCCAATCTGATGATGATGATGAAGGTACGTCATCGTCTTCTTGTAAGTGACCAGCTCTTTCGTGTTCAAGATCAGGAAAAATCCGGTAATCTCTGACAGACTCATGCTATCCATGATCAAGAGACGTTAGAGTACGTTAGTTGTCGTAAGAAGGATTTAACTAATCCACCAGATTAAGACTATCAACCACGACCCCACAGGTTGGTGAGACCCATCGTCTAGCAGTTCAGGATTCAAGGCGGATGACAAAGGGGCTGTAGGTGTTTCAGTTGAACATTGTTTTCTTGTTCAAATGCCCGGCGTGACCTAGGAATGGAGTCCCGAAGAATTTTCACGATAATGGTACTTCTCACACAGGGGGGCCAACTAGCTCTGTTGATTTGAATCCCCGAGAGGGAGTGAAACCAATAGGACTTGTTGGAAAGACTTCATCCTCATCATGATATTCAGCATGATTAAGAATGACTTGATCGGAACGCTCTCTGCTTCTGAGGTCAAAGGGCACTAGTTCTCGAGAAGAGTATTTTTTTTTCAATATGGATCAATTGTTGTTGTTTTTTTGTTTTGTTTTTTTTTTGGGGGGAGGGGGCTAATGTACTGATTTTTCAATTAAATATACTAGCAAATATATGCACCCTTCGGGAGCAAGTATTTAGGTTTTGATGTTATAAAATATTGTATCAAATTATAAACTATTTAGAAAATGATAAACTGTGGGGGTATAATCGAAAAATAGAACAGCTTTAGATTTAACTCTTCTATCATTTTCTTTCACTCCCGTCTTTCATTTTTCCTAATTTATCTATTTAGTTAGATTATGAAGTATTTAATAAAATTACAGTTCTTTCGTCTTATTTATGGATTTCTTTTAAGAGATCTTTGCTCAGATTCGTTAAGAGAAAACCAAACAATTAGAAATCAATAATAATAAGCATATATTTATTAAAATCAAATTTTAAATATCAATATGCAAATTAGCCTTCTCGTTCACACTGTAAACCGCTATTTTGTTGTATATATAAATACAATTGCATGCTAATAGTATGTAGATAAGACCAACAGTATTAATAATGTATAACAATTTTATCAATAATTGAGGTTTAAATAAAAATAAATTCATGGTAAATGTGACATCAATAACTAAGGGAATTATGACTTGAATAGTGATTTAGTTTCGGTTACAGACAGACAAACACACAATCTCCATTATAATAAGATTTTCTTTTTATCATAATTTTTCTCAATTATCTGGCATACCATATACGTATCTCCGTGGCAATATTAAAATGTATTGATATGATTTTCATATCGGCTTTTAATTTTGGTTTTTTTTTTACGAAAAAGTAAAGATTCATTTTTATTTAAAGAAGGTACTTGATACGTTTTTCTTAAATATTCTATTCATTCTACTTTAGTATTCTTACTTGTTAGCGTAATTTCTTTATTTCATCTTCCAGTCTCATTTCCCATCCAGCTTGTGTATATTTGTTTTAATAGAATTCCTTATTGCTTAGTTTGTCACTGGTTTTCTTCGTTCTTCTGTATCCCAGATTTCGGTTTTTCTCTGTAGGGACATTTTAAACTATCATTTTTAAAAAAAACTTTTTCTGTTTGCAGTTTGACATGACAGTTTTCAAATGAAAAATATTCCCTCATACTGCAACTCACTGTGTTGACGTTGTTTTTTTATTATGTTTTTATTTTTTATGTATGAAACTTTCCAAGTGAAAGACTGGTTATATACCTCAATTACTCTAGAAGGCTTATGAAGAGAAACGATTGAAGAATATCTGACTGATTAACATAATTAAGTTTTAATATATTAATGATTTGAAAGCAATTACAATGCACATAAAAAATAAAAACAAAAAGATGTTATTTTTTGTCTTATCGATTTCACAGTATAACTTTATCTTCAGAGACGAATTCCAGAAATGGACGCGGTTTTTTTTTATGTCGTTATTTTTTTTTTATGTTATAAACACGCGTCTCGTGGTGTTCTTTTTTTTTTAACGTCACGCGGAAAGCCGTAATAGTCATTAGCCGTTCATTCAATTTCAATTTTATTATTTTCATCTATTTATATATTTATGTATTATTCATTAGATATATGCATAATGAAATGTACATACTATGTACATATACTATGAGGAAAGTGTATTTTAATTAATTATGTATTCAGTGTTTAGCTCTAATCTATTGTTTATACTAGGACCTAATTTAGCTATTCTTTAATTCTGAGATTACCAATGTTTCGTATTACTGTCTCTATCTTAACGGAAAAACTATTGTCTTTATATTTGCATTTGATTAAATGTTTATGGAATGAGGATGCACGTGTGTGGATATGTTCTTTGATTCTAATGTGGAGGGGTCTAATTGTACTTCCTATATAGAAATTAAGGCATTTGGAGCAAGTTAAACGGTAAACTGTATATTAAGTTTATATTAGTAGAATGGTGTATTATAGAAAGAAAGAAAATATATCCATTTCTTAAAGTATTTAGGCAAAGACAAGATGAGTTACCAGATGAGAATTGTAAGGTGAACCAACACAGTAATACTACTCCTGAAAATAAATGGAATTAACCCACTTAGAGGATGTTCATATTATTTTTTTATTTAGCTGTAAATAGACTAATAACAAATAAGACGCGAAAGAAATGACTATCTAACTGCTGAACAGTCTTACTCCATAGAATATTACTTAAATGATGAAGTAATGTTTTAAGGCGCTAATACATATTGTCATAAAGAAAAGTGGGTTACAAGTTTTTTCAGGAATGACAGATAATATCAGTGGCTTGGACAGGAAATAGTCCAGATCTAAATCCAATGGAAAATTTGTGGTGGAATTTTAAAAAGAATGGTCCATAACTGAAGGGATCTAGAAGCATAGCCAACTTTCATTTCCAAACGTATCCTCAATACATACAAGCCGTTGGCTTTCGACACTGAACACAATACACTTATATCTAACGATGAATATCAGCGCACCCGAAGGCATTTTGACTTCTAAAACAAAAACAAAAAACAGTGATAATAAGAACGAGAAGAACAAGAGACAAACTTGAATAATAATAATAATAATAATAATAATAATAATAATAATAATAATAATAATAATAATAATAATAAAAAAAGAACAGAAGAGAAAAAAACAAACAAGACAACGGGTGACGTAAAACAACAAGAAGAAAATGAAATAACAAGAAATATTTTCAATGCGCAAAATATATATTGACGAAAAACAATGGGAATACAAAAACAAATAGAAAAAACCGAAGAAGAAGAAGAAGAAGAAGAAGAAGAAGAAGAAGAAGAAGAAGAAGAAGAAGAAGAAGAAGAAGAAGAAGAAGAAGAAATCAAGGAAGAGGGAATAAAGTAAAAAAGCGAAAACAATAAATAAAACTAAAAGAAAAAAATAGAATAAATTAAAGAATAAAGCCGCCTGTCAGAAATGTAGGAGGAGACGGACGGTAGGACTTAACAGACAGACATCTTTTGGGCAGCAGAGCGACATTGACAGAAATGTAAACACCCCCTTGTCAAAGAAAGTAAGGCAGAAAGAAAGGAAAATAAACGAACAAGACGGACATTTAAAACCTAGAAAATAAAAAAAGACAACAAATCCAAAAAAAAAAAAAAAATATCACAGTATCAAAAGGCAAAAATGAAAAAAAAGCATTATTTGGGAATGTTGATTTTTAATAACCATTTTGTTGAAGCATTAAGATTAGAAATAAGGTAATCTATTATTATTTTTTTATTATTGTTACCAAACTGTATCAGATAAAGGATTAAGCAGGATTATCTCAAAAGATCAGTGTCATAAGTTATTCGGGAGCTCATGAGCTAAATAACTATAAATATCATCGTTACAGTATTCAAGAGTTACTTATATCGCCGTCCGACAGGAAGCGCGTGGTGTAATGGTTAAAGTCAGTGGAAATAGACTCGTCGCCCCGAGTTCAAATCCTAGACAAGGTAATTGCATTTCACTTAGCGCTAATACCCTTGGGAAAGGTATGAATCCTACTCTTCCTCCAGCTATGGGTAAATAGTAGGGCAGACTGGGCTCTTTAACCTTGGTTAAGCAACCGGTCTAGGAAAACTCTGAATTAAAACCTGTTAAACTCCGCTTAAAAAATTGACCTTGTGTCACATCCTGCTCGTGCGGAGGGGTTGGTAAATATATATATCGCCGTCCGACATGGCGTCAATATGTCTGACATCAACTTTATACCAAGAAGTAGACAATCTACGGCTAAAACAAAAGTGGCGGGAGATATTATTCATTCTTATCATGAAACCATTTCAGCTTCTACCAATCGATAATTGTTATCTGTATTTTTTCTGATTTGGAAAGTTTTGATGCACCAGTTCAAGTATTTCCAGGATATATTATTGTTTCAACTCTACTCAGGAATCTTCGATACCATTCCCAGTGATCCAGAGACAACTGGCACCGAGAACATAAGCGTTAGGTTAGGTCGATTTTTCACTTTTTTAAAAATATAGAATTGTCGATCTATGCGAAAGTTGTGTGTAAGTATACTAATTACTGATACCTAAAATTAGATCTTTTACTTGTACCATTGTTTGAGGAAATAGCATCAAAGATCGTTACAGCAAAATTAATGAGGTAAAAAGCAACATATCAGAGGTGTCGGTGGTGATGGTGTGACACCTTTTTAATTTGAATTCTATTTGTAATATTCAATTCGTTTCATTTTGATAAAATAAAATAACATTTCTGATTTAAATATTGAATACGGTAAGTTTTTTAAAAATCAATTTCTATGCTAAATTATGCGATAAACAATAAGGAAATCTAAAAAAAATATAAATAAATAAAAAATAAAATACAAAAGCTGGATGGGAAATGAGACTGGAACAGAATAAAGAAATTACGGGAACAAGCAAAAATAATAAAGAAAGTAATAAATAATAAATAATTAAAAAAAAGAAATACACAAGGACACAATGGAATAAAACATCAGATAAAGGACAAGAACAGACAGACAGGTAGATGAAATCGACCAAAGATATTGGCTAAAGAAGGGAGACTGAAAATAGAGTGGAACAAAATCCAGAAAGGTACGGAAAACAGGAATGAAACGAGCCTTTACCAATAAGTTATTGAGAAAAGATGGTTTAGCTGTTTAATTTAGTGGCATATCAATCCTTATGGGTTATTTAATGTCAAATCTTTTTTTTCTATTTATATGATTTATTTAAAAAAATAAGAAAGGAGGAGAAAGAAAAAAGAAGAGGAAAATAAAAAGAAAAAAATATAACCACACAAAGAAAACTTAAGCGCGTACATATCTGATATTCATCTCTAAAGATAAGGTTTCTTTGAAATCGATAAGACAAAAATAACATCTTTTTGTTTTTAGTTTTTATACGCATTGTAATTGCCTTCAAATCATTAATATATTATAAATTCTTTTTTGTTTTTTATATTTATATGATTTATTTAAAAGATAATTTTCAAGAACTTCCTGTGTATCATAAATTGGTAGAAATAATTTTCATTAACTTACTGTGTACTAATAATTACTGGAGTTTGTATTTCAACCAGCGTTTTCTAGCATCTATATGATAAAAAGGGGCGGGTGTTTGCCATGAAAGCAATTTGAAGCATACGGTTGAGACAATCATATAATTGCTAGGACTTGACATGACCAGCCGATTGATTATCGGGACCTCCCCCGGCCGCGCGTCAATGCTATTTCCGCGAACAATGGTGCAAGTAAAAGATCTAATTTTTTGTATCAGTATTCAGTATACTAACACACAACTTTTGCATTGATGGACAATTTGATGTTTTAAAAAAGTGAAAAATCAACATACCCTAATGGGCGTGACTCATATCTTAATATGTTGTCAGCGTGTGAAGGTTCGATCACGTTACGGTGAACTTCGTAGGAAATAACTCGGCAAGCCATTTGCCTATCCCTCTTCGCTTTTATTCTACTGGGAGGTTCCTGGTGTGTGGTTACAATCTTGGGAAATAGACACGGCAAGACGCATGCTGTTTGCATCTCACATAGCGCTAATACACTTGGGAAAGGTACCAAGAAACTATTCTCCTTCTAGCTATTGGTAAATAGTAGGGCAGACTGAACTCGTTAACCTTAGTTTGGCAACCTGTCTAGGAAAAATAAACTCTGAATTCAAACCAAATATATATATATATAATATATATATATATATATATATATATATATATATATAGAGAGAGAGAGAGAGAGAGAGAGAGATAGATAGATAGATAGATAATCAATGTTTGATTTTAATTAATACCTCACTGTAACTGTTTCATGTTCAGTCTATTTATTCAAATGGACATTTTGTTTTTTCAATATTTTTTTACGTAATTGCTTTTTATGTTCTACTCTCATATATACAGGCTGTTCATAATAAATTTGACATACTTATATTTGGTTATTTTTCTTCGTAGGTTGGAGGTTTTGACGCCCACTACGCATCATTTAAAAGCTTGGACTTTTCTGCAATCATATACGTGATCACAGATAGAATGGATGACTGGAACCCACATAAATCATGGAAGAGAATAACTTGTATCATGATGATATGCGCTGTCCATAATTAAGGAAATCATGGTCGCTGCCCAATGCTCCCTGAACTGTAAAAACAATCAGACATGAACTGGAGAATTGAAATGGAGACTACAAGGCTGTGGCTAGAAGAAAGTAAAATAAGAGAGAATCTGATTATGTTCGTACAACAGAGTTCCTCGAAAATCTACAGAAAAAGTGTTGGAGGACCCTGGCATTGGAACTCGGGCTTTGTCACGTGAATTAAGTGTTTCAGCTTCTACCATGAAGCTTGCGCACAATGTAGACTTTCGCTACTACTCATACAAGCGTCGCAGAGGTCAACTGCTCCCAGAAAAGGCCCGTGAAAATCGTCTGACAAAGGCGAAGAAACTTCTGAGCAAAGTGAAACATCCTGCTGAACCACAAACAATCTAGTTCTTTTCCAATGAGAAAAACTATTGCCAAAATCAAAAGCACAACACGCAAAATAACAGATGTCTTGCATACAGTCAAAAGGACACACCTCGTTTCATACAGACTAAATTTCTCCAAACGTCGATGGTTTTCGGATGTGTGTCCACTGAGGGTGATTTGATGCCTCTGCATTTTTTCAGAGAAAGTATCATGTTGAATTCAGATACCTACGTGGAGTTGCTAAACACTGAAGTCAAGCCATGGATAACAAAGTAGCCAATGGTAGGCCATATGTATGGCAGCAGGATTTGGCCCCCTGTTACACCTTTGGGAAAAGTCAAAAATGGTTGTCGGCGAAATTTTATGACTACACCAGTCCCAATGTTTGACCTCCGAACTCCCCAGATCTTAAGCCCATGGATTATTATATATGAGGCGCTGTTGAGAAAGACAAAAGACACCAATCGTCGGGCTAGTAACACAAAACCCCAGTTAATCGACAGAATTAAGGTGGTTTTTGAGACCCTTCCCAGGGAAACTGTAACATCAGCTTGCTCCAGGTTCCGGAGCAGGATTGAGGTTGTGATCGAAACTAATGGCGGTTATTTTAAGTGAAGCTTGTTTGCAGTATTGTAATTTCCGTGCCTGTTGAATTTCTTTACAATCTATTAAATTGTATTACTTTTTCTTTTTGGCTTATTGAAACAGTCAAATTTATACCAACATCCTGTCAATATATATATATATATATTAATAATATATTAATATTATATAATATATATATATATATATATAAGTAATTGGTAATTGCTTGAAGCATTGTTAAGTATGTTATTATATATTAATGATTTGAAGGCAATTACAATGCCTATACAAAATAAAAACAAAGAGATGTTTATATGTCTAATCGATTTCAAAGTAAACTTTATCTTCAGAGACAATTTCAGAAATGTACGTGCCTTTGTTTTTTCCTATGGTTATATATAATTTTTAAATCCATAAGAATATATATATTAATATATATATATATATATATTATATAATATATATATGTGTGTGTGTGTGTGTGTGTGTGTGTGTGTGTGTGTGTGTGTGTGTGTGAGGAACAAAAGAACAAAACTCAGACAAAATATATCCTACAAACTTTTGTCTGGGTTTTGTTCTTTTGTTCCTCATATCTCCACCACATTATGTCGGATTCATTCCAATCCTCTTTCCATATATATATATATATATTATATATATATATATATATAATATATATATATTGGGGCGGTCCTCTAATTCCAGTTTTGAACCCTTACTTCTGTCGCCAGTATCGAGTGGACGCTTATCTCACACACGTGGCATCCAACCATAAGCTAATATTCGTTTCAAAACAAACTCCCCGAAATTCTTAAACATCAACTAATCCAAATGAAAGCAAATCATTTCATGCGATATCGTTGAAATTTATTATTATTTTTTTCAAAGCCAGGATTTCGATCAACATATCCCAAGACCTTGAACTATGCATAGAGTAATTAATTAATTGTAATATGAGGATGTAATGACGTTCTAAGTGGCTGTCTTTTGAAAGGAGTGTAATTGGGCCCTCTGTGTAATGAGATAATTAGTCGGACAATCATTTAATGTTTAAATATGTTCAAAATTGCGGAACATGTGTTCAAGTTCATAGCCAACGCAATGAGCGACTGGATTTGCCTGTAGAATGAGAATCTAAAGCCACAGCCATTATAAAAGATAAAAGAGTTGTTTTAGGTTTGTTGGACGGTGCCCTCTATGTTTTATATAGGCATAGGCAAAAAAAATCGGATACTACGAGTTTTAAAAGCGAATTAAGAATAATTAAATCTAGTATTTAAGGTTAAACTTTGTCTAAATCGATAAGTAGTACCATAATAACCATCATTAAAAAAGAAAAATATCATTACATATGCAGTTTATTTTTAAAAGATTTAAAAGTATTTGCTTTGGTCAATTTTGTTCGCCGACGCCATTTTGGCTGTTTTTCAATGGTTTTAGGCACTTGTTTACAATTTTAACGTAACATTTGGGATGAAAAAATTTTTTACCAAAAATCAGGTAATTATCCGATTTTAATGAAATTTTCAGTATTGATTTAACAATTAATGCATTTTATAATGCATTAGTTATTTTATTTCAAAACTTTAATTTAGTATTTTTGCTATGAAAAATTAATATATAAAATTCATTTAAAATATGAAAATCCTGATGTTAAGTTTAAAATGTCATATTTTTAGATTTTAAAAATAAATATCTACTTAAGTTTTGAAGAAAAACTCGATTGAAAATCTACCCCCACCCCTTTTTAAGCAGAAAAAACATCGATGTATAATTTTTTCTTTTATAAAATAATAGCCAATTATATAATTATCGAAGTGAGTAAAAAAGAAATCTCCAAAAAATTAATTATTTATTATTTTTTACATTTTATTTTTCGATTTTCGGTACTTATTTTCTCATAGAAAAGCCACCGTAAAAAAAAAATTGTTTCTATTCATAACTTCGGTCTTTTATCTCTTTATTTATATTGTAATTAGTATCGAAAATGACAACTCGCAACACATTTTACGCCCCCAACATAAGGGGAGGGGGGGGCAAAATTAAGTGACCTGAAAAAAATGACAAAGTTTTGAAATAAAATAAATAATGCATTATAAAGATCATTCATTGATACATAAATACTGAACATTTCATTAAAATCCGATATTTTCCTGATTTTTGGTAAATTATTTTCTGTAGGGGGGCTAAAGTCATTTTGTCAAAAACACATTTTAGGCTCAGTTTGCCAGTCCCTAGTTTTATATGTTAGAAATTATTATGTGTTTTCGTCAGTAATCCAGTAGAATGCCGGTATATTCCATCAAGAACAGATCATATTTTCATCTAATACTGTTGTGTACTGACGTTTTCACGGTACCAAATCGATATAATGTTATATACCCTTTCTTACTTCTTACTTCTTACTTGCTTCTATATCTTGGACATCTATTCTTCTGGACGGCTTTGGTATTCTGATCGTTGGTCTTCTATGGGGACTTCGGGCCTGGTTTCTGTTAGGGATTTCTCCTTATCAGAAGCCCTGTGTCATTGTTAGTTTTTAGGTAATAAACACAAGACTTCGATTTACTTTTGATCTTATTTTATTGTTAAATCCCCAAACCAGACGTCTGCGCAGTGAGACTCACATCTTACGAGCTCGGCTTCGAACTTCTAAATGACTGAGTTACTTAGTATCCTTAAACCGGAAGACAGGGTTTTCTATGCCTTCCGGTTCTCACGATTTATCCCCGGAAGGCAAGGTGAGAGTGAGGTCAAGCACCGTCACTCACCCCCAAGGCCATCAGCTGCACTAATCGCCATTATGATTTCAACACTATTGCCATAAATATTAGGCATTTAATAATTATGTAACAATACAAACTACTGAAAAAGCAACAATCTGAGACTTGTCTAAAGGATTTTGATTTTTCTGATGATTCAGAACTTAAGCAAATCCTTAAAACATATGAAAATCAAGGTTTTCCTTTTTATCTATCACATTGATGATAATATTTTTTATTTATTTAAGAGACATGTTTGCCTGCATTAAAATTGATCCACATAGCAAATACAAACATGGATATTTTAAATCCTTATACTCTAATAAAAAAGCTAGACGGGCGGTCGGAGAGGCCCCTCCGATCAATCGGCTGGCCACGTCAAGCCCTAGCACCTATATGATTTTCCCAACCCTATTGCCCTTATGGCAAGTCCCAGCCCCTTTTTATCATATGGGTGCTAGAAGGCGGTGGCTGCGGGTCTACATGTCTTGGGAATGACGTTAAACTCTATCTGATGGGGAGGTTCCAGTTTTGGAGGTTTGTGGAATGTGGAGCACCCCTTCATCACCATTGCTCCCTGGTCCACTCTGACCCGGAGTGGTAGTACCTGTTAGGGTCCCATCTATGGGTTAAATAGAAAAATGTATTTATAAAAAAATATTATTATCTATTAAGAATTGATTTATTTCAAAACTTTATCGGCATTAAATGACCCACTGAGGTTGATATGCCGTAAAACAAAACAAACCAAACCAATCTAATAAAAAAAGACAGGAAAGTGTGAAACTGGAAGAGATGTCAAGTTGCCCTGAAGCATCAAGTAAGATTATTTGTGTAAAATGATTTTGATTTCAACAACCCAAAAAAGTTGTCAGGAAGTAAAAGTGAACTTGTTTAAAGTTTATTTTTCACTGAACCTTATATATTTTTATATTCCTTGGTTTTATTGTATATAGCGCTTGTCTGTCTACACAACCATTCCACAAATGTAGGAAATGTGTCCATGACGTCCGTCATGTGCCGCTTTCGTAGAGACCGCTTCAGGATGGAGTGTTCGAGCCGTCTTACCTCAAACCCCCTATAGGTATCATAAACAAGATTAGGCAGAGTTTAACAGGTTTTGATGATGTTTTTCTTCATCCTGGAACGATTGCGTTATCAGTTTTAAACATATCAGTCTAGCCTGCTAGTTACCTATTGCTGGAGGGAGAATTGTTCAATTCATACCTTTCCAATGCAAACAGCCTCGTTCGGGACTAGAGCACCTTTCACCGTGTCATTTTACTACCATTACACCACAAACGGCTCCACCTCCGTGTTTATGATGTTATAACTTGGGTAATGTAACAGACTTTCATATACAAGTTCAGAATAGAAAACACAAGGTGTGTTAAAAAAGTATCGAGATTTTTTTGTACTTTTTGACAGACCTTGTATTCTGAAAAAATTACGTTCCATTCATTAGTATTTTTTTCAGTATACAAGGTGTGTCAAAAAAGTACAAAGTTTAAAGCTGTAATTACCAAGATAGAAATGAATGATGAATGGAACATTGTTTTTTTTTTCAGAATACAAGGTGTGTCAAAATTACAAAACATCTCGATACTTTTTGACACACCATATATATATATATATATATATATATATATATATATATATATATATATATATATATATATATATATATACGAGTGGTACTTGTGGGATTGTCAGTCTTTCTGTCTGAATATATATGAGTTCCAAGTTGTTGGTCATAGTTTTGTACATAGAAGTTGAACTTTGACACAGGGGTATTGTCATAATTTGTTAAATTTATGAATAAATTAAACAAGTTAAGGATAATTAAGGATAGTTAAGAATAAAATGATGCGCACAGGGAAACAGTAATCAACAGAAGGTATTGAAATGCTAGTCGTTATTAGATTTTGTACAAAAAGATTCAGTAAAGGTTGTGTTTGCGATATTTGAGCAAAAAGAGGACATAAGCAAATAATATTCCAGGAGAATGAGAAATATTCGAAATACGAGTCTAGATTGTAGAATCCTGTTTAAAAATTTAAACTGATTCGCAGTGTTTATATTATGGAAAATGCAGACAGACTCGTCCATAATTTGAACTCATGTTGCCGTGTCCATTTCTTCCGACACACAACGGGTGCCTCTACATGATTGTCCCTACCTAAAAAAAAAAAAACTTCTCACGAAAATAAGTACATCCAGGATTTTACATTTCTTAAAAGAAGCGGGATTTTACTCAAAAATATAAGTAGCTGAACGATAGTTAAAATCTATACATATATACATTTGTTTTCTACCAAACTATTGTTACGAATCCAAAACTTAGTCGGCATTAAATAACCCACCGAGGTTGATATGCCGTAAAACAAAACAAACAAAAGCTCAAATTTAAATTGTTTTATTGCAAATATACATCTCTTTTTATCATATAGGTGCTAGAAGATGTTGGCTGAGGGTAAACCACAAATATTTATTAATACACATGAAGTTGAAAATTATTCTACTAATTTGTTAATACACAAGAAGTTAAACAAATAATATATATATATATATATATATATATATATATATATATATATATATAAGATTTTTGGATGTTTGTTTATTTTAGAAACGTTGCTGAACAAAGTATATATTACATTTTTACTTGAAGGCACTTACAACGCATGTATCGCATAAAATTCGATACTTTTTCTTATAGAAAATGAAATTGACAAGTGTAATCCCGGCAAAGGATCGCTCGGTGTGTAGAATGTCGTACTAATAAAGTCGAAACAGTCTGTACGACATTCTACACACCGAGCGATCCTTTGCCGGGATTACACTTGTCAATTTCATTTTCTATAAGAAAAAGTATCGAATTTTATGCGATACATGCGTTGTAAGTGCCTTCAAGTAAAAATTTAATATATATATATATATATTATATATATATATATATATATATATAAGTAATTGGTAATTTGCTTGAAGCATTGTTAAGTATCTTATAATATATTAATGATTTGAAGGCAATTACAATGCGTATACAAATTAAAAACAAAAAGATGTTATTTTTGTCTTATCGATTTCAAAGTAGAACTTTATCGTCAGAGATGAATGTCAGAAATGTTTATATATATATATATATATATATATATATATATAACACACACACACACACACATATATATATATACATGTGTGTGTGTGTGTGTGTGTGTGTGTGTGTGTTAAAAGAAAGGAAATGAATCCGACAGTATGAGTATGAGCAAGATGGAATGTTGTTGGTGGTCGGAGATAAAAGTTGAATGAAGTTCAAAACAAAAAACCTTGATTTTGCAAAGAAGAGAACGAAAGTTGTTACATTATTTAGGAGTAACTGGCTCTGATGATGATTTTTTCTAAAATCGAAATATTGATCAGTATCAGCTATGAATATTTTATAAATCGTTTTCTCTTTAACAGCATTGTGTGTTGTTTTCATTCCATCTTGCTCATACTCATATATATATATATATATATATATATATATATATATATATATATATATATATATATATATAAACAGAGGATACCATGCATATCAGCAAATGCATTTGATAAATATACATACATAAAGAATACTGAAAACAGGAGGGCAAGGTAGCGAGTTTAAGCCCAAGCTTCGACTTTTGTCGATGTAGTGAAGAACTTGGCAGCAACTGCCCTTCTTATAAAAGAGCTGAGTGAATTGGTCGGCACCTGAGGCGACCCAGGAGATGAATGCTGAGATAGCCAAGTATTTTTTGCAATGCCTGAGTTTCAAATTTTCCATTGCTCCCTACGCTATGATCTTATGTCTATCATGACTTTGTAGGAAGTCGGAAAAAAAAAACTTGCCCCCTAAAAAGATGAGGGTCAGGCTCCAAAGGGTGAATGCCGAGGGCTACCAACTAATGGTTCTTAGCCAAACATTTGTGTGCAGGATGGCCTCCGACTAAAAAAAAAAAAAAAAAAAAAATATGTGTCAGATTCTACCTGTGACCGTGGAGTAAGGTAAATATTGTGGTGAAACCAAGTGAGAGCTTTGTTTTTTTTCTGACTAATTGAAGGCCTTGGTTTCAGGGGTCAGCACCTTCCCATTCATCTAAAAGGGTCAAGAGTCAAGTTAATCGGCTGGTGCCACCGGAAGATTGTGACAAAATTTCAAATGTTTAGGGTGAGGCCCCCCACGTGCGTAAATGTACGGTTGAGGGTAGTGCTGAAAATTGCTTGATCTCTGTTGTCATTCCCCCACTTAGAAGGCGCCAAAGGCATCAAACAGAGAGACAACCCTTGCAACCGAAAGTTTTATGCCGTTAGTGGTGGTGCTGAGGGTGGGCTAGATGAATAAATGGCGTAACCTTTATTAACACTAATTAATAATTTACTATGCTAATCTTAGGGATGCTTTGTGTAGTGTAATGTTTAGCAAAGTCGAACAACAGACCACTTTTAGTTCTATTCTCTCTGAACTATTCATACTTGAGTATTTGTGTCTTCTGGTTAAAAAATGAGACTGTCCAAATTTCCAAGATGAAATGGTAAAATATAAATCCTGAATATCTGGTGTTGCTTATCCACCGAATTCTTATTTCATATGTGTGTTGTCATCTCAGCTAAATAATGGACCATTCTGTTTTTATCATAAAGAAAGAAAGGGGAAAAAAAGAACATGCTACACTGAAAATTGTAAGAAAGAAAGAAAGAAAGAAAGAAAGAAAGAAAGAAAGAAAGAAAGAAAAGATAGATTGAGGGGGTGCGTGCGCGGAAGGATAACGCTAATATGTTCCAATTGAACATACTGAAAAGATGATTGAAGGAAAGAAAGAAAAAAAAGAGTGAGAGATAGTTAAATCAAGATTATTCTACTTTTTACATATTGAAATAATGCAATAGCTCTTAAGTAAATATATCAAAACTTGTAATAATTAAATTATCATACTGTGGTATATCCATAGGTCCTGCTATTATGTATATATTGCATTGCATAAGGCTAGAAGAATGGGGCATCCGGTGAGAATCAAACTCACTGGAAATTACTTGCAAGTCGAGAGTTCACCCATTAATATATACAAAGCACCTATCTTTAGCAACCTAGCATGTATTTACTCAACCTCTTGGTCGAAGGAAGGATGTTGCACAGGGCCAATTTTTAAACTGGTTTGAATTCCGAGTTATATATATATATATATATATATATATATATATATATATATATATATATATAGAGAGAGAGAGAGAGAGAGAGAGAGAGAGAGAAATAGATTGTATCTGATTTACAGGTAGATAAGACGATAAAATTGTCGCCCTGCTTATGATCGTTGGTGATGAAAAATCTCTTAATGCCTGCAGAGTGTTTATAAACAAATTTTATCAATTTCAATGGATCAATTCCTTTAACAAAGGCATGAAACCACTGGGATCAAAATATCCCGGTATGTCGGTGTTTGACGAAGAAAAATGTTTGAGCGCATTTTGATCAGCAAACCACTCTCCCATGACTACATTACAAAGCTAGCTATTACTAGACAACAGCTCATAAACTCCGACAGTTTAACCCTGGCTATATCCAATCAAAAGATTAAGGAGAAACCCCAGTGGGCGGACTTCTTCAAACGATGCCCTTAAAGCCGCACCCTGCGCACTAAAATGTGTCCCATTTTATTTCCTTGCGATGTCCGCATCCGCCACGTCTTCCTCGACTTTCCATAACCCGACCCACAAAATATACAATACACATTTTAAGGTGAAACAACGGGGAGTGGAGTTTACGATTTCACTGACGTAAATGTGCTTGTGTGCTAACGGATAGGATCGTTAAGCAATAAATTATATGGGATGTGTTTTGTATTTTGGGGGGTGACGTTAACATTCCTAAACGGTCGACCGGGTAAGGTTGGAAGTAAAGGTCCCCGGTCTAAAAGGGTTGCTCATTAGGTACCGAGGCCAGGGGCACACTTCAGCTAGCCATCTGGCTATAAGTGTTTAAATATTGAGCTGAAAATTACCGCCCACTATGGCATCTGCAACAAATAATAAATCACTCTATTTCTTTCTTTCTTTCTTTCTCTCTTTCGTTCGTTCGTTCGCTCTCTCTCTCTCTCTCTCTCTCTCTCTCTCTCTCTCTCTCTCTCTCTCTCTCTCTCTCTCTCTCTCTCTCTGTGTAATATATATATATATATATATATATATATATATATATATATTACACGATGCATATTAACTTAGTGACTAGCTGATTACACTCACACTCACTCACACACACACACGCACACGCACACACACACACACACCACACACACACACACACACATATATATATATATATATATATATATATATATATATATATATATATATATATATATATATATATTGGGCTGAAAAGTCACTGACCCGACCAAGAAGTTCTCCCCACTAGTTGTTCTACCAAAGGCACATTGTTTCCTTAGATTTATTTTTATTTTTCCGTCAGTTCAATAATTTCTTTCAAGTCACACACACACACATATATATATATGCACCCCCCACATATATATTTATTTATATAGATATATGTATATATATATATATATATAGAGAGAGAGAGACAGACAGACAGACAGACAGACAGACTGGGAGACTGAAAGAAAGACAGACATGTGTTGGAGCAATGACGCAATTAGATTGATAGATATATAGATATTAATTGACATAAATATTAAAATACAAAATAGACTAAAACACATTGATGTGAAAATTCCGGGATAGATAGATTATTTTATCTCGTGTATACAGAATAATGTCCTTGCCTTGGTTGTTATTATGCTCGCCGGCCATCTTCTAGTCTGTTATAGGCGATAATTTCAAATCGAATATTTTATTATCCAAGCATTAGTAGTGGTATGAAACCAACAAAACCTCATGGATTGAATAAAGGGTTCGGTTTTGATTTCTCATTGTTACCAAAAAAAAAAAGACAGTTACTTAAAGAAAGGCCGCTGAATACAACGGTGGAGACGTTGTTATTATAATACGTACTAACCCCCCCCCAAAAAAAAACAAAGTTCATCACTTAAAAAAACGAATTAAAATTAATCAAATCGATTATTTAAAGTTAAATCTTAGTTTAAGCCAAAAAATAGTTATATAATGAGCATAATTTAAAAAGTTGTAGTGGATGACTACAGAGACTGAATTCGCAACCTTCTGATCGTGGGTGAAGGCTCGAAGTCAGACTTCTGTCAACCCCGTTTGGCTGAAGTGGCTCGGCCGCTGAGAGGCATAAATGCTGAGGTGGTTTCTCTAAAGTGTGAAAATGATGGTTATCAGCAGCGTATTAGTCTGACGACATTGTAACGTGACTGCAACGTGTAAAGATACGAATGATTTCTTGGAACAACAAGCAGAAAATATATTCTAGAGGACCCATTGTTGGTGATCCAAATATTATGTTCGAAAAAAGTCAGATCATGCCCTTCATGATAAACGACTTACAGGCCTCATTTGAAGAGAAGAAAAATATCGGAAAAAAACCCCAAAAAAAACAACGGACAGTGATTTATAAGACTGTCATTAATATGGTGCAATTATAGTATGTGGCCTACCCGGTTTGAATGTGTCCTACCTCAGTAAGAGTATATTTGTAGATATAAGTAGTAGGCAATTTATTAAAACTAATTATTTTTCACATATATTCAATTTCAAGAAATGCAATTCAGTCATAAGCTGTATATAGTAATTAAGAATAATTTAAAAATAATTTATCCATAATTTACATGAATTAGAGATCTATCTAATTCTAAAATATTCTAAAATTCTGAAATAGGGTTAGGGTTAGCAGTTATTATTATAACCTTATAATATGCTTTTTATGGTAGACGACACTATAAGAGAGACATGATTACGTAGGCCACATATTATAATGGTACCATTAAGATTGTACTAGTAATTTTTGTCGGATACTTCTACTGCTGTATAATTTCAAATTTCATCAATGCCTTCTTATTTTAAGAATTTCCAAATCTTGTAAAACCTCAACTCCCAGAGTTTAAAAACAAAATACCTACCGGTGTCCAGCCCAACGCAAATGTCCGCCAATCTCCGGCCCTATAAGCTATTTCGGCGACCATTTGTATTTAACGTGTGCACTGCGACTTTTCAAAGAAAATTAAATCTGTATCAACATTTTTTTGTACATAAAGAAGATTATCCTTTAATGTCAGAGATGGCCATTGCAACTTTTCAAAGAATGTCAGAACTGGATTAACATGCCGTCGTACACAAAGAAGATTGCGTCAGAGATCTAATGGTATTTGTGTACGTACAGATCAACATTGGAATAACAACATCCACAATAAACTCTTCCTAATCAAACCCACTTTGGGAGGCTGGAGACCAACTTTAAGGAAGTCTAGAAAGGAACAAGTCATTGTGTCCCGATTACGCATTGGTCATACAAGACTAACGCACTCCAATATACTCAAACAAGTACAACAACCAAAATGTGGAACATGTCAAACACCTTTAACAGTTAAACACTTATTCATGGAATGCAGATTTGTTGCTCACATCAGAACCGTTATTTTAAAGCAAACAATATGAAAGATCTGTTTGAAAATGTCAACATCGAGGATATTATCTTATTTATGAAGTAAATATAATTATACTATAGAATGTGGACATGAAATAAATCAACAATTAACAACATGATCCCCAATAATGCTAACACATTGTTAAAACCAATAACTAAAATGTATAAATATACATACACGATATGTCTAACTTCCTAACCATTACACTACGCGCCTCCACACACACGCACACACATAGACATACACACACACACAGACACACACACACACACACACACACACACACATATATATATATATATATATATATATATAATATATATATATGAGAGTAAGTAAATAAACAATGTGTTTATTTGATATGGCTTCTTAGCCGACAATTTTTGGAGGATATGTGCTTAATTGAAGTCATATCTAATTTTGAAAATTAATTAGTTAATAATTAATGAATTTAGGCGGGCATATATGTTCGAGTCACACACGAAGCAGTCTCCCATGTCTATAACCTTGCTGATGAGACCTAATAGGTCGAAATGTACATTCAGGGATTTGTTTAGTCTTACATTTGAACATATATGCCTGCCTAAATTCATTAATTATTAACTAATTAATTTTCAAAATTAGGTATGAGTTCAATTAAGCACATATCCTCCATATATATATATATATATATATATATATATATTATATATATATATATATATATATATATATATATATATATATCAGCCTTGGAACCACAATGTAGTTTCAATACTTAGATGGGTGACAATTTAAGCAACAACAGGTACTATAAGCAACGTGATATAAAAAATGACTAGATTTGACATTAATTGATCGTAAGAGGGTTGATACGCTATAAAACCATCCAACCCAACAAACTAACCACAAGGTTCCCCGTTCGATACTAACCATCTTCAATTCAGCGCACAAGTAACACAGCTTGAATATGTGTAATAAAGCGGGGAGCTAATGGTAGGCGTGGCGTACCACCGCAGACGCTAAAACAATCTCCCTGATTTAGCGCTAGTGAAAAATGGATATACACCCTGGTTGTCCGGCTGAAAACTACAATCCGTCGACATCTATATATATCAACGCTCTTCTCTATAAGGAATGGAGCACTCTGTGGCGGCCTTTACACACAAAGCGATGTGTGTATTAAAACAGTTAAAATCCCCTTCCCATTCTGTAAGTGAAGACTGCCTAATGGTTAAGGTGCCGGACTGACACCCAACCGACGTTCAATTCCGGCTGTAGGTAGCTTACAAAATGTCTAGCCACACTGAAGAAACGTGATAAGTCGAAACACGTGTCTGTGGATGACCCTATATATATATATATATATATATGGAGTCGTACCTAATTTTGAAAATTAATTAATTAATAATGAATTAGGCGGGAATGCCTATTTAAATGTATGGCTAAACAAGTGTGCTTGTGTGTGCATGAGTGTGTGTGTCTGTCTGTCTATGTGTATTTGTATAAGATAGATTGATAGATAGACATACACACACACAGAGAGAGAGAGAGAGAGAGAGAGAGAGAGAGAGAGAGAGAGAGAATCGGTAAGTACCAAGTTTAATCTGAAATTCTCACTGTGTAACATAAATATCAACGCTGAGAGGATCCAATCCCTCAGATGTACACATGTTGTTTTTTCTATCTTTTATTACAAAATCAGGATAATGTCAACCGCGGTTTAAACCCTGCCTTGGTCGAAAATCGAAACTAGATTAATTGCAAAAGACTCAAGTTCGCAAACAAAAGCCTTACACCCAACGAATACGACGTGACAACTAGCCAAGCAATGTTTACTACAAAACTGAACGTAGATATTTTGGCGGAGCTGATAATTTTCCTTGTAAAAACATACAGCCATTTTAAACTAATGACTATTGTAAAATGAAGCCGTTACTCATGTAGGTGTGGATGCCCGCCATAAAAAGCGATTATTGGCGTGTGCGTCGGCAATAAACAAGCCTCGTGCCGCGTGTAATTCAATGGCTTTTTTTTTTACTTAAAAAAAGAATGGTGGTTAAAGGTCGCCAATGATATTGTTGCTATTACCACCACTACCACTACTACTACTAACACTACTATTACTACCAGTGATGCTATCGATAATAAAGGCGTTGCTTTAAGTGAATGGTCAATGGTACTACTAGAGATATCCATTAATTATCCATGAATTATCCAATCTGTATATACCAATTTTTATGACAAGTGTAATATGTCGACATCACGCCTCGTTAAAATATATATATATATATATTTCATCTGTATATATTTTTACCTACCTCTCCACACAAACTGCATATGACACAGGGTCAATTTCTGAAGCGGAGTTTAACAGGTTTAAATCCACAGTTTTCCTTCTCTTAGACTAGTTGCCTAACCAGCATGGGGTATGTTTCATCTGTAGATAGTATCCCAGTCGGTAGAGCGTTCGGCCAGAAACCACAAGGTTCCTAGTTCGATACCGGTCCCCGCCAACTCATCGTATGAGTAGCACAGGTAGGTGTGGCGCTCCACCTCAGATGCTAAAACAATCTCCTTGGTCTAACGCTATTGAAAAGGGGATAGACTCCCTCGCTGACTGGCTGATACCGACTTTAGGCCGCCCCGACGACTTTACTTACTTATAATCATGAAAGGAGGTGAGAAAACACACACACACACACACACACACACAGAGAAAGACTCACACACACACACACACACACACACACATATATATATAATATATATATATATATATATATATATACTATTTCTTTTGAGATGAGGCTTTATGATTAGTATTATCTGCGTTATTCGGACTATTGTCCCCACCTTCATTGTTATCTATACAACATTTCGGCCGATATGCCCTCCTGTTCCCGAGTCCGTGATGGTTCCCGATTCCGACACGAAATACCTGATGAAGGCCGGAGAGCATATCGGCTGAAACGTTCTACAGATAACAATGAAAATGAGGACAATAGTCCGAACAACGCAGATAATACTATATATATATATATATATATATATATATATATATATATATATATGTGTGTGTGGTGTGTGTGTGTGTGTGTGTGTGTAAGAATGGAAAGGAATTGAATCCGACACTATGAGGAAAAAATGACTAAAGAAAAGAAATATAGATGGATAAAAATGAATTTTATCGATATCACTTTAATCGATATCACTTACACATGTGTTTCGGTCTGTTTATCAAAATGTATACGGATTTACGTTATTATTATTATTAAAATAATCAGATGGAGTTGAAATGATGATGATAATAATAATAGGAAAAATGAATAAAATGTTCCGTACACAGAGAGATTCAGAGATTCAGAGTGATTTTTTATTTTTTGAGAAAATATTCATTTTCATGAGAATGTCGTAAAAAATCTCTCTGTGTACGGAACATTTTATACATTTTTCCTATTATTATTATCATCATCATTTCAACTCCATCTGATTATTTTAATAATAATAATAACGTAAATCCGTGGGAGACGACGTTATAACGTTTCGGTTCTTTTGCAAACCATCTCTTGCCGCATTATTCTATTCGTTTATATATTTCTTAGCTCTCATCTTTGTATTATTTTTAACTCAATTTTAATTACAAAAAAATAGCTAGTGACAACAGTTAATTCTAATTCTATGTTAGGATTTTAATATTACTAATCTATGGTGTTTATAGTCGGCCCACACTGGCGTGATCATTTGCTGGCTTCCACAGGAGGACGTCACTTATAAGTTCGTCCTTGCTTTCCAGCAGTGTCCTGCATGTCTTGTCCGTCGTGATATGTGGCAGGTGGCCGTACAGCTTTCTCGTGGTGCGTTGTTTCCACGTCTTGTTTAAGACTGCACGCAGCATTCTTGTGCAGCTCCCATCTAGTTTATTCCCAAGGCGCTTCGTAGGGTCCAAGTTGTGCAGCCGTACAGCAGTACTGACACGACAACGGCTTGGAAGAATTGTCTCTTTGACTTGTCTGTGAGTTATGATTTCCATATGACCGATAATTTATTTATAACGGACCATGCCTTTCCTATGCATGCATTAACATCGCTTTCTGTGGATGAGATATTACTGCCTAGGTACTTAAATTGTTCTACCGAGTTTAGGAGTTTGCCATCGAGAGTTGCGATACCTCTTTGTTACTAAAAGACAAAGATATACATTGACTAGCTCTGTACGGATACTGGATGCTGCATAGGGGACCTCCCGAGAACAACGTCCCGGCTGGAAAGAATTTTCATGGATATCCGTGCTAATAGCGCAACATGATGATGATGGTGTTTATAGTAAGCACCGACTTTTCTTTTATCTTCTCTTTCTCCGTTCGAACTACTACCAATTCCTACTACCTCCCACTACCCATTCCTACGCTGATGGCCAGACAGTTAGAAAGGATTGAACAGAAACTCGTACGACAGGAATTTACACTCGAGTTCAACCAAACATGTTTAAAAGAGAAAATGCTGCCAAAATACACTTATATATATATATATATATATATATATATATATATATATAATATATATATATATGTGTGTGTGTGTGTGTGTGGTGTGTGTGTGTGTGTTACATAATTATTAGATACCTAATATTTATGTGCAATAGTGTAGAAATCAAAATGGCCGTTATAAGCTGCAGCCCATGGCCTTGAAGGATTTGAATGACAAGGCTTGACCTGTCCTGATCCTTCTTTCCGGTGGATACCGTGAGAATCGGTGGAGAAGACCCTCTTTCGGTTTAGATTAGAAATAGATTTTAGTCAGTCGGCGAGAAACCACGACGGTGTTGAGTCGTGTTATACACGCTCTGACTCGATCTGCGCAGGTAGTCTGGTGGGGATTTCGAGAATAAAATATGATCAAAGTAAATCGAAGTCTTGTGTTATTATCTAAAAACTAACAATGACACAGGGCTTCTGATAAAGAGAAATCCCCAATGGAAGACCAGACACGAAGTCCCCAAGAGAAGTCCAGACGTTAGAAGAGACCTAGAAGAACTTAAGATGCCAGAAGAACAGAAGAAGAATAGAAGTAAGAAGTAAATAATGAGAAGGGTATACAACATATGTGTGTGTATGTGTATGTGTGTCTGTGTGTGTGTGTGTGTGTGTGTGTGTGTGTGTGTATGTGCATATTCTGCAATTAAGGTCATGTGACCAACGAGTCATCCAAGAATCCAAGAATCCCTGAAACGCACCTAAATACAGAAACATTAACAAAGCAATTTATCTTAGAGAATTCATAGAATATTACTTACTCCATCGGGTGATCAGTTCACATCCCTAAAATAAATCTATCCTTTGTCATAAAACATATTTTTTGATAATAAGCCTCACCAGATCAGCACTAGATATTGTCATGTAGAAAAATCAATGCATCATTTCTTTGTCCCTAACAATACAATGTTTCCCATGAAAGCCTTCTTTGTCTGTTTTCCCCGATTAGCTGTTTGGCCGACGTCCACATTAATTTTTCGTTAGGTCTCTCGAATTTTCCCCTCGTAATAATCCCCATTCAAATACACTGACATCGAAATGGGATCCTTTTGTGATATACTTTTCATTAAGCAATTTGCCTGTTTTTGGGCTCATACATATATTTTTTCCTTTAGGATGGATATCATAAGTATTGTGTTAATAACACACACACACACACACACCACACACACCACACACACACACACACACACTCTCTCTCTCTCTCTCTGTCTGTCTGTCTGTATGTCTGTCTGTCTGTCTCTCTCTCTCAAATACACAAACACTCTTACAGACACACTCACAAACACACACACACACATACATACATATATTAAACACACATAATTTTGGATATTATTATCGTTCTCTCTCTCTCTCTCTCTCTCTCTCTCTCTATATATATATATATATATATATATATATATATAATATATTAAAATTTGAAGGCAATACAATGCGTATAAAAAATAAAAACAAAAACATGTTTTTTTGTTGTTTATCATATTATGTTGGTTTTTTGTGTTTATTATATTATAAATACTTAACAATGCTTCAAGCAAATTACAATTACTTTATATATATATATATATATATATATATATATATATATATAATATATATGTAACACACATACACTTCCCCTTCTCTCTCTCTCTCTCTCTCTCTCTCTCTCTCTCTCTCTCTCTCTCTCTGTCACCCTGTCTCTCTTTCTCTCAAATAAACAGAAACACACACTCACAGACACACTCACACACACATATTTAAACACACATATTTAACATTTACCACTTAATTGGATATTAATTATCGTTATATATATATATATATATAATATATATATATATATATATATACGCACGTGCGCACGCACGCAACACACACACACACACACACACAATATATATATATATATATTATATTATATGTCATGGTATATATATTCACCAACCAATTTCTTAAGAATTTTTCTTCTCTTATGCGGGTTGCCTAACCAAGGTTAAGAAGTCTAGTCTGTCCCACCATATGTCATGGTTAGAGATCTATGAATATAAATATCGACTAATCAGTAAATATGATAGGCACGTGCTTGGAGCAATGTCTTAGCTGTCCGTCGACTTTTATAAAATAAAGCTTAAAACAATAAAAGAATATTTGTAAATATTTTGAATGAAGATGTATATAATGTGTTAATGATGGGATTTATCGTTTTTAGAAAGATAAATTATTTCTACTTGAGATTTATATAAGAAAAAGGTAATTGAAATCAAAAGCTTTGCTTACTCCTGCAAAAAATGTAAAACACTGGGGGTTCCCATTTGATACAGGCAAGAATGTGCCACATATCCCCATGAAATCTGATCACGGCTCTCAACCACGTCCTAATCAGTAAAGTGTAAAGTACCATGGCTGTACTTGAGAAGCAGTACGGAGTGGTTTTCGCTGCTCACACATGGTTTTAATTCAGAATTGTTCTTCTCCTAGACTAGTTTCCACTACCGTGACTAGAACGCCCTAGCAAGCACTGCTATTTAGCTCATCACTGAGGGAATTCTAAACGGTTTCTCTTCATAATGACGATGTTTTATGTCTAGCGCACTGACTCCATCGAAAAGAAGGCATCTACGCCAGTAAACCTTTGAATAACTATAACATATTTGTTGATTTATATCATGGAATTATTTATATTATTTGGAAGGCTTGATTTCACATACACACACACACACACACACACACACACACACGTACACACTCGTGCACGCGCGCACACGCAAAAACACTTTTATCATAAGAACAAGTAAACCTGTACATCGAAACAAGGAGCCTCCCCCAGAACAACTGCATAAACGACGTCACCAACCTGACATCACCCACCCGTCCTTCGGGACAGGGGTTCAGTTCGCTTCGGCCACTGGACCGGTGAGGTGTTAAATTAATAGCGTCGATCCCAGAGGGACATCCCTCCAGGCAACACCTGCCCCTTTGTGGGCAGGGCTGGGTTTATTGCCCAGCGCCTGCTATAGCAGATCCCATTGGTATTCCCCCATTGAGGGGGAATACCAATGGGATCGACGCAATTTTTGTTCTCTCCCACCCATTAGCTTCGGCTTGTGGGTGGGCCCACGTTAAAACGGAGCCTTGTGCCCAGTCCATACAGGTGGGGTATGAGACAAATAAATCCCCCAGAACAACTGCATTTGAGAGAGTGATCTATATTTATCTGTGGAATCGTTTGTATGTAACGGTTATCGTCGCACTAAATTGACACGGTGAACAGACTTCCAAAACTGGACGAGGCTGATTGCATTTCACATAGTATTAATGCCATTGGGAAAGGTATGCATTCAACTATACCCCCTCCAGTAAATAATTGAACTGATTGGCTTTTTTAACCTCGGTATGGCCAGCTTTCTTGTAGAAGGAAATCTCTGAATTCATACCCATTAAACTCCACTTAAAAATTGATCTTGTGTCGCATCCTGCTCCTTTGGATGGGTTGGGTAAATACGTACACATAGCCCTTGATCAACTAGCTCAAAATTTGATATGTTTGTTTGTTTGTTTTGTTTTACGGCATATCAACCACGGTGGGTCATTTAATGACGGTAAAGTTTTGAACGATTCGTAGCGATAGTTTGGAAGAAAAGAATTCAAAATCAATGTTTTTTTGTAAACAAATTGTCTAACCTATAGATGGTATCCCAACAGGTATTACCACTCCGGGTCAGAGAGAACCTGGTGATAAAGGAGTACACCACATTTCCAAGCCCTCCAGAACTGGAACCTCACCATCAGTTAAATTTTAACGTCATACACATGACATGAAAACCTTCAGCAACCACCTTCTAGCACGTACATGATAAAAAGGGTTGGGGCTTGCCATATGGGCAATAGGGTCAGGACAATCATCTAGGTGCTACAGCTTGACGTGCCAAGCGGATTGAACGGAGGGTGCCTCTCCGACCGACCGTCTAGGCTAAGTAAGTGCCAGTTGTGGAATGTTGTATGTCATGGACTGCTTATCCACCAAGATTTCGTCTTTAAGCATCACGGGTCGCCACACCCAACCAACAGGTGGCCCCGTTTTAGGGAGGGGTCTTACCCCTCTGCAGAGGTGCATTCTAAAGCCCTAGCCGACAAGGCTGGATATTTCTCATGTATGCATGTACCCCAGTGTGTGTGTGTGTGCGTATGCGTGTATGTGAATAATTTCATCAGCATATTACGAGAATTCTCCAGGGGAAATGTCATCTATAATTATCCACCCACGTTAAATATGTCTGACATATCGACATGAATGTGCCAGCAACTCTCCGGGAAAATATCACGATGGTAAAAAATTCACGTATTTTGGTATCTCAAATTTCCCAAGTATAAACATCGTCCTCTCCATCAAGCTGGGTGAAAAGCCAGGTGGCCTGCCCATGAATTCGAAACCAAATCACCTAAGATTAGTTTGTTGGGATCATTTCGTGTACCATAGTACTTAATATATATATATATATATATATATATATATATATATATATATATATATATGTGTGTGTGTGTGTGTATGTGTGTGTGAAGAGATGGAAGTGAATCCGACGGTATGTAGTATATTAAGAAAATTGAAAAAAACACAGGTTTAAATAAATTGAGTGGTAAGTTATTAGCCGACGCTGCAGTGTTTCGATCTATTAATTAGATCTTCTTCAGGGCATTGTTGAAAGGTGATAAAAAATTTTTATCACAGAATAACGAGAAAAACTGCGATAGTCTTTGTTTATCAATCTGTTCAAAGTTTGAAGTTTGAAGAAATAACGCTGGAAAGGTGGACGGTTTGAAATATGACGTCAAATATTCTTCTTTATGGTGTGAGTATGAGTGTGTGTGAGTGTATGAATCGAAAAAACATTGTGCATTTTTTAGGGTTTTGTGCGTGCGTGTTGTGGGGGGGGGTTCGCGCTGTGTGTATAATTTTTTTTTACGATAAATGACATCGAAAAAAAAAAATATATATATATATATATATAGAGAGAGAGAGAGAGGAGAGAGAGAGAGAGAGAGAAGAGAGAGAGAGAGAGAGAGAGAGAGAGAGAGAGAGAGAGAAGGGAGAAAACACACATGCTTTTAAATGAAAAATATTTTATATATTTTATAGCTACTATTGAACAATATCTCGATTTTATAAAAATCATCATCAGAGCTTGTTTTTAATCCGGCACTCATCGAGAGAGAAGCAGAAAATAATTTAATTTCAAAACGGAAGCATTATTGTTCCAAAAGCGTGTAAAGCTATGCTATCGATTCATCATTGTTACATCCGTCGCGTTTTCCGCCAATGTCAATATTGCCGTCAGCTTCATTCCTTATCTTAACTTATATTATATATATATAAAGATAATCTAATGAGTCAGACGAACCTACATTAGTTTCGCAAGGATTCTACCAACACGCTTGGTATATTATATATATTATTTATATATATACAACCCCTCCGCACAAGCAGGATATGACACAAGGTCAATTCTTTCAGCTGAGTTTAACAGTTGATGAAGGGGTGCTCCACATTTCCATGCCCCCCAGAACAGGGACCTCACCGTTTGTTAGAGTTTAACGTCATACCCATGACACGAAGACCTTCAGTCACCGCCTTCTAGCACCCACAGGATTCAGGTTTTTCCTTCTCCTAGACTGGCTACCTATCCAAGGTTAAAGTGCCCAGTCTGCCCTACACATTTACCCATAGCTGGAGGAGTGTAGTTGGATCTATACCTTTCCAAAGCGAATTAACGCGATGGGAAATGCAAACAGACTTGCCCAGGATTAGAACTTCCACAACCCACACCCCAACCCACCCACAGTATACATAATATTTGAAATCTTAATAGTAGAATTATTTAACATCCTTGATTGTATCACCCCACACCCATAAACCCCAACCATACACGCCGTACACCCATACACCCGCCACCCAAACATTTGACAGTATCCATTTTTCCTTTCAATATCCGTCCAACAAAATACACACACCCACGCACACATATGCATGCGAACACAAACGCTCACACTTCAGTATTGTTCAGATGCTGCACACTAGTAAAACAATGTGAATGTGTGTCAAATCCACCGATTTGTATACATAACCTTTACACTGTCCATAAACACACATACATATCCCCAAATACACTAAATACATACGTATATCACTTCATCCAATCATAAACATCTTATTCCCAGTAAAAAACTTTTGAATTTTTCGATTTTTTCGATTTTCCTTGTATTCGAATCAACGTCACCTGATGAATGCATGCGATTTTGCATGTATGAAACCTAAGGTTGTGACTGTTCTATTGCCATCAAATAAATAGATATGTAATACCTTTATATATTTATTTATTATATTATATATCTCTATTTTTTATATCGAGCACTCTCCTATTACAACTGCAATTTGGCGCACCATTCCAGTGAAAGTTGAAGCGGTGACTATCCCAGACTCTAGTTATATATATATATATATATACTAGCAAATATATGCACCCTCCGGGTGCAAGTATTTAAGTTTTGATATAATAAAATATCATGTTCAATTAGAAAGGCTAATGAAACTGACTAAGAATGCAGATAAAAAGATCTGCAACAGAGGGGGTATAATCGAAAAATAGAACAACTTTGAAACTAACTATTCCATCATTTTCCATTACTCCCCTCTTTCACTGGTAAATTTTCCTAATTTAACTATTTAGTTAAAATAGGAAGTAAAGGATAAAATTACAGTTATTCCTTCTTGTAAATAAATTTCTTTTAAGATTTATCCACGAGATTTTTGTTTATATTTCTTAAGATAAAACCAAACAATTAGAAATCAATAATACCAAGCACATATTTATTAAAATAGAATTTTAAATATCAATATGCAAATTGGCCTTCTCGTTCAAACTGTAAACCGCTATTTTGTTGTATATATAAATATAATTGCATGTTGCTAGTATGTAGATATGGTCAACAGTATTAATAATGTAAAACAATTTTTATTAATAACTGAAGGTTTAAAAGAATGAAATCATGGAGAATTTGACGTAAATAATTAAGGGAATTGTGACTTGAGTAGTAATATAGTTTCGGTTACAGACAGAAAAACACACAATCTCCATTATAATAAGATATATATATATATATATATTAATATATATATATATATATATATATATATATAAGGTTGTGGTGGCAGCATGGTTTCCTATGAGTCTACCTTACGGCCATGCCCCTATCGGTCATCGCTGCTGGAAGGTCTTTCGCAAGGTATCCAGTTTAAGCAGGGAACATCAGTTATAAATCTGCCCTTCCTTCTCCAGCAATATATCATCATCATCATCATAATCAGCCTAATCATCATAAAATTGATTACAACCAAATGACATTTTAAACATTCCATATATATAAATATATATATATATATATATATAGTGTGTGTGTGTGTATATATATATATATATATGTAAACAAGGTTTGTTTAGAATGGCTTTTGCCGATAATTTTTTGGAGAATAAGTGCTTAATTGGAGTCGTACCTAATTTAGAAATTAATTAATTAATAATGAATTAGGCGGGAATACCTATTAAATGTATGGCTAACAAATCGAGAAAAATCAATCTCTGTATGTACATTTCGGCCTATTAGGCCTCATCAGCAGAGCTATAGATCGGAAGACCGCCCTGTGGTGATTTGAAACCGGACTGCCAAGCTGACAGGCCGATCCCATAACCCCAACACTAAACGAACTTCTAGATTTTTATGATTTGTTTAGAGTAGGTTAACATTCCACTTCTAGTGACTTTATGACACGACGATATGATAAGTTGTAAACAAGGTTTGTTTAGAATGGCTTTTTGCCGATAATTTTTTTGGAGAATAAGTGCTTAATTGGAGTCGTACCTAATTTAGAAATTAATTAATTAATAATGAATTAGGCGGGAATACCTATTAAATGTATGGCAAACAAATCGAGAAAAATCAATCTCTGTATGTACATTTCGGCCTATTAGGCCTCATCAGCAGAGCTATAGATCGGAAGACCGCCCTGTGCGTGATTTGAAACCGGACTGCCAAGCTGACAGGCCGATCCCATAACCCCAACACTAAACGAACTTCTTAGATTTTTATGATTTGTTTAGAGTAGGTTAACATTCCACTTCTAGTGACTTTTATGACACGACGATATGATAAGTTGTAAACAAGGTTTCTTATTTGGATGGTATGTGAGATGATAGGTCAGCAGATATACAGCTCTTTTGTAGGCTTTGCTTCCAGGATTTGTTCAAAACAGCACACAGTATCATTGTGTAGTTCCCATCTAGCTTTTTTCTCAGATACTTTCAAGTAATGTAGTCGTATGATAGTGCTGACACGGCTACAGTTATGTTACCATAACAACGTACTCACACTCAATAAGTTGTGACAATTAGCTACGAGGCCCCTCCACACACTCAGTCGTATATATATATATATATGGAGGCGCGTGGGCTAGTGGTTAGAGTCGAGGAAAATGGGCTCGTCGATTCGAGTTCAATTCCTAGACGAAGCTGTTGGCATTTCACATAACGCTAATACCCTTGGGAAAGGTATGGATCCATATAATCTCCCTCCAGCTATGGGTTAAATAGTAGGGCGGACTGGGTTCTTCAGCCTTGGGTAGGTAACCAGTCTAGGAGAGGGATAACTCTGAATTCAAAATTCCTGAGGTCGGTCGTTGATTACGTTTGTGGCAACCCTTGATGCACCAATTCTTTCCTATCGACTGTGCCAAAAAGTGTGGATGGTCCAACACAAGCCTTCACCACTATAAACAAATCCCTTTGTGGGAGTTCATTGTGTGTATGAACCCTCATACGTCGAAAATCGAAGGGAGAGTCCATTATATATATATATATATATCGTGTGAGAGAGCGAAAGAGACAGACAGAGAGACAGACAGACGTGAGAAACAGAACGTACAAAAGGTTATTTGAATGTAATATTCTATATCTAATTAAAAAAAAACATAGGATAGATTGACTACTTTATTGTTCAATGTATTATTGCTTCATATTATATATATATTATATATATATATTATATATAGAGAGAGAGAGAGAGAGAGGGGGAGAGAGAGAGAGGGAGAGACATTTGCATTTAGTATTTTATATCTGATTTTTTTAAAAAGGTATACCTAAACAAAGGAATTATAACAGATCAGTAGATAGATAGATGGATCGATAGATAGATACTGGGACAAAGAAGCAAACGTATATATATATATATATATATATATATATATATATATATATGGGAGTAAATATGGAAATAAATTCGACAATATTAAGAAATTTGAAAAAAAACAAGTGTTCCAAAAATAAGATGAATTATATTTATCGACGCTTAAACGTTTTAAAAGAACGAAACGTTTAAACGTCGATAAATAAATTCATCTTATTTTGGAACACTTGTTTTTTTTTCAAATTTCTTAATATATATATATATATATATATATATATATATATAATCAAAAAATGCGAAATAAGATTAATATTGTTAAATGTCGATGAAATTAAACGTTATGACAATTTAAATCACTAAATAATTAAAAAATAGATAGATAGATAGATAGATAGATCAAGATGAATGGATTAAATGAACCTTGTTCATAACTTTCTCAATTGAATCCACTTGTAGAATTCCGAACTTGGCTTTAGTTCTATCCAAAAATCATCTTTACTCTGGGAAAATTAAAATCCTATTGAAAAATAAGCCTCAAGGGCTTCTTCTTTGAAGTTAATCTTGTACCTGTTATATCCAATCTATTTATAAGGTATGAATATCAGTGAAGCGTTGAACCACTACTATCGCTCTCGTCACAGCACATAACCAGCTTTAAGAACATCATTTCATATATATATATATATATATATATATATATATATATATATATATATATATATATATATATAAACTATATATATATATATATATATATATATATATATATATATATATATAAAGTTGTCTGCATAGCTTTCGGGTATATAGGATATTCCCTTTAAGACCCCTACATTTTCCAGTCGAGTTGTGGCTGAAGATTATCAACACAAAGAAGTATCCACCCCCAACATCGAGTGAGGCCGGCTTACTCACCGGGTCATTTACCTAAACGCGTGTAAGACTTAATAAATGACGCCAGTCGAAAGTGAAATCCTTTTGCTGGTCAAGAACGTGGCCAAAACAGTGTACAAAAGAACAATGCGGACCCCATTTGGTCTATTATCAAAACTGACATAGGGACGGCCCTGCGAGACAGGAGTGGCGCCTGATTACATTGTGTAAGTTAAAAGTAAAAATGTAGGTGTCTAGCGCAATCTGACGGGGTTATTTAGTGCAAAAACGTCCGATTGTGTATTTATTTTATTCCCCTATTACTTTTACGTATTTTCTGTCAGCCATCATTATAAATATAGTATTAATTTCACTGATCTAGTTTAAATATCTACTAATTGAATTAATAGTAATTCCATCTCTAATGTAGCAAGAATCTTAAAAGTACCCCACTGCGTTGAGCTTGTGCCATACTAAGCTATTATTTTGGAAATATAGTTCAACACATTTATTTATGTAAAGCTGGGTTAGCTCAGTCGGTAGAGCGTTCGGCTAGAAACTACAATGTTCCTAGTTCGATACCCGCCCTCGCCAACTCAGCGTATGAGTAGCACAGGGGATCTGTGCGGTAAAGTAAGGAGCTGATGGTAGGTGTGGCGCTCCACCTCAGGTGCTAAAATAAATAATCTCCTTGATCTAGCGCTAGTGAAAAGGGGATATACTCCTCGCTGCATGGCTGATACCGACATTAGGCCGCCCCGACGACTTACTTTACTTTATATCTCACTGTGAGAAGAAACCTCGCGAAAAAATTGCCCTAATATCTAGTCATAAAATTGATGGGTTTAAATGTCGTTCAAATTTATGACTCGAGAAAATCCCAACAACATAAAAAAAAAAAAAAAAGGAAATTCAATGCTGATTTTCAAGGCTGAAAGGGAGCCTCTCTTTAAGGTTAAAGTATTAGTGTAACCCAATACGCTTAGCCTCATTTCTCAATTTTGACTTTGTGCTAGTAAAGGCTATTTTTTTAATAAATAATAGACGATAGGTGAATGTGTAGGGTACCCATTAGGTACCCATTGAAAAATGGCCAGAGATGTCATTTTATCTTTATCTATAATATGAATAAAAAATAACGGTCAGCAAATAAGAAATAGTTTTATTTTTATCTTGACATATTTAACGTGTATTGATCGAACTCAAATTAGTTGTGTAGCTATTTTAGGCTACACACACACACACACACACACACACACACACACACACACACACACATATATATATATATATATATATATATATATATATATATATATATATATATATATATATATTCATATAGGTGTGTGTGTGTGCGTGCGTGCGTGTGTGTGGGGTGTCTGTGTTTGTATATATATGAGTTAATAGTTAGGAAAGGAATCCTATGGTATATGTATAGATAAAAAGGTATGAAAAACACAATATGTTCTTAAATTGAATATATTTTATATCATTCTCATTGCTGATATTGACAATATCAGTTATGAAAAAGATATAAGATGTATTCAATTTAACATATTGTGTTTTTCATACAATTTTATCCATCTATCTATCTATCTATCTATCTATGTACAAATATATCAGGAATATCTTCCAGCTACAAACTTTCCATCTTCATCAATTGTACTGTTGGACTTATTAGGGAAAACTATTTTTCTGTTATTTAATTTTTAATTGTTTTCCACTAGTTTCGACAGGAGAGAAATTTTTCGTGAAGAAATTTATTTGAGAAATATTTTAAAATAGTTTGTTAAAAAAAGTTTGTATAATATAAAAAAATTAAAAAACAGATATGTCCTTTTCTGGTATCCAAGTATGTGTATAATATATATATATATATATATATATATATATATATATATATATATATATATATATATATATATATTCATGCGCAAGAAGAATGAGGATTTTTGGTATATCGACTACACAACTCGAGAATGGTCCATAATAACACTGAATTTTCATTTTCCGAAAGGGTTGTGTATTCGAATTCGAATTCGAATTTCTCGTTAATATCGATAATTTTAACGATTATAAAAAGACATTGTGCGTGAACATAAACGCAAATAATTATTACTCAGTTGAAAATCCAACTAGAAATTGATTTTTTCTCCAAGTTATAGTATTTAAGTATATTACTTTATTAAAAGTAAAAATTTTAAGAAAGAAAGAAAAATGATTGGTCATGTTTAGATTGATTTTGGTTTGGTTTGTTTTGTTTTACGGCATATCAACCTCAGTGGGTCATTTAATGCCGATAAAGTTTTGAAATAAATCAATTCTTAATGGATAATACAATTTTTTTAAATACATTTTTCTATTTAACCCATAGATGGGACCCTAACAGGTACTACCACTCCGGGTCAGAGTGGACCAGGGAGCAATGGTGATGAAGGGGTGCTCCACATTCCCCAAACCTCCAAAACTGGAACCTCACCATCGGATAGAGTTTAACGTCATTCCCAGGACATGTAGACCCGTAACCACCGCCTTCTAGCACCCATATGATAAAGAGGGGTTGGGGCTTGCCATAAGGGTAATAGGGTTGGGGCAATCATATAGGTGCTAGGGCTTGACATGGCCAGCCGATTGATCTGAGGGGGTCTCTCCGACCGCCAGTCTTGCCCAAGATAGTGCCAAAGTGGAGTATTGCAAGTCATGAACTGCTCAACCACCTAGGTTCTATCCTTAAGCATCACGGGTCGCCATCCACGGCCAACAGGTGGCCCCATTGGGGGAGTATTACCCCTCTGCAGAGGTGCAGTTGGTGCATTCTAACGCCACAGCAGACAGGGCGGTTAGATTGATTTAACATGTTAATCAATGGTTATTTTATGTCTTGTGGTTAGGGAATTGTTTACGTTTATTTTTTCATTTTTTGTAGTGAATCTTAAGTATTTTCTCACACGGTTATATGATATCAGATAGAACTAATACAAATAATTTGACAGGGGATCCAATTGATCCATTTATAAAACCTTTACAGATACCAAAACACTGGGTCATAGTGGACCTGAGAGTATTGACAATGGAGGTAATGTCCACAATCCCTAGATTTCTAGAACTAGAGCATCACTACCAGGATGCCCCTTTTTTGCGGGGCGGGGGTTACATCACTGCAGCGGAAAAATTTAACATAAATAGATAAATGAATAAACAAAGTAAAAATGAAAGGCGAAAGAAAGGAAGGGGGAAAGAAAGAAGAAAGAAAGAAAAATAAGAATTTCGAATAACAATAAAGAATAAAAGGAAAAATCAAATGAAGGAAAATCAAAATTGAAAGAAGAATAGAAAATATACGAAAAATTACAAAAGTAAGTAAATAAGAATCCACGTGAGAATAAAAAAAACAAATAAAACAAAAAAATTCCGTAATGGAAATCGAAAAAAACAACAAAAAACAAAAAAACCCCAAAACAAGAAGAAAAAGTGAAAAAAATCGATGAATGTAAATAAAAGTATACTGAGAGAAAAAAAAAAAGAAGGAAGAGAGAAGAATGAAAGAATCAAAATGAGGAAAATACTGAAAAAAGGATAAAAAGTGACAGAAAGAAAAGAAAGAAAGAAAGAAAGAAAGAAAGAAGAAGGAAAGAAAGAATCAACAGATGGAAAGTAATGAAAAAAGAATAAAACGTGAGAAGAAAAAAAGAAGAAAGAAAGAATCAACAGATGGAAAGTAATGAAAAAAAGAATAAAACGTGAGAAGAAAGAAAGAAAGAAAGAAAGAAAGAAAGAAAGAAAAGAAAGAATCAAGATGGAAAGTAATGAAAAAGAATAAAACGTGAGAAGAAAGAAAGAAAGAAAGAAAAGAAAGAAGTAAAGAAAGAATCAACAGATGGAAAGTAATGAAAAAGAAATAAACGTGAGAAGAAAGAAAGAAAGAAAGAAAAGAAAGAAAGAAAGAAAGAAGAATCAACAGATGGAAAGTAATGAAAAAGAATAAAACGTGAAAAAGAAAAGAAAGAAAGAAGGAAGAAAGAAAGAAAGAATCAACAGATGGAATGTAATGAAAAAGAATAAAACGTGAGAAGAAAGAAAGAAAGAAGGAAAGAAAGAAAGAAAGAAAGAATCAACAGATTGAATGTAATGAAAAAGAATAAAACGTGAGAAGAAAGAAAGGAAAGAAGGAAAGAAAGAAAGAAAGAAAGAATCAACAGATTGAATGTAATGAAAAAAGAATAAAACGTGAGAAGAAAGAAAGGAAAGAAGGAAAGAAAGAAAGAAAGAAAGAAAAAGAATCAACAGATTGAATGTAAGGAAAAAAGAATAAAACGTGAGAAGAAAGAAAGGAAAGAAGGAAAGAAAGAAAGAAGAAAGAATCAACAGATTGAATGTAATGAAAAAAGAATAAAACGTGAGAAGAAAGAAAGAAAGAAGGAAAGAAAAGAAAGAAAGAAAGAATCAACAGATGAATGTAATGAAAAAACGTGAGAAGAAAGAAAAAGAAAGAAGGAAAGAAAGAAAGAAAGAAAGAATCAACAGATTGAATGTAATGAAAAAGAAATAAAACGTAAAAAGAAAGAAAGAAAGAAAGAAGAAAGAAAGAAAGAAAGAAAGAAGAAAATCAGTAAAAAGAACTGACATTGAAATATTCTCCTTAAACAGATGAGGTGAATTCAAGGATATAACTGAATAAGCTATAGGTTTCTTCTTTTTTTCTTCTGACAACACTTGTCAAACAAAACGATTAAGGCTATTGACCGGGAGGGCAACGCACAATGGAAAAGGACGGTCTAAAAGAAAGGGGGGGAGTTTAAAGTTGGGTTGAGAAAGACGCGAAACAGCGAAATAGATGAAGAGAAGAAAAGAAATAAATAAAGATTAATGGGAAAGATGCTGCTGAACATCTCTCTCTCTCTCTCTCTCTCTCTCTCTCTCTCTCTCTCTCTCTCTCTCTCTCTCTCTCTCTCTCTCTCTCACACACACACACACACACACACACACACTCACACACACACATATACACACACACACACATATACACACACACACAAATGCATACACACCCCATACACACACACACACACACACACATATATATATATATATATATATATAAACTAATTAGTCAGACGAACCTACTATTAGTTTCGCTTAATGCTCTTCAGGGCTAAGATTTTAGCTCTGAAGAGCATTAAGCGAAACTAATAGTAGGTTCGTCTGGCTCATTAGATTCATCTCTATTATTTGCTCTACTTAGGTATTGAGCACTTTTTACTTATTAGCTATTCTCCTAGCGGTTATATGAATATATATATATATATCTTATATACATATATATACATATAAATTTTTTTTTTATTTTGGCCAAATACTGTACCAATAGATTATTTTTTGTTAGTACGACTATCTTGGTCTTTTCTTTTTTTCAAAAATTTTTTCTCCCCCGGTGATGTTTGGTAGTATATTTTTACAATCAAACTATTTGCTGGTTTTTTTTCTCACCGCAAGGATTTACCAACACGCTTGGTATATTATATATATATATATATATATATATATATATATATATTAGAGAAATACATTCTAAGAAACAAATCAAGGAGAGAATGAATAGATAAAAGGAAACGCTGTTCGCGGTCAAATGAGGTCAGGTGCTCGTGGGGTTTTGGCTTAGAGGGTGGTTAATGTGACCCTTTCAGTGTTTGTGTCGAAGTTAACCAGACGGAAAACTACGTACAACGTAGAAATCAAAAGAAAACATAAGTCAGGCCATGCTGAACAATACAAAATTTAACATATTAGTATTACTCGGCCGTATCCCCGTCTTTAAAAACATATCTTCATAGTCACCCTGACCATTCAGTCGTCACGCTCACAGCTATAAGACCTGTCAAGAAATTAATGAGATTTATTGTGATTTTTATTTCTATTGTCAACTTAAATACAAATCAATTTCATCTCATTCAAATTCGTTCCAGTAGTAAACCAGATATCAGCAGGTACGAAGTTTCAACTGGAATCTTTGTTGGCGTTTTTTTTTTCATATAAGGCGTGTGGTAAATGGTCACTTCTACTTATAGACTCGTCGATAAGCACGTGACCTGGGAAGGCAACCTCTTATCCAATCACTGGCAGTGCTCTGCTGCTGTTGTTGTATTTATACTGGTTGATTCTAATCTTAGCTCACTGCTACTTGGATCTTCTTGGACGACGGACCTAAAGGATTCACCTAAAGGATTCTCTATCACAGGACTTATTTACTTACCAAAGGATTCTATAGCTCGGGAGTGCTCTGCTGCTGTTGTTGTATTTATACTGGCTGGTTCTAATCTTAGCTCACTGCTACTTGGATCTTCTTGGACGACGTACCTAAAGGATTCACCTAAAGGATTCTCTATCACAGGACTTATTCACTTACCAAAGGATTCTATAGCTCGGGACTTACTTACTTATTCACATTGAGTTCTTTCCAACTGGCCAAGGATGGCGGCCAGATACTTAACAATCTTGACTTTATGTCTTAAGCTCACCCAGTCTTCTGTAAGTTCCAAAATGGTGTTTAATTTAGGGGAACAGAAAATAGTCACAAGGACTCAACTCACGGATGTACAAGGACACATGCTGCGATATGAATAGTCTTTTTGGTATTATCTCTTATACCGAGAGTGTGTTCAGAAAGTAATGAGATATTTTAAGGTTGGCAACCCTTATTTAAACCAGCTGAAGAATAGTAATTTATTACTAATCGATCTCAGCGTCAAACATCGATCAGATCTGAAAAGACTCTTCACTTCTGTTTCCTTTTCCTGGAAATCTACTCATCAATTTTAGTTCACATTCTGGACGAGACTGTTTTCATTTCACATAATGCTAATACCCTCGAGAAAGTTATGAATCTAATTACTTTCCCTCCAGCTATGGGTAAATAACAGAACAGACTGAGCTCTTTTAACCTTAGTATAGCAACCGGTCCAGGAGAAGCACAACTTTAGATTAAAACTAGTTATTCTCCGTTTTAAAATTTACTTCGTGTCACATCCTGCACGTTGCAGAGGGATTGGGTAAATGATACCATTTTTACATCCTACTAATTCTCAGGTCGATTCATTTGGTTTGGATTGGGTGATCCGTTTAAATCTGAAAATCGCAGATAATTTTATGCAATCTATTCACTAAGACTGAGTCTGAACGTAGATTTAACTGCACCGCCGACAAAAACTTAAATTTGTGCTCGCACAACTTCTAAACCGCCCTGTCGGCTGGGGCGTTAGAATGCACCGACTGTACCTCTGCAGAGGGGTAAGACTCCCCTAATGGGGCCACCTGTTGGCCGTGGGTGGCGACCCATGATTCTTAAGGATAGAGCCCAGGTGGATGAGCAGTTCATGACATGCAATACTCCACTTTGGCCCTATCTTGGGCTAGACGGGCGGTCGGAGAGACCCCCTCCGATCAATCGGCTGGTCACGTCCAGCCCTAGCACCTATATAATTTTCCCAACCCTATTGCCCTTATTCCAAGCCCCAACCCCTTTTTATCATATGGGTGCTAGAAGGCGGTGGCTGCGGGTCTACATGTCCTGGGAATGACGTTAAACTCTATCTGATGGTGAGGTTCCAGTTTTTGAGGTTTGGGGAATGTGGAGCACCCCTTCATCACCATTGCTCTCTGGTCCACTCTGACCCCGTTAGGGTTCCATCTATGGGTTAAATAGAAAAATGTATTTATAAAAAAATTCTATTATCCATTAAGAATTGATTTATTTCAAAACTTTATCGGCATTAAATGACCCACTGAGGTTGATATGCCGTAAAACAAAACAAACCAAACTTCTAAAGTGTCCAGTTTATCAAAATACCGTTTATCTTTCAGTCTATCGGTTATCCTAAAATGACCCGAGTCACCTAAGAAACCTGTGACTGGAATACAAATTGATAGAAATTGGTCTCAATATTTGACACAGCAGAAAATGAAGAGAATTAGGAGTGTACCAGTTTACGTTTAAGAGAGGACTGCCTGCTTTGAGAGTCAATGGGGCCGGGTTAGCTCAGTCGGTAGAGCGTTCGGCTAGAAACCACAAGTTTCCTAGTTCGATATCGGTCCTCGCCAACTCAGCGTATGAGTAGCACAGGGATCTGTGCGGTAAAGTAAGGAGCTGATGGTAGGTGCCGCGATCCACCTCAGACGCCAAAAACAATCTCCTTGGTCTAGCGCTATTGAAAAGGGGATAGACTCCCTCGCTGACTGGTTGATACCGACTTTAGGCCGCCCCGACGACTTTACTTACATTATATAAATATATATTTTTTTAAGTAAGTAAAGTCGTCGGGCCGGCCTAATGTCGGTATCAGCCAGTCAGTGAGGGAGTCATCATCACTCGTTTTAATTTTGTCTGAGTGTTGTTCTTTTGTTCCTCACATCTCTACCACATTCTATCGGATTCATTTAAATCCTCTTTCCATATATATATATATATATATATATAATATATATATATATATATATATATATATATAGGGAAATACGGTGAGGAAATTAATCCGACAATATGAGAAGAAAATATTTTAAAAATATAACAAACACAGGATGTTATGATCAGGGGAAACAATTTTATGTCTCAATACTTAAGCATTTCGGTATATTGTACCCGCTTCTGGACACTGTTGTACCACACATAAACATTACTTAACAGTGTCCTGAAGATGGTTCAATATACCGAAAAGTATTTACACATAAAATTGTTTCCTCTGATCATAACATCCTGTGTTTGTTATATTTCTAAAATATTTTATTCTCATATATATATATATATATATATATATATATATATATATATATCTTATTATAATGGAGATTGTGTGTTTTTCTGTCTGTAACCGAAACTATATTACTACTCAAGTCACAATTCTCTTAATTATTTACGTCAAATTCTCCATGATTTCATTCTTTTAAACCTTCAGTTATTAATAAAAATTGTTTTACATCATTAAGACTGTTGACCATATCTACGTACTAATAACATGCAATTGTATTTATATATACAACAAAATAGCGGTTTACAGTTTGAACGAGAAGGCTAATTTGCATATTGATATTTAAAATTTTATTTTAATAAATATGTGCTTGGTATTATTGATTTCTAATTGTTTGGTTTTATCTTAAAGAAATATAAACAAAAATCTCGTGGATAAATCTTAAAAGAAATTTATTTACAAGAAGAAATAACTGTAATATTATCCTTTACTTCCTATTTTAACTAAATAGTTAAATTAGGAAAAGTTACCAATGAAAGAGGGGAGTAATGGAAAATGATGGAATAGTTAGTTTCAAAGTTGTTCTATTTTTCGATTATACCCCCTCTGTTGCAGATCTTTTTATCTGCATTCTTAGTCAGTTTCATTAGCCTTTCTAATTTAATATGATATTTTATTATATCAAAATTTAAATACTTGCACCCGGAGGGTGCATATATTTGCTAGTATATATATATATTGCATAATCGAAGAAATATATTGTTAAAATTTCCTTAACTTCCATACTTATTTCGTCGAGGCATGCAGCTTTTCTATTAATGGTTACTTTTAGAACTTCAGAAGGTTCAAAATGTCTAGGATCAATATGGCAGCTATGAGCCCTTAGCCCAGGATTAATATTGTAAGTGTGCACTTTTTATAATATTCGAATGTCGAATTATACATTCAATATATATATATTTATTTATTTATTTATTTATTTATAATTACAAAGTCGCTCCTACCATTGGTTTCTGAATAACCCTTTTTTTGGTGTTATTCGTCTTCAGAGGCGTTTGACTTTTGAAAAAAATTTGGACAGTTTTCAACTCCCGGCACGTATCCACGCGATCCGTTAATAGCTCGTGCATTTCGCTTTCATCATTCAACGGCATCACTATTTGTCGTCATTGTTCTTATTCTGATTTTAAATTTTTTCCGTTTTTATATTTATTTTAGTTCATGTGTGTTTATTTATATATGAATTCTTAATTATGGCGGTCTGATGTTTTGGTTAGTCCAATTCCATATTAAGAATTTTTTCCTGTGTGGGCATGCTCGAAAAATTTCTGTTTTGTTGTTTAGGAAATTTTCTTCGGAGTTTATTCCTTGAAGAATACAGAATTTTTCTGTTGTGCATAATGAGCATTTTTTTTAACCATTTATATATGGTTTCGATTGGTCTAGTATTTTCCATTCTAATTTAAAATTTATATATATATATATAATATATATATATATATATATATATATATATATATATATATATATATATATATCTGTGTGTATGTGTGTTATGTAAAAACAATTCTAGTACTTATTTAGCTGTTTGCATTTCACGTAGCGCTAATACCCTTGGGAAAGGTATGCACCTAACTAATCTCTCTCCCCCCCCCCGGCTATTGGTAAATAATAGGGAAGACAGGGATCTTTAACCTTGGCTAGACATCTATATCTATCTCGTTTGTTCACATCTATCGATCTCATTTGTTCATATCTATCTATCTATCTATCTATCTCAATTGTTCACATCTATCTATCTATCTATCTATCTATCTATCATCCTCCGTAAATGTCCAAACTTGATGTCTAATTGGCTATTAGAGATTTTTTTGAGAATTTTTAGCTGTGAGTTTAGGATCGTTTCCAATAAGATTTTTTTTTCTCTGCAAGAATCTGTCTTCTTAGTTTTCACTTGGCAGCTTTGATTTTGAGGTGTCTTCCTACCTCCTAATTGCTAATTGAATACATTTTATAACATATTCATAGCTGATATTGAACAATATTTCGATTTTATAAAAATCATCTTCAGAGCTTGTTTATACTCCGTGTTGTTAAAATCGTAGACAAAAGTCATATGAGTTCAAAACAAAAACCTTGATGTTGCCAAAAAAGAAAAAAAAAAGCGACGGAAGTGCTCACATTCGAAACTATTGTATAACTTTTCTTTTCTTTTTCTTTTTTGCAACATCAAGGTTTTTGTTTTGAACTCATATGACTTTTCTCTCCGATCTTAATAACACGGAGTATAAACAAGCTCTGAAGATGATTTTTATAAAATCGAAACATTGTTTAATTGCTAATTGTAATTGTCTATTTCTAATTTTATCTATTTGAATGTCATCTATGTAAGTATTAATAAATTCTATCTGGGTTTTCTCAAGATTCTGTCTGTTGGCATTTGTTTTATTACGTAGGGAATGTTCTCTTTGTTTCTTTAATAGCTTTTGATCCCATTATGTGTATAAATCTTTTGCGATAAACGACAGCGAAACAAACCTCAAAGTTGTGTGTGTGTGTGTGTGTATGTGTGTGTGTGTGTGTGTGTGCGTGTGCGCGCATGATTACCATTGAGAAACGATGTTTGTTTCAGGTGGCAAGAGAATATTCTTTTAACTTTTGAGTTGCTGTGTGCGTTTAATATTAGTAAATTCTATCTGGGCTTTCTTACGTTGTGTGTGTGTGTGTGTGTGTATGTGTGTGTGTGTGAGAGAGAGAGAGAGAGGGGGGAGGTAAGAATGAGAGAAAGAGAAAGAAAAGAGTGAGTTTATGAGAGAGAGTGATAAAAAGAGAAAGAGAGTGTGTGTGTGTATGTGAGAGAGAGAGAAATAGTGTGTGTAGGTGTGGGTGCGTGTGTAAGTGAGAGAGATAAAGAGAGAGTAATTGAAAGAGTGAGAAAAAAGAGTAAGTGCGTGTGTGAGTGAGAGAAAGAGAAAGAGAAGTTATAATGCTGTTAATACGCGCGCACACACATATATATATACATATATATATATAATATATTATATATATATTATATGAGAGAGAGAGAGAGAGAGAGAGAGAGAGAGAGAGAAGAGAGAGAGAGAGAGAGAATAAATGCCTAAATAAATGTACCTATAAATGTAATATTGTTTTATTACGTAGGGAATGTTCTCTTTGTTTCTTTAATAGATTTTGATTCCATTATGTGTATAAATATTTTGCGATAAACGACAGCGAAACAAACATCAAGGTTGTGTGTGTGTGTGTGTGTGTGTGTGTGTGTGTGTGTGTGAGCATGATTACCATTCAGAAACGATGTTTGTATCAGGTGACAAGAGAATATTCTTTTAACTTTTGAGTTTCTGTGTGCGTTTAATATGTAAGGGGGTATGGAAAAACCTCCATAATAAATCTCACCCCGTATGTATCATATATGCACATGTACATGGTTACCCGTGTATATGGGTTTTGTGTAAATGCATGCCATACAATTAATATATGCACAATTGTAATATAACTACAAATAAAAAATAGTAATCATAAACATACATCTTTATTAACCAATAATTATTTTCACATAATTATAATCACACTGACATTATTTGCATAAATAATCACTAGTACACCATTGCCATAATAATAATAATAATAATAATAAAATTTAAATTTGACCATACAACAAAATGGTATATGCATAAACCAGAATCTGTTCTTGAGAACGAAACGCATAAAATTCTCTGGGACTTTGAAATAAAAACGGATCATCTTATCCCGTCAAGAAGACCAGACCTAGTGTTGATAAACAAAAAAGAAAGAACTTGTCAACTGGTGGATTTTGCAGTGCCAGCAGATCACAGGGTGAAGCTAAAGAAAATTAAAAAATGGACAAATATCTGGACCTTGCCAGAGAACTGAAAAAGTTATGGAACATGATAGTGAAAGTGATACCACTTGTGGTTGGTGCACTTGGAACAGTCCCAAAAGGATTAGAAAAAGGTTTGGAAAGTCTGGATATCAGAGGAAGAATTGAAACCATTCGGAACACTGCACTGCTGCAATCTGCCAGAATACTCAGAAGAGTCCTGGAGACCTGAGGAGACTTGCTGTCACTCAAACTCCAGTGAAAGACCATCAGCTAATGCTGATGTGAAAACTCAAAAGGAGCAAATAATATAATAATAACAATAATAATAATAATATAATAATAATAATAATAATAATAATAATAATGTATGTTTGTCTCTTTGTTTGGTTGATATGCATTTGATGGGCGGGTACAAAGCTTTCATATTTATCATTTGTTGTATTACTTTCTAAATTCTCCTAAAGAATATTGGTTGTTTTTCTCACAGATACCAAGTGGTAATTGCATTTATCACTGTTGGCAAGTCAGGACCAGTCATACCGTATAGATTTACCGGATTTCTTCTTGTTTCTGCACAGATAAATCTTTACTCGGTAGATATTCCTTCAAAAGAGGAATATGCCTTCATAGCGCTATTTATTCACTTCTTGTTTATTAATATACTAGAAAAACGAAAAAAACTTGGGTCACCCATTGAGCTCTGGGTAGATAATTCCGATTAGCGACAAGTGAGTTTGCCAAGTGAATTATTTCTTTTTAAATAAATACGACCAGAGTATTAAAAAAAATCATTTTGTGAGATTTTTAAGAAATGGAAAGTTTGACCTAATTTAAATTTAAATGTACCCGATTAAGAGGTTCAGAAGTTGCGAGCTAGCTACTTCTAAAACAGCATACAAATATATTTCACTCTCTCTAATCACTTTCTTTAATTTCACAGAGACACTAAAATATATAACGAGGAGGTGATCCAGATATACATATAGAGGGGGAAAGTGACAGGCAGAATGTGGGGTAAGAGACGGATCGCTTTTAAACTAATTGAAATTGATTTTTTCTAACATAAATCAATCCTAGAACTAAAGTAAGTTTTGATATGAATTTTGTTCCAAGCCCAGTAAGGTTTCTAGTTCGATACTGGCCCTCGCCAACTCAGTGTATGAGTAGCACAGGGATCTGTGCGGTAAAGCAAGGAGCTAATGGTAGGTGTGTCGCTCAACCTCAGACACAAATCAATCTCTTTGGTCTAGCTCCTGTGAAAAGGGAATAGACTCCCTCGGTGATTGGCTGATACCGACTTTAGGCCACCCTGACGACTTTACTTTTTTCCTTAGAAATCTCACAAAATGATTTTTTTAAATACTCTGGTCGTATTTATTTAAAAAGAAATAATTCACTTTGCAAACTCACTTTTCGCTAATCGGAATTATCTACCCAGAGCTCAATGGGTGACCCAAGTGTTTACGTTTTTCTAGTATATTAATAAACAAGAAGTGAATAAATAGCGCTATGAAGGCATACTCCTTTTTTGAAGGAGTATCTACCGAGTAAAGATTTATCTGAGTCTGTGCAGAAACAAGAAGAAGCCCGGTAAATCTATACGGTATGACTGGTCCTGATTTGCCAACAGTGATAAATAGGAAAAAGCCTTTAGGAAACAATCATTGATTCACTTAGCTTTAGTATAATAATAGATAATCCAGTTGAGCTTTGGGGTTATTTGTGTGGGTATAAGTCCATATTGCTCAGTCGGTAGAGCGTTCGCTAGAAACCTCAAGGTTCCTAGTTCGATACCGGTCCTTGCCAACTCAGCGTATGATTAGCACAGCGATCTGTGCGGTAAAGTAAGAAGCTGATTGTAGGTGTGGCGCTCTACCTCAGACGCCAGAAACTATCTCCTTTGTCTAGCGCTATTGAAAAGGGGATAGACCCCCTCGCTGACTGGCTCATACCGAATTTAGACCGCCTCGACGACGACTTTATTTATAATGTTATATAATTCATAAGATAATGATGATAGTCCTTTATACGAGAGTAATAACAAAGGTAAGGTCTCAAAAATATTCAGAAATTACAGAAACTTTTATTGACGTTAACATAATTTTAAAGTTTCACCGTGTATCTATTTTTCTACATAATCGCCATTTCGGTCAATGCATGTTTGTAGGCTGTGTTGAAGTTTTGTATGTCCATGTCATGCCTGTTTGTCGCCATCTTCTTGAGGAAGCGTTGAACTCCGTCGACGTGTGGCGCTCTACCTCAGACGCCAGAAACTATCTCCTTGGTCTAGCGCTATTGAAAAGGGGATAGACCCCCTCGCTGACTGGCTGATACCGACTTTAGGCCGCCCCGACGACTTTACTTACGTTTTTTACATTACTTATCTAAAAAGAAATTTGCGGCATCTTGGTGCAATTGGAAACATTGATATTTCGATGTAAAAACATCTAAATTGGCAACATTGATTTTGGACCTTTGCATCTTGATTTATTAGTTGTAACCGCGGAACCATATATATCGCAAGCGCTTAGAAGTATTTGAAGTTAGCTAAAAGGTTATACATTGCATTACAATGTATAAATGACATTTGCTCCTTTTACATCACTCTCTACCCCCCGCCTACTCCACCACCAACCGCCAGTTGCAGCTGTGTGCGGGACTCTGAGGCGCAGAAATATTTCTAATTGTTCTTTTTTTTCTTTTCTTTTTTTTTTCTTTTGTTTTTTTGGTCTTGCTTTGTTAGAGATTGGCGCGTAACCAGATTCTTTGATCGTATTTAAGCCCACCGCCGCCGCCGCCGCCACACACCAAGTTCCACACCGGTTGCAGTAGTACCGTCACCGACACCCCCGCCAAAATTCTCTCTCTCTCTCTCTCTCTTTCTCTCTCTCTCGCCCTTTCTCTCTCTCTCTCTCTCACACACTTGCTCTCACTCACTTTCTCTCTCTCTCTCTTTCGCTTTCGCTCTCTTTCTCTCTCTCTCTCTCTCTTTCTCTCTCTCTCTCTCTCTCTCTCTCTTTCGCTTTCGCTCTCTCGCTCACTTTCTCTCTCTCTCTCTCTCACTCACTTGCTCTCACTCACTTTCTCTCTATCTCTCTCTTTCGCTTTCGCTCTATTTCTCTCTCTCTCACTCACTTTCTCTCTCTCTCTCTCTCTCTTTCGCTCTCTCGCTCACTCTCTCTCTCTCTCTCTCTCTCACTCTCTCTCTCTCTCTCTCTCTCTCTCTCTCTCTCTCTCTCTCTCTCTCTCGACTGTCGCCAATAGTATCACGGACAAAAACAAAAACAAAAAAAAAGTAAATAAAAAAACAAAAAAAACAACAACAAACAAAACTAAATTAAACACCAGTTCTTGCCTACCGTACCCCGTCCAGCCCGCCGTACCCCTCCCAGCCCGCCGTACCCATTCCAGCCCGCCGTACCCCTTCCACAATTCCGAATCCCGGGTAAATGTCAATGAGAGAAATTTGTTATAGGTTCGCTTTCTGGAGGGTGTGCCCCATTGTTACACACAGAAAGTAATTTCTGATTTCACCAAGGAAATGCATAAACGATAAATATCTTCGTAGTCATGGTACCGTTTGGCTGGTTGACTTCTGCGTCGTAGTCGAAATGGCAAGGTTGGTGGTATTTAGTATCAATAACCTTCCGATGGACACTTGCGGGTGTAGTTTAATTGTCAAGACACAGTACACACAAATAGAGGCTTGGGATTTCATTTATTGATATCCTAGTAGATTCTGGTTCCATTTATTGATATCCTAGTAGATTCTGGTTCCATTTATTGATACCCTAGTAGATTCTGGTTCCATTTATTGATATCCTAGGAGATTCTGGTTCCATTTATTGATATCCTAGTAGATTCTGGTTCCATTTATTGATATCCTAATAGATTCTGGTTCCATTTATTGATATCCTAGTAGATTCTGGTTCCATTTATTGATATCCTAGTAGATTCTGGTTCAGTTTATTGATATCCTAGTAGATTCTGGTTCCATTTATTGATATCCTAGTAGATTCTGGTTCTATTTATTGATATTCTAGTAGATTCTGGTTCCATTTATTGATATCCTAATAGATTCTGGTTCCATTTATTGATATCCTAGTAGATTCTGACTCCGTGGACCAAAAGAGTTTTCTCAATTGCCTTTACGAAAATTTAATGGAAAAGACCAATTTTTCTTTTTCAAATTTTCTTTTGTGAGTCAATTTTGAGGGTAATTTATGAGGAAGTGCGTCCCGGTCTCCTGCTTCAAAAATTGCTGCCCGGTGACTATTAAAATAACGACCCCAGCTACGGTGTCACTTGAAAGAAAACAACCAACTTAAGGCGTTAAATGTATTTTAGAGGGGGGTGGCTTCTCTTTTTTGTCGTAATTCTTATTTATTTATCGTAATTTGTCGTAATTTCTTGTTTATTTATCGTAATTTGTCGTAATTCCTGTTTTGATATGAAGATGTATATATAGTTTGGAATAGACTGAGATAGATAGATAGATAGATAGATAGATAAACAAACAAAATAACATAGATAGATATGAACAAATGGAGATAAATAGATAGATAGATAGATAGACATTTTCGACAAGTAAATGTATTTGGGGGGGGTCGCTTCTTTTTTGTCGTAATTCTTATTTATTTAAACTAAAAACAAGACATTAAACAAACATGAATAAAAGAAAATCTTAGTATTTAAAGTAATATAGATAAATATATTTGGGTATCTCTATTACCACTACTGTTATTCTACAAAAAAGAGAAGCCCCCCTCCTAAAATACATTTAACGCCCTAAGTTGGTTGTTTTCTTTCAAGTAACACCGTAGCTGGGGTCGTTATTTTATTAGTCACCGGGCAGCAATTTTTGAGGCAGGAGACCGGGACGCACTTCCTCATAAATTACCATTTTGAGTTGCCGAATTTCTTATATCTTCAGTGACCAGATCTCTTCGTAGGTTTCGTTATCAATACCGTCTTCTTGGTTCAGGGCTGTACATTATGCTGACTGCACATCTGTAGAGGGGTAATACATCCTCAATGAGGCCGCCTGTTGGCCGTGGTGGCGACCTGTTGTGCTTAAGGACGGAATCCTTGTGGCTGAGCAGCCCATGTCATGCAACACTCTACTTTCGGCTATTTTTTAAAAAGTCAGGGTTGGGGTCATTGTTGAACCGGAAATAGTTAATTTCACGGAATTTCCCCAAGGACATTCATTGATTGATTTTAACATATCAACCCGTATAAATTTATTTTATAGGGAATCGCATTCAGTATATGTTGATTGGTTTGTCAGTCGGTAGAGCGTTCGGATAGAAACCACAAGGTTCCTAGTTCGATACCGGTCCTCGCCAACTCCGCGTATGAGTAACACAGGGATCTCTGCGGTAAAGTAAGGAGCTGATGGTAGGTGTGGCGCTCCACCTCAGACGCCAAAACAATCTCCTTTGTCTAGCGCTATTGAAAAGGGATAGACTCCCTCGCTGACTGGCTCATACCGAATTTAGGCCGCCCGACGACGACTTTTTTATGTTATATAATTCATAAGATAATGATGATAGTCCTTTATACGAGAGTAATACCAAAGGTAAGATTTCAAAAATATTCAGAAATTACAGAAACTTTTATTGACGTTAACATAATTTTAAAGTTTCACCGTGTATCTATTTTTCTACATAATCGCCATTTCGGTCAATGCATGTTTGTAGACTGTGTTGAAGTTTTGTATGTCCATGTCATACCTGTTTGTCACCATCTTCTTGAGGAAGCGTTGAACTCCGTCGACGTTACAAACTCCCTTTTTGGGAACGTTTTTTACATCCACGTTTTTACATCCACGCACGACTCTATATATTTCCGTTAGGAAGCGCGTGGTGTAATGGTTAAAGTCATGGGAGATGGACTCGTCGCCCCGAGTTCAAATCCTGGACGTGCTAATTGCATTTCACTTAGCGCTAATAGCCTTGGGAAAGGTATGAATCCTACTCTCCTCCAGCTATGGTAAATAGTAGGGCAGACTGGGCTATTTAACCTTGGTTAGGCAACCGGTCTAGGAGAAGGAAAACTCTGAATTCAAACCTGCTGAACTCCGCTTAAGAAATTGACCTTGTGTCGCATCCTGCTCTGCGGAGGGGTTATATAATATATATATATATATATATATCCGTTAATTGGTGATTAATTTCAATCTGTTTAAGGCCTTTTGCGTTCTAAAACCGAATAACTGTGCGAAATTCACGCTTGGTGGTAGCGTCAATCGGTGCTTCATCAGAAACGACTGCCAAGCCAAGACTGAGCGTAGCTGCGAGGCCCGCACAGGAAAAAGTGCACGCACAACGAGTACAACAGTGTTTCCCACAGCCGCACGAACAGTTTCACTGTCTCTCCAGCGCTTTGGAGACCTTTACTTATATTAGCCTAATATTGCCTAGATGTCAAGAATTATTTTGTACATTTTCAATCCAATATTTAAAATATCAATATCTAAAATATTTAAAATATATAAAAAATATATTAAAAAATATATAAATATAAAAATAAAATTATAATTTAAAATTTAAAATAGAATTATAATCTAAATTATAATTTATAATTAAATTTATATAATATATAATATTACTTGAAGAATATCTGGATTGGACCCATCAGCGGAAGTTGGAAAAATATGAAGACCTACGTGAACAATGTGTCAGAAACGGATGGATAACGGATGTATTTCCCATTAAGGTCGGATGTCGGGGGTTTATTTCCAACTCAATCTCGGCATTTTTGTCTAAACTTGACTTTCTCTACCAGACAAGAGGAAATACTTAAAAAAGATTCAGGAGAAAGCTCTAACCGCATCAGCGTGGATATGGCAGTCCTATATTGTGACATCAAACTGACAAAGTCTGGTGGTATCGTGAGATACTGCTGGGGCGCTCTCGGTTAGTGGTAATGATGCTTCGGCCCCGAAACCATGCCTGAACCCAGAGTCATCATCTGATGAAGGCTTTGTTGGTTGCAATGCTACTGTGTAAATAGCAGTCATTGTATGGAAATTATTACTTAATAATCGATAATATATAATATTCAAATAATTTAATTATAATATATAATATTACTTATATAATTTATCATTAAATTATAATTTAAATTATAATTTAAAATATAAAATAAAATTATAATTTAATATATAAAATAAATATATATAGATATAAAATATATTTAAAAAGATATTTAAAAAATGTATAAAATATTAATAAATTTAAAATTTAAAATAATCCAATATTTAAAATATCATAATAAATATTCATCGGACAACTGAACATTTTCAGAATGAAGAGGTCAAAACGTTTAAAAAATATCTGTCATGTTTCTACCCACACAAAAAATATTTTTTTTAGTAAAGGAAATTGTCCTCTTCTTAACTAAGTATTTGATACACATATTTGATACGTTTATTAAAATTTTCTTTTTGATACATTTATTAAAATTTCCTTAACCTAATAGTGACGGTGCAATAAAATCTTAATCGCAAATTAGGGTTATATTTATTATTAAATATTACACAGAGAAAATAAAAGAGAAAGATGAACATGGTTATTCAACAAATCTCTATTAATAATGGAGATTCGCTTCCGGTTTTTGTCTGTAAAAAAAATTACGTCACTGTTTACGTCACATTACCCAAAATCGTCATAAGAGAATAAATACACTCAAAATTTGAACATGTAACATTAGACAGTCCTCATTGTTTTTTAAAACAATTTTTAATAAATACATGACTGGTATTATATATCTATATATAGTTTGTTTTATTTTAATACATATTTTAAAGTTTACATTTCAAATTGTTTTATTTTTAATTCTTTAATGAATTTGATGATTTTAGTTACTTAGGGTACAAACTCGCTGACACTGAATTTTTTACTCCCACTCCTCAGACAATATGTTTCAAAAATCTATTTTTAGATCGCCCGGAGGGTGTTTTTTATTTTGTGCTAGTAATACTAATTATCTATATATTTCAAATATACATAAGTTATGGTAAAACGGTATTGCTTGTGCAAGTTCTTTTTACGTACTAATTTGGTACGCGATCTACGTGCGATGAAATTGATTTGATAAGTAACTTAACCCTAACCCTAAACCTAATTTGCTTCATTTTAATTTCTTTTTAAAAATAAATGATACAATATTATATCTTTGTATTTTTTTGGTTGGTGTATATTTAATTTGCCTATGAATTTAACTTGTCGACTTTAAACTACTTCCAACGGGTCTCCAACCGCTCTTGCACGTTCATTATAAATTCGCAAAAGGACTCAGATTAAAATATTAATAGGAGTTTAATTGAACAATAGGGGCCGGGTTAGCTCAGTCGGTAGAGCGTTCGGCTAGAAACCACAAGGTTCCTAGTTCGATACCGGTCCTCGCCAACTAAGCGTATGAGTAGCACAGGGATCTGTGCGGTAAAGTAAGGAGCTGATGGTAGGTGTGGCACCCCACCTCAGATGCCAAATCAATCTCCTTGGTCTAGCGCTATTGAAAAGGGGATAGACTCCCTCGCTGACTGGCTGATACCGACTTTAAGCCACCCCGACGCCTTTACTCTTACTTATTTGAACAGAATTACTTCGGAGGGGAACAGATAGTGAACTTTGAAATATTCCATTGTACAGGTAAAAATTACCAAGAAAATTCCTTACTATCGTGGGAAAATTTGATAGGCAATGAGTTAATAAATTATTTTCGAATTGGTATAATTTCATTTTTTTTTTTTTAAATAAACGTATAAAAATATATGAAACTTTTATTCGAGCCATGAGAAACAAATGATATATTTAGATCTCATACTAAAATAAAATTTGACTTTTGTAGATCATGTTGGCACGTAGATTGCATACTAAAGTAGTATCGTTTTTGGAATTTCTAAATTGATTTTTCTTCCTGTAATTAATCAGTTCAAAATGCTAAGTGCAAAAAGTTATCTTATATTTCTTTTACTTACAGTTCGTGCTAATATGGAAAGTATTATCGGATCAGTAGTATCTAGTAACATCTCTGTACATTTCAAGATTGCTCTAAAAACTGATAATAATTCAATTTACTATTCCTCGGAATTTTTTAGATGAGGCTTGATAATTATTATTATTTGTATTATTCGGACTATTGTCCTCATCTTCATTGTTATCTGTACAACGTTTCGGCCGATGTACTCTCCGGCACATCGACCACAACGTGTACAGATAACAATGAAAATGTGGACAATAATCCGAATAATAGCAAATCTATTTTGCACCTGCCTTAATCTCCCACAAAGCATTCTGGGAACTTAAATATTTCAACTATCCTTTTGTTACATAATTATTGGAACCCTAATAGTTTTTTAAGGTAGTGTAGAATCATAATGGCGATTAGTGCAGCTGATTGCCTTGAGAGTGAGTGACAGTGCTTGACTTCACTCTCACCTTGCTTTCCGGGGATAAATCGTGAGAACCGGAACCCCCATAGAAGGCCCTCTTCCGGTTTAAGGATATAGTAAGTTTAAGTCAGTTAGAAGTTAGAAGCCGAGCTTATAAGATGTGAGTCTCACTGCGCAGATTGTCAGGGTAGGGGATTTACAAATAAAGTAACATCAACGTTAAATCGAAGTCTTGTGTTTATTACCTAAAAACTAACAATAACACAGGGCTTCTGATAAGGAGTGATCCTAACAGAAACCAGACCCGAAGTCCTCAATAGAAGACCAGACCTTAGAAGATATACCAGACCAAGATGTTAGAAGATAGAACTGTTACGTAGTGCCTTTTCTTTGACGGTACTAAATATGTATATGTTGCATACCTCTTTACCGGCACTATATATCCATATGTTATATACTTCCTTACTTCTTATTCTGGTCTCTATTCTTCCGGCCGTCTTTGCTTGTGATCGTCTATCATCTATCTTGGTCTGGTATATCTTCTACAGGTCTGGTCTTTCTTATCTGGGGATTCCGGGTCTTTCTTATCTGGGGAGCATTCCTTATCAGAAGCCTTGTGCTATTGTTAGCTTTTAGTAATAACAATAAGACTTCGATTTATGATGATGCTACTTTATTCGTAGACCCCCAGACCAGACAATCACGCAGTGAGGCTCACATCTTACTAGCTTCGCTTCTAACTCCTAACTTTAACTGAGTTGCTTGCTCCTTAAACCGGAGGGGCCTTCTATTGCCTTCCGATTCTCACGATCATCCCCAGAACGCAAGGTCAGAGTGAGGTCAAACGCTGTCACTCACTCTCAAGGCCATCAGCTATACTGATCGCCATAATGATTTCTACGCTACCTTAAAAATGTAATAGGGATCCAATTAATATGTAACAGAACCAAAGCCGGCCAGAAGAAAGACGACTAGAATTAAAGAAGTAAGAAAGGGTATACATCTTATATCGATTTGGTACTGTGAAAACCCCAGTATGCAACACTTTCATTTAATTTAATTTTTCTTTCGTTTTTTATTGGTTATTTTGTTTTTCATTAAGTACAACTTGGATAAATATTTACTCTCGATTTTTATTTATTTCTTCTATGTAAATTTAGGAATTTCCCGTGGCATAGTGGTTAACGTAGAGGACTGCGATATCGTAATAAGCGAGTTCGAACACCAATCACACTATAACGTTCACTTGCGGACTAATACCCTTTAACAATTTATGAAACCCCTCATCCCCTACTTATGTGTTAAATACTACGACTACCGATCTTTTACGAGGATATCTTAACCCATGAAGCTTGATACGCCATTAAACTAACAAATGTAACCTAACCTTGTGAACAATTACATACGCAGACACACATACACACGTTAGGTTCGTTTGCAATTTTTATCTACTTTTTTTAAACTAAATTTAAAAAAAACTAAATTAAAACATTTAATTGACCATTACTAACTCAATTTTTATTAATATCTGTCTAAATGTTTCATGGAAAAAGTTCGACACTCACACACAGGTCTTGAAATTAAATCTGAACTCAGAATTTGGCCCCCATGTCACATTTTTAGTTATGCACATTTCAGTGTTTATACACACACTCGGTTATCACACCGCTGTCACCACACCTTTAATGTAGTAATACTAACTTAACCAAAACGCCAAAACGATTTGTATACTAGTAACAAAACGGGAACGAAAGAGGGCAAGAAAGGAATCATTCATTGTCTTATACACGGAGAACGGTGGTAATTGCATTTCACTTAGCGTTAATACCCTTGGGAAAGGTATGAATCATACTCTCCCTCCAGCTATGGGTAAATAGTAGGGCAGACTGGGCTCTTTAACCTTGGCTAGGTAACCAGTCTTGGAGAAGGAAAACTCTGAATTTAAACCTGTTAAACCTCGCCTAAGAAATTGACCTTGTGTCACATCCTGCTCGTGCGGAGGGGTTTGGTAAATATCTATACGCGGAGAACGGTACATATGCAAATTAGCCATTGGTACACGTAATTTTGGTTCTAACTTATAAAGATCTATGTAGATTTCTACAAATCGGTTGATCCTTAATTATTGAATTATATCATTTAATCAGTAAAAATCAAAAACTAAATTTGTACCTTTCTCTGTTATAAACATATTAAATTGTATGCAGGATTTTGATGCTAAATGACATCTCTGCCTAAATGACATCTCTCACTCTTTTCTTTCTTTCTTCCCTTCTTTTCATCTTTTCATTATGTTCGATTGAAACAAATTAGCGTTATCGCTTCAGTGTGGTCACTCCCTCTCTCTTTCTTTCATCAATCTCTTTCTTTATTTATTTCTGATTAATATTTTTTCTGTGTAGTATTCCTTTTTTCTTCCCTTTCTTTAGAATAAAAACGGGATGGTCCATTCTTTAGCTGAGGTGACGACACTCTTAAGAAATAAAAATTTGGCGGTTAAGCGACACCAGATAATCAGGATCTACATTTTGCATTTCATCTCGGATGATCCGAAGTACTTGTTAGGGTTCCGTATATGGGTCAAATAGATCGGTTTAAAATATTACTTGTATTAAATAGGACCAAAAGTAAAAAATAAATAAATAAACTCTTAAATAAATACATAAACAAATGTAAATATGAACGTACAAGTAGTGTGATTTCCTAACCTCTGGCATAAAATAACCCTAGTCGGTCTGGCATGCCGTTAAATTAATCAATATATATTATGATATAGGGGCCGGGTTAGCTCAGTCGGTAGAGCGTTCGGCTAGAAACCACAAGGTTCCTAGTTCGATACCCACCCTCGCCAACTCAGCGTATGAGTAGCACAGGGATTTGTGCGGTAAAGTAAGGAGCTGATGGTAGGTGTGGCGCTCCACTTCAGACGCCAAAAACAATCTCCTCGGTCTAGCGCTATTGAAAAGGGGATAGACTCCCTCGCTGATTGGCTGATACCGACTTTAGGCCGCCCGACGACTTTACTTATATTATGATATTATTGCTACGTTAATTGTAGATGGATGAATTAGGATATTTAGAAAAAAAACATTTAAAAATCTGATTTTATCTGTTTTAGTTAATGAATATTTTTTATCGCAAAACTCAAGTCGGTGTAACATTTAACAACCTTTTGTAACCCTGACCGAACCCTAAACCAAGTAAAATGGCTTGGAAATAAAGATATATCAGTCGACAATATTCAGCATTCTTGAAAGTCTTTTTTTTTTTTACCAAGACTATACAAGTAAAGGTCTGGCATCCATGCAACAAGAATCTTTGACTGGAAGGAAGTATGTGGCTGCCTAAATTACTACTAACCTACAATTATTGAGAATATTTTTTAGAAAGGGAGTTGTTAGTGATATCAACTAATTAGCTAATTTGCAACTATACCTATTACTAGGACTTATTACTTTTGCGCAACAAGCTTACTAAACATTACACGGACTTTATATATATATATATATATATATATATATATATATATATATATTTATATATATGAGGTTAAGTAAACAAACAAATGTGTTTATTTTCATATGGCTTTAAGCCGACAATTTTTGGAGGATAAGTGCTTAATTGAAGTCATACCTAATTTTGAAAATTAATTAGTTAATAATTAATGAATTTTAGGCGGCCATATATGTTCAAAAGTAAGGCTAAACGAATCGAGAAAATGTCAATCCCTTTGAAATGTACATTTCGACCTATTAGGTCTCATCAGCAAGGTTATAGACATGGGAGACTCGAAACCTCGACTGTCAAGCTGACAGGCGAAGTCTCTAACCGTTACACTAGGTCGAAATGTACATTCAGGGATTGACATTTTCTCGATTCGTTTAGCCTTACTTTTGAACATATATGGCCACCTAAAATTCATTAATTATTAACTAATTAATTTTCAAAATTAGGTACGACTTCAATTAAGCACATATCCTCCAATATATATATATATATATATATATATATATATATATATATATATATATATGAGTGTGTGTGTTTGTGTGTGTCTGTACATATATATATATATATATATGTGTGTGTGTGTGAGTGTGTACCGCCGTGCGTGTGTGTATGTGTGCATGTTTAATTGGAAACCACGTATAATGTATGGAAGCGCATTTTGCTAAAAACAAATAATTCTATTTAATTTATATATATATATATATATATATATATATATATATATATATATATATATATATATATATATTGTTCTGGTTCCAACGGGAGAAAATTCAATATTTCATAAAAAAGAAGGTCCGCAAAATGTATTATTTTCTCAGAAAAATTTTTTTTAAATTCTTTTTATCTTACATATGCGACACGTGTTTCTGATCTGTTGTCTTCTTCAGGGCATTGAGTTGTTATTTTGGGAGAATATGTCCGATATACAACCTATCAAATATCGGACATATTTTGCCAAAATAATAATTCAATGCCTGAAGAAGACAACAGATCAGAAACACGTGTCGCATATATAAGATAAAAAGAATTAAAAAAAAAATTTTCTGAGAACATAATACATTTTCGGACCTTCTTCTTTATAGTATATATATATATCTTATTATAATGGAGATTATATGTTTGTTTGTCTGTAACCGAAACTATATCACTACTCAAGCCACTATCCATTTACTTATTATACATCACATTCTCCATTAATCATTTTTATTTAAGCCTCAATTATCAATAAAATTGTTTTTCATTATTAATACTACTGGCCATATCTAGGTACTAATAACATGCAATTGTATTTATATGTACAACAAATAGCGGTTTACAGTGTGAATGGCAAGCCTAATTTGCATATTGATATTTAAAATTTGATTTTTAATAAATATGTGCTTGGTATTGTTGATTTCTAATGATTTGATTTTATCTTAATGAATATGAGCAAAAATCTCGCAAATAAATCTTAAAAGAAATCAATTAACAAAAAGAAATAACAGTAATTTTATTCTTTACTTCCTAATTTAACTAAATAGTTAAATTAGAAAAGTTTAGTAAGGAAAAACGGAGGTGATGGAAGAAGAAGCTACAGCTGTTATATTTTTCGATTATACCCACCTCTGTTTCAAATGTGTTTATCTGCATTCTTATTTAGTTTCTTTAGACTTTCTAATTTAATATAATATTTTATGACATTAATACTTGCACCCAGAGGGTGCATATATTTACTAGTATATATAAGAACTTTATTGATATCTTATTATAATGGAGATTGTAGGTTTGTATGTCTGTAACCAAAACTATATTACTATTCAAGTCACAATTCCCTTTGTTATTTACATCACATTCTCCATGATCTTATTTTTATTTAAACCTCAATTATTAATAAATTTGTTTTACATCATTAAGACAGTTGACCATATATACATAATAATAACATGCAATTGTATTTATATATACAACAAAATAGGGTTCATAGTGTGAATGGGAAGGCTAATTTGCATATTGATCTTAAAAATTTGATTTTAATAAATATATGCTTAGTATTATTGATTTCTAATTGTTTGGTTTTATATTAATGAATATGAGCAAAAATGTCGGGGATAAATCTTAAAAGAAATCCATTAACAATAAGAAATAACTGTAATATTATTCTTTACTTCCTATTTTAACTAAATAGTTAAATTAGGAAAATTAACCAATGAAAGACGGGAGTAAGGGAAAATGATGGAAGAGTTAGTTTTAAAGTTATTCTATTTTTCAATCATACCCCCTCTGTTCCAAATATTTTTATCTGAATTCTTATTCAGTTTCATTAGCCTTTCTGATTTAATATGATATTTTATTATAAAATTTAATTAAAATACTTGCACCCGGAGGGTGCATATATTTGCTAGTGAACATAAGTAAAATATACTTCTGACTAACAGATCCGTTTCATGATCTGAAGCAAATTTTCTGCTTTAGTGGATTATTAACAAAACAAGAGGAAAAAAAATGAAAGTCTTTGTCACTCCTAGTCAAGTATGTTTTTTTTTTCAGAACATTCTTTTAAAGCGAGGGAAAAGCAAATCTATTCGCCCACCCACGTGAAGGACTTGACATGCACCTAGTGATATCATGTGGATGACCTTAGAATTCTCGGGGACAACTAGAGGAGGATCAAACTGAGGTTAAAATAGATGTGACAATAAAGTAGGCGGAGTAGCCTATTGTCGGTATCAGCCGGGCAGCGAGGGAGTCTATAACCTTTACGTGCATGCTAGACATGGTGGTTGTTTTTGCATCGAATTGAGATGGAGGGCCAGACCTATCATCAGCCCCACGATTTACTGCAGAGTACCAAGCCGTGCTACTTATGTGCTGTTGGATACACAGACACACACACACACACACACACACACACACACCACACACATTATATATATATATTAAAGTGTATGATATCAAGTGTTACTTTGATAGGATTCAACCAATATTGAGAACTCAATAACCTTACACACACACACACACACACACACACACATGTACATACAGAGATCGATTTTTTCTCGATTTGTTTACGCTTTACATTTAAATGCACACCTAATTCATTTAATTATAATTATTTAATTAACAAATTAGGTATAACTTTAATTAAGCACATAATCTCTCAAAAATTGTCGGCCTTCGCCATTTCAAACACATTGTTTGTTCACTTCATATATATATATATATATATATATATATATATATATATATATATCGGATTCATTTTCTTACTCTTAACTCAGATATATATATATATATATATATATATATATATATATATATAAGTTAAGAGTAAGGAAATGAATCCGACGGTATTTCTATAGTATGAAAAAAAACGGCCACAATTATCATTATGCTCTGATGAATTTTTTTTGATGAAATCGAAATATTGGCAATATTAGCAATGCAAAAGTTGTAAAAGTAAATTCAATTTAACAACATTTTTAACAATACCATCATATATATATATCAGGTAGACAGCGAGGGAGTCTATTTCCTTATCACTAGCGCTAGACCAAGGAGATTTTTTGGCGTCTGAGTTGGCACCACACCTACCGTACCCCCTCTCTCTTTCTCTCTCTCTCTCTCTCTCTCTATATATATATATATATTATATATATATATATATATATATATATTGCAATATAGGTACAAGTGATAACCTACTCGAGTTTCACCATAAGGATCTTCAGAGTTAAATCCACTGAATTAATCAAGATATTGATTAATTGCAGTCGATTACACGTGTGTGTCTTTCACGATAAACGGTTCGTTATATATATATATATATATATTATATATATATATATATATATAACTTGACTTGTTTATATTTTTTTGATCACATTCCATCGTCCATAAACAACATGAAGACGTGGATTAGCATATATTGAGAGTTTTCGGTACAACGTTATACTTACCTTCACCCGGTTTCGACTGGGGGTCCGGCGAGCTTCGGCCGCTGGACCGGTGATGTTATAATAATAGCGTCGATCCCAGGGGGCCATCCCCCAGGCAACACCTGCCCCCTCGATTTAAAGGGGTAGGGCTGGGTTTTTGCCCAGTGCCTGAGGCGCCCCCCTTGAGGGGGAATGCCGACGGGATCGATGCAATTTTTCACCTGCCACTCCATGAGCTTCGGCTTGTGGGTGGTCCCACGTTAATAGGGACTTTGTGCCTGACCCGTAGAAGTGGGGTACGCGGTAAATACATACTTACCTGAACTAGAGGAACAGTGATCATCGAGGCTGTTCCTCCAGAGCGAGGCCTTTCCATTGCACTACGGATGGGTTGACCTCTGCGATCGTCCCAAATGTGGATGACTCGGAGTTGCTATTTCTAAGTGTGGGGTCTGCGCACGCGCTCACCCCGATGATCAATCCAAAAATAGATCCTTGTCGTCTAAATTCCACCATCGTATGTCACCCTGCCGAAAGAAAAAAAAATACCGAAAATCAGGGAATTAACTGAATTTAATGAAATGTTCAGTGTTGATATATTAATGAATAAAAGATATAATGCACCAGTTATTTTTTTTTTTTAAATTTACATTTTTTCAAGTCAGTTAACTTTGAACCACGTATATATATATATGTGTGTGCGTGTGTGTGTATGTGTGTGTGTAATCTTTGTCTGGGGTAAAGATATGGTGCAAGTGTCAGCAAGCTAGTCCCACAGATCTTTTACTACTGAAAAGCGAGTTTGCACCTCGCTGGGTGTCCCATAACTTCGACCTTTTGTTACATACTACCAGTGACGAACTGATAGGGTAAATACCACATCGTTTGGGTGTAATGGTTATAAGGTCGTCTTGCAGATGAATACTCTTGAGTCCACGCTTGATGCCCCACAATTGTTACTTTGGGTTAAAGGACCGGTTTAGTTCAGTTGGTAGAGCGTCCGCCTCGGAACCACAAGGTTCCTGGTTCGATAACGGTCATCGCCAACTCAGCGTATGAATAGCAGAGGACTCTGTGCGGTAAAGTAAGGAGCTGATGGTAGGTGTGGCGCTCTTGCTCAGTCGTAAGAATCTATCTCCTTGGTCTAGCACTAGTGCAAAGGGGATAGTCTCCCTCGCTGTCTGGATGATACCGACTTTTGGCCATTCCAACTACTATACAGTCATTGTAAGAAATCGATTTACCGTTTGTTCTGGCAGTAATGATATTTCAGATATTTCAAATATTTTCCAAGTCATTTGATTTTAAAATTCTTTAATCTTTATTATCTCGTGATTATGGGCGTGTCAATTTTTTTTTTTAATATCGTCCCGGGCTACCTATCCAGCCTTTAAAATCTGCTTCGTTCAGTGGGGGGTGTTGGCTAGAGCCAGTCGAGCATACCTACTACGTCTGAAACTACAAAAAAATATAATTAACAACAAAGTGAATATCACAAATAACCTACTCAAGTTTCACCATAAGGATCTTCAGGATTAAATCCACTGAATTAATCAAGATATTGATTAATTGCAGTCGATTACACGTGTGTGTCTTTCGCGATAAACGGTTCGTTATATATATATATATATATATATATATATATATATATATATATATATATATATATATATATATATATATATATATATATATAAAATAAATGGACTCTCCCGTCGATTTTCGATGTATGAGGGTTCATACACACAATGAACATCCACACAGGGATTTGTTTATAGTGGTGAAGGCTTGTGTTGGACCATCCACACTTTTTGGCACAGTCAATAGGAAAGATTTGGTGCATCAAGGGTTGCCACAAACCCAATCAACGACCGACCTCAGGAATTTTGAATTCAGAGTTATCCCTCTCCTAGACTGGTTACCTACCCAAGGCTGAATAGCCCAGTCTGCCCTACTATTTAACCCATAGCTGGAGGGAGAATATATGGATTCATACCTTTCCCAAGGGTATTAGCGCTATGTGAAATGCCAACAGCTTCGTCTAGGAATTGAACTATATATATATATATATAAATATATATATATATATGTGTGTGTGTGTGTGTGTGTGTGTGTGTGTGTCGCCAAAACAAATCAGGATCTGGTGTTCCTAAAGTGGTGTAATGCTGAAATTCAGTGCTACCCAGCAACTACCACTGCCAAACTGCATTGACTTCTTATCTTTCCTTTCCTTTTCCTTTCCTTTGGATCAGAGATATGAAAAAAAAACGGTACCATTACAGTATGTGGCCTATCTTTTGAATGTGGCCTATCTTTTGAATGTGGCCGACGAAATCATATCTCTCTTATTGTATGTGGCCTACCTTTTGAATGTGGCCTACCTTTTGAATGTGGCCTACGAAATCATATCTCTCTTATTGTATGTGGCTTACATTTTGAATGTGGCCTACCTTTTGAATGTGGCCTACGAAATCATGTCTCTCTTATTGTATGTGGCCTACCTTCTGAATGTGACCTAACTTTTAAATGTGGCCGACGAAATCATATCTCTCTTATTGTATGTGGCCTACCTTCTGAATGTGGCCTACCTTTTTATGTGGCCGACGAAATCATGTCTCTCTTATTGTATGTGGCTTGCATTTGAATGTGGCCTACCTTTTGAATGTGACCTTCGAAATCATGTCTCTCTTATTGTGTGTGGCTTACATTTGAATGTGGCCTACCTTTTGAATGTGACCTACCAAATCATGTCTCTCTTATTGTATATGGCTTACATTTTGAATGTGGCCTACCTTTTGAATGTGACCTACGAAATCATGTCTCTCTTATAATATGTGGCCTACATGGGGGGGGGGAACTTGCTGAGCAACATCTCATTCTACATATGAACCCGCCCAGGCTACATAGTTCCATTTAAATGAAAAAGAAAAAAATTAGACACTACTCCATCGTCTTTCATGGACGAAAGGACAACACATCAACAATAAATATCAGCAGTTCCTTTTGTTCAAAGTTGTGATTTATATTTACAAAGATATCTAAAAAAAAAATTAAAACATACATATAGTAAAGGATCTGCGGGACTAACTTGCTAACCTTTTTTGCCCCCCCCCTCTACCCAGGTTTTGCAGGGTAGCTGCTTCTAGTAAGTATAATTCCTCATCACTGAAACAGAACTATTGCTTGAAGATGTTTTGCCTCGTGGAAGAATTATGTCGTCGACTTCTGTTAAGTTCACGACACAGGTTAAAAAGATGTCAGGCACATGGATAAAGTGGGAAGCGCGTGGTGTAATGGTTAAAGTCATGGGGAATGAACTCGTCGCCCCGAGTTCAAATCCTGGATGTGGTAATTGCATTTCACTTTGTGCTAATACCCTTGGGAAAGGTATGAATCCTACTCTCCCTCCAGCTATGGATAAATAGTAGGGCAGACTTTAATCTTGGTTAGACAACCGGTCTAGGAGAATGAAACATTCTTAATTCAAACCTGTTGAACTTCGCTTAAGAAATTGACCTTGTGTCACATCCTGCTCGTGCGGAGGGGTTTGGTAAATATATATGGATAAAGGTTTTAGGTAAATTTCAAACTTTTTTTCCTTCATCTATCTGGAATAGTACAATAGCGTTTCATCATACAAGTAGTAGTAGTAGTAATAGTAGTAAAAAGTAAAGTAAAGTCGTCGGGGCGGCATAAAGTCGGTATCAGCCAGACAGCGAGGGAGTCTATCTTCTTTTCAATAGCGTTAGACCAAGGAGATTGTTTTAGCATCTGAGGTGGAGTGCCACACCTGCCATCAGCTCCTTAGTTTATCGCACAGATCCCTCTGCCACTCATACGCTGAGTTGGCTAGGGCCGGTATCGAACTAGGAACCTTGTGGTTTCTAGCCGAATGCTCCACCGACTGAACTAAACCGGCCCAATAGTAGTAGTAGCAGCAGTGATAGTAATAGTAATAGTAGTAGCAGTAGTAGTTTTTGACCGGCGTTGTGCTTAAAATCCCTTCATTTACGACATACACTTAAAATCACGACATTCATAGAGAAGTAAACACAAAATAGTATATAATCATACGCATTTATTGAGATTGGCTATAACACCAGATATCCACAATAGTGGTGACACGAAAATATCTTAAACACGAAGCTAAAAGCACTTGTACACACACACACACACACACAAGCACACACGCACACGCACGTTCACACACACACACACATACACACATATACACGTATATATCTTAAACACACATTAAGAAACACTTGTACACAAACACACGCATAATATATATATATATATATATATATATATATATATATATATATTAATAACGATAATATAGGTCATATATCAATAAGTAAACAGTGCTCAATGTCGTGGATAGAACATTTATATATAATAAATTATATATTTATATATAATAAATTATATATATATTTATATTTTTAGAGGATATGTGCTTAATTGAAGTCGTACCTAATTTTGAAAATTAATTAGTTAATAATTAATGAATTTTAGGCGGGCATATATGTTCAAATGGAAGGCTAAACGAATCGAGAAAATGTCAATCCTTGAATGTACATTTTCTCGATTCGTTTAGCCTTACATTTGAACATATATGCCCGCCTAAAATTCATTAATTATTAACTAATTAATTTTCAAAATTAGGTATGACTTCAATTAAGCATATATCCTCCAAAAATTGTCGGCTTAAAGCCATATAAAAATAAACACATTTGTTTGTTTACTTAACCTCATATATGTATATATAATAAATTATAAATAAAATTTATATATAAATAAGTTTAGCGTGGACATGGAATCAACGGCGCTCGGTTATTGACAGGTTCCCAACTGAGTAAATCGCATAGGCGAGGAACTGTCTGTAGCCAACAAGTTTTGTTTTTAAATAGTGTGTAACAACAATACATAGACCATAATACATTGTCCTTGGAAGTAAATTGTTTGTTTTGTTTTTTGTGTGTTTTGTTTTTTTAATTTTTTTTTTTTCAGGAATTCCCTGCATATTCGTATCTATGCGTTTTGAAGAATGCGTCGAAGCAGATAACACTTTTTATTTGCTTTCTGCACGAATTATATTTTCATGATGGATTTTAAGCTATGTTCCAGGGACGTCTGGAAGTGGTGAAAAACCTAGTCACGCCCTTCCACAACACAAGCTTTGAAAACACTCTGAGGTCAATGGAATTCCTTTGTCAAGACTAGACGTAAGAAGCAAAATATGAGGATTATATATATTTTAAACAGACCGATAAACAAGGACTATTACTCGCCTTTTTCCTTATTCTGAGATTAAAAAATTTTTTATCACCTTCCACATACCAACAAAAGCCCTGAAGATGATCTAATTAATAGATCGAAACACTGCAGCGTCGACCAATAAACTCACCACTTAACTCATTTAAACCTGTGTTTTTCTCAATTTTTTATTATACTACATACCGTCGGATTCACTTCCTTTTATTCACACACACACACACACACAAATATATATATATATATATATATATATATATATATATATATATATATATATATATATAAAAGAAGGTTTGTAAAAAGGATTATGTTTTTTTTTTTAAATTATTATTAACTTACATATGCGACACGTGTTTCAGATCTCTTATTCTTTCAGACATTGAATAACTATATTTTGTGTGATTTCTGATATTCTTTCTTTTTTCATAGAACGTCTAATTTTCTCCCGTTGGACCCATAACAACACTTTACATATATATATACATATATATATATATATTGTACTATATTTGTAAGTAAATAGTGCTCAATGACGTTAATAGAGCATGAATATCTAAATTAGGGTAGCGTAGTCAGAATGTCAGCGGCGCATAGTTACTAACAGTTTCCCGCATATGCTCTCTCTCTCTCTCTCTCTCTCTCTCTCTCTCTCTCTCTCTCTCTCTCTCTCTCTCTCTCTCTTTATATATATATATATATATATACATATATATATATAAATATATATATATATACGCTGAGGATTATGCAAGTCCAGTTGGCGGGATTTAAAATAAGTCTCCTTTGTACAGGGTCTGCTGTGATCCGGGGTTTTATTACCCGTCAGGGTCCCATCAATGGGTTAAAAAGACCTATTTAAAATATATTTTTATTTCATAGGACTGTGTGCAAAAAAAAAAAATCCTCTAAAAGTCAACTACTAAAAGAAAGAAAATATGAAAATATGAATTAACCCTAAAGGAGTTGATATGCCATTAAAATCAATGAGTCAATGGTTCACAAATTTCTATCGCTTGTGTGTATCCATGTGGTTGTCCGCGTGTGTTCCTCTGTATGTATGTGTGTGGGAGCATTGTTGTTGTCGTTGGGCGTAGTGTCCGACGATCGCGGCCCAAATGAATAATGCCAGAGACCTGATTTTTTTGGCATGAATATTGAGTTACTCCTGGGCTCAAGACCAGAATAAGCCAGGTTGACCTCCCGGGTAATTTGAACTAACTAGATGTTATCAGATGTTAAAATATGAAGTTAATGAGAAGTTCAAAAGTGTTTTTGACCCTTTGAATGGTGGGCAAGCAAAATTAGATTTACGCTTTACAAACGGTCACCTTTATGTTAGATGCCCATGTGTAAGTAATTTATATGCTTACAATACAAAGAGGGACAATAGCCATTATATATATATATATATATATATATATATATATATATACATACATACATATATATATGTATGTATGTATGTATTTAGGGAGGATATGTGCTTAATTGAATTCATACCTAATTTTGAAAATTAATTAGTTAATAATTAAATGAATTTAGGCGGGCATATATGTTCAAATGTAAGGCTAAATAAATCGAGAAAATGTCGATCCCTGAATATACATTTCGAACTATTTCATTCAGGGATTGACATTTTCTCGATTTGTTTAGCCTTATAATTGAACATATATGCCCGCCTAAATTCATTAATTATTAACTAATTAATTTTCAAAATTAGGTATGACTTCAATTAAGCACATATCCCCCAAAAATTGTCGCTAAAAAGCCATATCAAATAGCCATTGTTTGTTTACTTACCCTCATATATATATATATATATTGTGTGTGGTGTGTGTGTGTGTGGCGTGCATGTGTGTGCGACTATCTTTGTGTGCTATTGTGACACACACCACACACAACACACACACACACACATATATATATATTATATATATAATATATTATATATATATAATATATATATATATAAATATAAGATTTATAAAAAGATTTGCATGAAGATATTTATAAATGAATTTAAATAAGCATAAACATATATATATATATATATATTAATATATATATATATATATATATATATATATCCCCGGACACGTGTTTCGACTTATAAGTTTCTTCAGTGTGGCTAGACATTTTGTGAGCTACCTACAGCCGGGTTAGAAATCCGATCGTTTCAGCAGCTGTTGGTATATATATATATATATATATATATATATATATATATATATATATATATAGCAATTATAAAGTATATTCATAGAGTACTGAGATATGGCAATAATATCAATTCATAAGATGATGTATATATTATACATATATTATCCTCTAAGTAAACGGCATGAACATGGCTTACTTTTACTGAGGTCAACTAGGTCTAAATACTTTGTTTACTTATATATATATATATATAAATATATATATAATATATATATATATATTTGGAGGTTATGTGCTTAATTGAAGTCGTACCTAATTTTAAAATGAATTAGTTACTAATTAATGAATTTTAAGCGGGCATCTTCTCACAACAAGCCCNTGTCTGTAAACATTAATAAAACCCCAGAAAATATAAAACTACCAAAATTCTGTATGATTATTTTATAATTAATAAAACAGTTTCAGATATGATCAAAGGGTATTCCTTTCAGTTTTTCTAAACTGTCAAAGGATAATTTTAAAAAAAAAAAAAAAACAACAACAAAAAAAAGGTTAAATAAAATAATTTAAATTCTTACTTGAAATACTTCCTTACATATAGCTACCAGTTCTCCAGAATAGAATTTTGAGACACTTCAAAAATCAGAGCTGTTAGCTTGGAGAATTCTCATCGAAGGCAAATCAAGGGCTGATGCCATCTACAATCAAGAAAAACAAGACATATCATGTTTATCTGTAAAGGTTTGTCAATAAACTGTATTTTTTCCTTTATTGTCAATCTACACACCACAATGGCAAACTGTACAGAAGACAGGAAAATTATCTTTTCTGATTCTAGATATAAATGAATGGGTCGGGTTAGCGTTCGGCTAGAAACCACAAGGTTCCTAGTTCAATACCGGTCCTTGCCAACTCAGCGTATGAGTAGCACAGGGATCTGTGCGGTAAAGTAAGGAGCTGATGGTAGGTGTGGCGCTCCACCTCAGACGCTAAAACAATCTCCTTGGTCTAGCGCTAGTGAAAAGGGGATAGACTCCCTCGCTGACTGGCTGATACCGACATTAGGCCGCTCCATCGACTTTACTTTAAACGTTAACAGCTCGTTCAGAATCTTTTTTACAAACAGACAAGTCATAATTGCCGTAACGCTGATAACTGGTTCGATTACAATGAAGCGAACTTTCTATTTGTTCAAAAGCGCGTCTTCAATGTCTATGTATCTCTGCCAAGAAATAAATGACCGTTGTCAGTTGGTTGCTTGGCTGGCTGTTTTTTTTACGGCATGTCAAGCTTTTTGGGTTATTTTATGCTGAAGAGGTTTCATTTTATTCATTCTTGATGGGTTTTCAGTTTTTTTTAAACTTAATTTTTTTTAAAGTCATTATTTCTATCAGATCCATAGATTGGGCCCTAACAGGTACTATCACTCCGGGTCATCATCTAGCATATTTATGATAAGAGAGTTGATTTGTTTGTTTGTTTGTTTTGTTTTACGGCATATCAACCTCAGTGGGCCATTTAATGCCGATAAAGTTTTGAAATAAATCATTCTTAATGGATAATATAATTTTGGTTTTATCAACTCATGTTTTTCTATTTAACCCCATAGATGGGACCCTATCAGGTACTTACCCACTCCGGGTCAGAGTGGACCAGGGAGCAATGGTTATGAAGGGGTGCTCCACATTCCCCAAGCTTCCAAAACTGGAACCTCACCATCAGATAGAGTTAACGTCATTCCCCAGGACATGTAGACCCGCAGTCACTGCCTTCTAGCACCCATGGATAAAAGGGGTTGGAGCTTGCCAAAGGGCAATAGGGTTGGAAATCATATAGTGCTAGGGCTTGACGTGACCAGCCGATTGATCAGATGGGGGCTCTCCGACCGCCCGTCTAGCCCAAGATAGGGCCAATGTGGAGTATTGCAAGTCATGAACTGCTCATCCACCTGGGTTCTATCCTTAAGCATCACGGGTCGCCACCCACGGCAAACAGGTGGCCCCATTTGGGCGTCTTTACCCTCTGCAGAGGTGCAGTCGGTGCATTCTTAACGCCCCAGCCGACAGGGCGGTAAAAGAGTTGAGGAATTGCTATAAGGGCAATTGGGTTGAAACAAGAATATATGTGATAGGGCTTAATGTGACTAGCCGATTGATGGGAGTCTCTCTGAGCGACCGTCTAAATAAGAGCCAAAAGAGAAATGTTGCATTTCACGGATTATGTCCTTAAGCATCACGAGTTGCCACTCACAACCAATAGGTGGCTCCATTGGGGGGGGGGGGATTTTACTCCTCTGCAGAGGCACAGTCGGCTGATTCTACTGAATTATTAGGGTTGTATGCTGAATTAGGTATGTGGCATATTTTTCAAACCGGTAACTGTGCCAACGTTTTATAGGCTGTTTTTAAAGACAAGTCGCAACCTCTCAAAAGAGCTTAGAATATGGTTACTGTATCCAGAGAGGTAAGAACACGCTTCTAAGTAGAGTATGACACTAAACTGCATATGGGGATAAAGTTCCAATTTTGGTTCACTTGATACTGTCGAGTACCTTTTCATTGTCATTACTCTCACTCTGGTCCACTCTGACTCGGAGTGGGATAACCTGTTTGTGCCCCGTCCATGGGTCAAGTACATCTGTTTACAGGTTATTAGTATTGGACAATAATACTTCGTGTCATATTACTGTGGATTGTTTGTATTAAGAAAAGTTCCTTGAAGCTATAATTGCTTACAAAGGATTAATATAAATTACTAGATATCATAAAGCAGTTTGCAAACAAATGATTATTATGAAGTAGAAATAGTCACTTGAAACCATACATCTGTATGCAAAGTACCCCTTAATCCCTATTACTCCTAGGTTCACGCTGAATAGCATTGGCAGTACCTATTAAGGTCTTATTTATGGCTGAAATTGATCACTTTGAAAATTATTTGTATTGAATAGGAATACCTGATATCATATAATTGTAGATTGTTTGTGTTAAGAACACTCACTTCAAGCTATAATTGGTTACTAAGGATTACAATATTTATTATGACAAGAAGATTCCTGAGTCCGAAAGGAAGGTTCTCGAGTTCGACAAGAAATACCTGAAGAAGGCCGGAGGGCATATCGACCGAAACGTTGTTCAGATAACAATGAAGACGAGGACAATAGTCTGAATAACGCAGATAATAGTAATCATCAAGCCTCATCTCAAACATTCATGTTTTTTTTCGGAGAGGAGGAAAAGCAGAGAGAAAGAGAGAGAGAACTGTTAAATTACTGTAATCCCACACTAGGGACCAGAGGCCCGTCCGTACCCTACGCCTCGGAAAGCAAAAAGAGAGCGAAATTCTTCTTCGTCGTTCCTCGTCACCACGTGACTTCCGGTTTCGGTCAACACCCGAAACTTCTGGTTGGCTTTCAATTCTCCATTCGGGGGTCATGCCCCGGTCAAATTCCCGACAAACCGTTTTGTGTTCATCACTTAAAAAAAAAACACCTTTACTCTCTCTTATTTCTTCTTCCTCTCTTTTTTATAGTAGTCCTCCCAAAACTCAGGACCTTCATCATCTGGTTACAGTGTCAAAGTAAGCAAAGATTAGTTAATATCAACTATTTACCAAATGGATGACTAATATGGGATACCAAATATCGTGAGTTGAACAAGATACCAGGTTAAGAACAAATAATCACATAATCCTCGATACCAGTATCCCAAAGTTTTAGATATCTTATCTTATTATAATGGAGATTGTTGTGTTTTTCTGTTTGTAACCGAAACTATATTACTACTCAAGTCACAATTCCCTTAGTTATGTACGTCACATTCTCCATGATTCTATTCTATTTAAACCTCAATTAATAATAAAACTTTTGACATTATTAATACTATTGGCCTTACCTAAATACTGAGAACATGCAATTGTATTTATATATACAACAAAAATACCAGTTTTTCAGTGTAAACGTAAAGCTAATTTGCATATTGATATTAAAAAAAACTGATTTTAATAAAAATGTGCTTGGTTATTGATTTCTAATTGTTTGGTTTTATCTTAATGAATATGAGTAAAAAATCTCTTCAATAAATCCTAAAAGAAAATCATTAACAAGAAGAAATAACTGTCATTTTATTCTTTACTTCCTATTTCAACTAAATAGTTAAATTAGGAAAATTTAGCATTGAAAAACGGAAGTGATGAAAGAGTAAGTTTCAGTTGTTCTATTTTCCGATTATACCCCCTCCGTTTCAAATCTTTTTATCTGAATTCTTAATTAGTTTCATTAGCCTTTCTAATTTAATCTAATATTTTATTACATTTAAACTTAAATACTTGCACCCAGAGGGTGCATATATTTGCTAGTTGTATTAATATTGTACATGTTTTGTGCAAAGATTTTCTCTCTCACTCTCTCCCCCCCCCTCTCTCTCTCTCTTTCTTTTTTTCTTTTTTGTTAAATGGTGAGATGCCAAAAGTGTTATATAGCACCTTCTTTACCGGCACTAAATAGGTATATGTTATATACTTCTCTTACTTCTTATTCTGGTCGTCTATTCTTCTGGTCGGCTTTGCTTCTCTGATCGTCTATCATCTATCTTGGTCTGGTATATCTTCTAAGGTCTCGTCTGGTCTTCTATTGAGGATTCCGGGTCTGGTTTCTGTTGGGATTTCTTCTTATCAGAAGCCTTGTGTCATTGTTAGTTTTTAGTAATAAACACAAGACTTCGATTTATGTTGATGTTACTTTATTCATAAATCCCCAGACCAGACAATGCGCGCGGATCCTTACATCTTGCTAGCTCGGCTTCTAAGTTCTAACTCTAACTAACTGAGTTGCTTACTCCTTAAACCGGAAGGGCCTTCTATCGGGGTTCCCGGTTCTCACGGTTTATCCCGCAAGGCAAGGTCAGAGTGAGGTCAAGCATTGTCACTCACTCTCAAGGCCATCAGCTGTACTGATTGCCATAATGATTTCTACACTACCTTAAAAATGTATTAAGGATCCAATTATTATGTAACACAAGGAGACCTAACAAATAAAGGATTAAATATCCAGAAAAGTTGAAAAAACAAACTCTATATGATTGTGTTATACAGACTATGCAAATACTCTCTCTTTTTATTTATTTAAGGTTGATGAGAGAAGATAGTAAAAAGTGAAGATGCCAAAGGAGGCATAATGAAATAAATAAATGTCCCCAAAAATTTGATGAACTAGCTCTATGTAATTGTCATATAAAGTAAAGTAAAGTCGTCGGGGCGGCCTAAAGTCGGTATCAGCCTGTCAGCGAGGGAGTCTATCCCCTTTTCAATAGCGCTAGACCAAGGAGATTGTTTTAGCATCTGAGGTGGAGCGCCACACCTACCATCAGCTCCTTACTTTACCGCACAGATCCCTGTGCCTCTCATACGCTGAGTTGGCGGGGACCGGTATCGAACTAGGAACCTTGTGGTTTCTAGCCGAACGCTCTACCGACTGAGCTAATATCATGTGCAAATGTTCTCTTTTTATTTATTCATCTATTTTTTTTATCCTCCCTTATGGACTAATGGGAGATTCTCTACACAGGAGTTGAATTCCTAGCATCAATATCGCTATGTTTTTTTACCACGTCCTTAATGAAGACAAGTTCTGAATTAAAAGAGACGAATTGTTAGTACAAGTGAGCAATAAATGAAAGACGAGCTAACTTAATGCTCAATGGCATGCACCACATTTTACCATTTTCATTTATATTTCAGGCGTATCGAGAGTATAATAACATGTGCTGGGGCACGATCTCAATGTATGGGAACGCGATGCTCCGGCTCAGTATTACAGTCGTTGGATGGGATGATACCAAATATAACACTATAGTGAGAGATTTCTTCTAATACTGGTCGTAACACAGATTATAGTATTATAGTGTCCTGAAGGAGAGCTGGTTTCATTCCTTTTACCAACTCGGCTGAAATAGGATTAAATAACCAAAAGCTGTCAACAGATCAACAAAACAATTAAACAGAACGCTTTTTTGATGGTTATGTACAAAATATATACATTTATTTTACAAAGAAGCGAGGTAATTTCTTTGTCAGTTGATTGGCGATCTACAGCTGGTTTTTTGGCTAAATTATCAATTTTGTACCGGGTGGCAAGACATCAGAGTGTATCGGTAAAGTTGTATCAAGGGCACCGAGCTATGGTGAGCTTCCTGGTTTCGGAGTGTCTGGCTCCAGCGGACGTTCTCCACTTCTCTCTCTTTTCCTTCTTTTCAGTCTCTCTGACTCCGGCTGGCGGTCTGTTATTTATGGAATCCAGACCTCCCCACCCCTAACATAAGTCTCTGATTGGCCAGCCATTCGATAACATTGTCTATCTGTCTAAATGGCCTTGTGTCAGCCTTAGTTGTAGTTTTCCATTGTTTTTTTTTCCAACTGCCACAACTAAAGGTCAGCCATTGTTTTATTCATGTAAGTTTTTGAAATTTTTGACCAACTTTTCAAAAACTTGGAATCTTATTTGTTAAATATTGCTTTATTTTGTCAAAATTTAAAATTCCGATCATATTGGTCAAATTCCATAATTTAAGGAAAATATCCCTACCTGAAAATTCTTTGTTTAGATAAATTTATATTTTTAATATAAACATTATTATTATTATTATTATTATTATTATTTACTCCTTTTGAGTTTTCACATCAGCATTAGTTGATGGTCTTTCACTGGAGTCTGAGTGACAGCAAGTCTCCTCAGGTCTCCAGGACTCTTCTGAGTATTCTGGCAGATTGCAGCAGTGCAGTGTTCTGAATGGTTTCAACCCTTTCTCTGATTTCGAAACATTCCAGACCCTTTTCCAATCCTTTTGGGACTGTTCCAAGTGCACCAACTACAATTGGTATCACCTTCACTTTCATATTCCATAACTTTTTTAGTTCTCTGGCAAGGTCCAGATATTTGCCCATTTTTTCATTTTCCTTTAGCTTCACCCTGTGATCTGCTGGCACTGCAAAATCCACCAGTTGACAAGTTCTTACTTTTTTGTTTATCAACACTAGGTCTGGTCTTCTTGCTGGGATAAGGTGATCCGTTTTTATTTCAAGGTCCCAGAGAATTTTATGCGTTTCGTTCTCAAGAACAGATTCTGGTTTATGCATATACCATTTTTTTGCATGGTCAAAATTAAATTTTTTGCATAATTCCCATTGGACCACCTCCCAAACCCAGTCGTGTCTAGTTTTGTATTCTCGTTGTGCTAGTTTGCTACATTCGCAGAGTATATGGTTTACAGTTATTATTATTATTATTATTATTATTATTACAGTAACTTTTAACTTTTAACAAACTACCATAATTAATAATTAGGGTAGTTTTAATTAATAAGTAAATAATTAACAGATCGCCAATCAACCCATAACACTTTAATAGTGTTATATATGGCAGTTTCCAATCTGATGATGATGATGAAGGTACGTCATCGTCTTCTTGTAAGTGACCAGATCTTTCGTGTTCAAGATCAGGAAAAGTCCGGTTATCTCTGACAGAGTCATGCTATCCATGATCAAGAGACGTTAGAGTACGTTAGTTGTCGTAAGAAGGATTTAACTAATCCACCAGATTAAGACTATCAACCACGACCCCACAGGTTGGTGAGACCCATCGTCTAGCAGTTCAGGATTCAAGGCGGGTGACAAAAGGAGGCTGTAGGTGTTTCAGTAGAACATTGTTTTCTTGTTCACATGCCCGGCGTGACCTAGGAGTGGAGTCCCGAGAATTTTCACGATAATGTACTTCTCACCAGGGGGGCAACTAGCTCTGTTGATTTGAATCCCCGAGAGGGAGTGAAACCAATACAAGGACTTGTTGGAAAGACTACATCCTCATCATGATATTCAGCATGATTAAGAATGACTTGATCCGAACGCTCTCTGCTTCTGAGGTCAAAGGGCGCTAGTTCTCGAGAAGAGTTTTTTTTTTTTCAATATGGATCAATTGTTGTTGTTTTTTTGTTGTTTTTTTTTTGGGGGGGGGGCTAATGTACTGATTTTTCAATTAAATATACTAGCAAATATATGCACCCTTCGGGTGCAAGTATTTAGGTTTTGATGTTATAAAATATCGTATCAAATTATAAACTATTTAGAAAATGATAAACTGAGGGGTATAATCGAAAAATAGAACAGCTTTAGATTTAACTCTTCTATCATTTTCTTTCACTCCCGTCTTTCATTTTCCTAATTTATCTATTTAGTTAGATTATGAAGTATTTAATAAAATTACAGTTCTTTCGTCTTGTTTATGGATTTCTTTTAAGATTTATCCCCGAGATCTTTGCTCAGATTCGTTAAGAGAAAACCAAACAATTAGAAATCAATAATACTAAGCATATATTTATTAAAATCAAATTTTAAATATCAATATGCAAATTAGCCTTCTCGTTCACACTGTAAACCGCTATTTTGTTGTATATATAAATACAATTGCATGCTATTAGTATGTAGATAAGACCAACAGTATTAATAATGTATAACAATTTTATCAATAATGGAGGTTTAAATAAAAATAAATTCATGGTAAATGTGACATCAATAACTAAGGGAATTATGACTTGAATAGTGATTTAGTTTCGGTTACAGACAGACAAACACACAATCTCCATTATAATAAGATTTTCTTTTTATCATAATTTTTCTCAATTATCTGGCATACCATATACGTATCTCCGTGGCAATATTAAAATGTATTGATATGATTTTTATATCGGCTTTTAATTTTAATTTTTTTTTTTACGAAAAAGTAAAGATTCATTTTTATTTAAAGAATGTATTTGATACGTTTTTCTTAGATATTTTATTCATTTTACTTTAGTATTCTTGTTAGCGTAATTTCCTTATTTCATCTTCCAGTCTCATTTCCCATCCAGCTTTTGTATTTTTTTATTTATTATAATTCCTTATTGCTTAGTTTGTCACTGGTTTCCTTCGTTCCCCTGTATCCCAGATCGCTCTATTCGGTTGTTCTCTGTAGGGACATTTTAAACTATCATTTTTTAAAAACTTTTTCTGTTTGCGGTTTGACATGACAGTTTTCAAATGAAAAATATTCCCTCATACTGCAACTCACTGTGTTGACGTTGTTTTTTTTATTTTGTTTTTATGTTTTATGTATGAAACTTTCCAAGAGAAAGACTGGTTATATACCTCAATTACTCTAGAAGGCTTATGAAGAGAAACGATTGAAGAATATCTGACTGATTAACATAATTAAGTTTTAATATATTAATAATTTGAAAGCAATTACAATGCACATAAAAAATAAAAACAAAAAGATGTTATGTTTTGTCTTATCGATTTCACAGTATAACTTTATCTTCAGAGACGAATTCCAGAAATGGACGCGTTTTTTTTATGTCGTTATTTTTTTCTGTTATAAAAACGCGTCTCGTGGTGTTCTTTTTTTTAAACGCCACGCGGAAAGCCGTAATAGTCATTTAGCCGTTCATTCAATTTCAATTTTATTATTTTCATCTATTTATATATTTATGTATTATTCATTAGACATATGTATAATGAAATGTACATACTATGTACATATACTATGAGGAACGTGTATTTTAATTAATTATGTATTCAGTGTTTAGCTATAATCTATTGTTTATACTAGGACCTAATTTGGCTATTAATAAACTTTCTCTAATTCTGAGATTACCAATGTTTCGTATTACTGTCTCTATCTTAACGGAAAACTATTGTCTTTATATTTGCATTTGATTAAATGTTTATGGAATGAGGATGCACGTGTGTGGATATGTTCTTTGATTCTAATGTGGAGGGGTCTAATTGTACTTCCTATATAGAAATTAAGGCATTTGGAGCAAGTTAAACGGTAAAACTGTATATTAAGTTTAATTAGTAGAATGGTGTATTATAGAAAGAAAGAAAATATATCCATTTCTTAAAGTATTTAGGCAAAGACAAGATGAGTTACCAGATGAGAATTGTAAGGTGAACCAACACAGTAATACTACTCCTGAAAATAAAATGGAATTAACCCACTTAGAGGATGTTCATATTATTTTCTTATTTAGCTGTAAATAGACTAATAACATATAAGACGCGAAAGAAATGACTATCTAACTGTTGAACAGTCTTACTCCATAGAATATTACTTAAATGATGAAGTAATGTTTTAAGGCGCTAATACATATTGTCATAAAGAAAAGTGGGTTACAAGTTTTTTCAGGAATGACAGATAATATCAGTGGCTTGGACAGGAAATAGTCCAGATCTAAATCCAATGGAAAATTTGTGGTGGAATTTTAAAAAGAATGGTCCATAACTGGAGGAATCTAGAAGCATAGCTAACTTTCATTTCCATACGTATCCTCCATACTTACAAGTATTACAAACCGTCGGCTTTCGACACTGAACAGAATACACTTATATCTAACGATGAATATCAGCGCACCCGAAGGCATTTTGACTTCTAAAACAAAACAAAAAACAGTGATAATAAGAACGAGAAGAACAAGAGACAAACTTGAATAATAATAATAATAATAATAATAATAATAATAATAATAATAATAATAATAATAAAGATAAAAAAGAATAGAAGAGAAAAAAACAAACAAGACAACGGGTGACGTAAAACAACAAGAAGAAAATGAAATAACAAGAAATATTTTCAATGCGCAAAATATATATTGACGAAAAACAATGGGAATACAAAAACAAATAGAAAAAACCGAAGAAGAAGAAGAAGAAGAAGAAGAAGAAGAAGAAGAAGAAGAAGAAGAAGAAGAAGAGGGAATAAAGTAAAAGCGAAAACAATAAATAAAACTAAAAGAAAAAAATAGAATAAATTAAAGAATAAAGCCGCCTGTCAGAAATGTAGGAGGAGACGGACGGTAGGACTTAACAGACAGACATCTTTTGGGCAGCAGAGCGACATTGACAGAAATGTAAACACCCCCTTGTCAAAGAAAGTAAGGCAGAAAGAAAGGAAAATAAACGAACAAGACGGACATTTAAAACCTAGAAAATCAAAAAGAAGACAACAAATCCCAAAACAAAAAGAAAACAAAAAATATCACAGTATCAAAAGGCAAAAATGAAAAAAAGCATTATTTGGGAATGTTGATTTTTAATAACCATTTTGTTGAAGCATTAAGATTAGAAATAAGGTAATCTATTATTATTTTTTTTTATTGTTACCAAACTGTATCAGATAAAGGATTAAGCAGGATTATCTCAAAAGATCAGTGTCATAAGTTATTCGGGAGCTCATGAGCTAAATAACTATAAATATCATCGTTACAGTATTCAAGATTTACTTATATCGCCGTCCGACAGGAAGCGCGTGGTGTAATGGTTAAAGTCACAGGAAATAGACTCGTCGCCCCGAGTTCAAATCCTAGACAAGATAATTGCATTTCACTTAGCGCTAATACCCTTGGGAAAGGTATGAATCCTACTCTTCCTCCAGCTATGGGTAAATAGTAGGGCAGACTGGGCTCTTTAACATTGGTTAGGCAACCGGTCTAGGAGAAGGTAAACTCTGAATTCAAACCTGTTAAACTCAGCTTAAAAAATTGACCTTGTGTCACATCCTGCTCGTGCGGAGGGGTTGGTAAATATATATATATCGCCGTCCGACATGGCGTCAATATGTCTGACATCAACTTTATACCAAGAAGTAGACAATCTACGGCTAAAACAAAAGTGGCGGGAGATATTATTAATTCTTATCATGAAACCATTTCAGATTCTACCATTCGATAATTGTTATCTGTATTTTTTCTGATTTGGAAAGTTTTGATGCACCAGTTCAAGTATTTCCAGGATATATTATTGTTTCATCTCTACTCAGGAATCTTCGATACCATTCCCAGTGATCCAGAGACAACTGGCACCGAGAACATAAGCGTTAGGTTAGGTCGATTTTTCATTTTTTTAAATATAGAATTGTGAATCTATGCGAAAGTTGTGTGTAAGTATACTAATTACTGATACCTAAAATTAGATCTTTTACTTGTACCATTGTTTGAGGAAATAGCATCAAAGATCGTCAGCTTAATTAATGAGGTAAAAAGCAGCATATCAGAGGTGTCGGTGGTGATGGTGTGACACCTTTTCAATTTGAATTCTATTTGTAATATTCAATTCGTTTCATTTTGATAAAATAAAATAACATTTCTGATTTAAATATTGAATACGGTAAGTTTTTAATCAATTTCTATGCTAAATTATGCGATAAACAATAAGGAAATCTAAAAAAAATATAAATAAATAAATACAAAAGCTAGATGGGAAATGAGACTGGAACAGAATAAAGAAATTACGGGAACAAGCAAAAATAATAAATAAAGTAATAGATAATAAATAATAATAAAAGAAACACACAAGGACACAATGGAATAAAACATCAGAAGGACAAGAACAGACAGACAG
>CM042143.1:31981469-31997509 GCA_023376005.1 Doryteuthis pealeii
TGGGGACATCGGGTCTGGTTTCTGTTAGGGATTTCTCCTTATCAGAAACCCCGTGTCATTGTTAGTTTTTAGGTAATAAACACAAGACTTCGATTTACTTTTGATCTTATTTTATTGTTAAATCCCCAAACCAGACGTCTGCGCAGTGAGACTCCATCTTTACGAGCTCGGCTTCTATTGACTGAGTTACTTAGTATCCTTAAATCGGAAGACAGGGTTTCTTATGCCTTCGGTTCTCACGATACTCCGGAAGGCAAGGTGAGAGTGAGGTCAAGCACCGTCACCCCAAGGCCATCAGCTGCACTAATCGCCATTATGATTTCTACACTATTGCCATAAATATTAGGCATCTAATAATTATGTAACAATACAAACTACTGAGAAAGCAACAATCTGAGACTTGTCTAAAGGATTTTGATTTTTCAGACGATTCAGAAATTAAGCAAATCCTTAAAATATCTGAAAATCAAGGTTTTCCTTTTTTTTCTATCACATTGATGATAATATTTCTTATTTATTTAAGAGACATGTTTGCCTGCATTAAAATTGATCCACATAGCAAATACAAACATGGACATTTTAAATCCTTATACTCTAATAAAAAAGCTAGACGGGCGGTCGGAGAGGCCCCCTCCGATTAATCGGCTGGCCACGTCAAGCCCTAGCACCTATATGATTTTCCCAACACTATTGCCCTTATGACAAGCCCCAACCCTTTTTATCATATGGGTGCTAGAAGGCCGTGGCTGCGGGGTCTACATGTCCTGGGAATGACGTTAAACTCTATCTGATGGTGAGGTTCCAGTTTTGGAGGTTTGGGGAATGTGGAGCACCCCCTTCATCACCATTGCTCCCAGGTCCACTCTGACCCGGAGTGGTAGTACCTGTTAGGGTCCCATCTATGGGTTAAATAGAAAAATGTATTTATAAAAAAAAATTTATTATCCATTAAGAATTGATTTATTTGAAAAACTTTATCGGCATTAAATGACCCACTGAGGTTGATATGCCGTAAAACAAAACAAACCAAACCAATCTAATAAAAAAAGAGGAAAGTGTGAAAACTGGAAGAGATGTCAAGTTCCCTGAAGCATCAAGTAAGATTATTTGTGTAAAATGATTTTGATTCAACAACCCAAAAAAGTTGTCAGGAAGTAAAAGTGAACTTGTTTTAAAGTTGATTTTTCACTGAACCTTATATATTTTTATATTCCTTGGTTTTATTGTATATAGCGCTTATGAATCTACACAACCCTTCCACAAATGTAGGAAATGTGTCCATGACGTGCGTCATGTACCGCTTTCGTAGAGATCGCTTCAGGATGGAGTGTTCGAGCCGTCTTACCTCAAACCCCCTACAGGTATCATAAACAAGATTAAGCAGAGTTTAACAGGTTTGGATTATGTTTTTCTTCATCCTGGAACGATTGTGTTATCAGTTTTAAAGATACCAGTCTAGCCTGCTAGTTACCTATAGCTAGAGGGAGAATCGTTCAATTCATACCTTTCCAATGCAAACAGCCTCGTTCGGGATTAGAGCGCGTTTCACTGTCCTTTTACTACCATTACACCACAAACGGCTCTATCTCGGTGTTTATGATGTTATAATTTGGATCATGTAATAGACTTTCATATACAAGTTCAGAATAGAAAGCATGTGCATGATGCGCACAGGGAAACAGTAATCAACAGAAGGTATTGAACTGCTAGTCGTTATGAGATTTTGTACAAAAAGATTCAGTAAGATTCTTTTTTCTTTCTTTCTTCTTTATCTGTCCTTTTTCATGGTTTTTGTTATATGAATCGAATATTTCTTCCTTTCCTATGTCTTTCTTTCCTTTTTTCATTATTTCTTTAATGTAAGCCTCCCAAGTTTGGTGAAGTCTATTCTTGCCACCCTCTTTTCATTTTCAATTAAACCTTAGTTCCTTTTCTGTTTTTTCTTCCACTTCTTTCTTTCATGTCTGCTTTACTTCTTTTTCTTATTTCTTTTGAATAAATTTTGTTCACGTTTTCTTTATGAATTTTTGTCCATATTTCTTTTTCTATTTTCCTTCTGTTCCTTCTCATCTTTCCTTCATTCATTTTTTTTCTAACATACTTGTCTACTTGCTTTGGGCCATTGATCATGCTCTTCTTTCTTTCTTTCTTTCTTTCTTTCTTTCTTTCTTTCTTTTTCTCTTACACTCTTTTCCTTATCTTTCTTTTTCATTTCTTTCTTTCTTTCTTTTTCGTTCGCTATTCTTCTTTTTTCTTTCTTTTCTTTTCATATCTTTCATTCATTCATACTTTTTTTCTCCCATACTTGTCTACTTGCTTTTGAGCATTCGTTGTGTTTGCGTTATTTGAGCAAAAAGAGGACACAGGGAAATAATATTCCAGGAGAATGAGGAAGATTCGAAATACGAGTCTAAATTGTAGAATCCTGATTAAAAATTTTAACTGATTCGCAGTGTTTGTATTATAGAAAATGCAGACTGACTCGTCCACAATTTGAACTCGTGTTGCCGTGTCCATTTCTTCCGACACACAATGGGCGCCTCTACATAATTGTCCCTACCTAAAAAAAATTTTTCACGAAAATAAGTACATCCAGGATTTTACATTTCCTAAATGAAGCGGGATTGTACTCAAAAATATAAGTAACTGAACGATAGTTAAAATCTATACATATATACATTTGTTTTCTACCAAACTATTGTTACGAATCCAAAACTTAGTCCGCCATTATTAAATGACCCACCGAGGTTGATATGCCGTAAAACAAAACAAACAAAAGCTCAAATTTAAATTGTTTATTGCAAATATACATCTCTTTTTATCATATACGTGCTAGAAGATGTTGGCTGAGGGTAAACCACAAATATTTATTAATACACATGAAGTTGAAAATTATTCTACTAATTTGTTAATACACAAGAAGTTAAAAAATAAATATATAATATATATATATATATATATATATATATATATATATATATATATATATATATAAGTAATTGGTAATTTGCTTGAAGCATTGTTAAGTATGTTATGATATGTTAATGATTTGAAGGCAATTACAATGCGTATAAAAAAAAAAACAAAAATATGTTATTTTTGTTTTATCGATTTCAAAGTAGAACTTTATCTTCAGAGATGAATATCAGAAATGTATATAATATATATATATATATATATATATATATATATATATATATATATATAACACACACACACACACACACACATATATATATATATATAATATGTGGTGTGTGTGTGTGTGTGTGGTGTGTGTGTTGTGTGTGTTAAAAGAAAGGAAATGAATCCGACAGTATGAGTATGAGCAAGATGGAATGTTGTTGGTGGTCGGAGATAAAAGTTGAATGAAGTTCAAAACAAAAAACCTTGATTTTGCAAAGAAGAGAACGAAAGTTGTTACATTATTTAGGAGTAAACTGGCTCTGATGATGATTTTTTCTAAAATCGAAAATATTGATCAGTATCAGCTATGATATTTTATAAATCGTTTTCTCTTTAACAGCATTGTGTGTTGTTTCATTCCATCTTGCTCACACTCATATATATAATATATATAATATATATAATATATATATAACCAGAGGATACCGTGCGTATTAGTAAATGCATTTGATAAATATACATACATAAAGAATACTGAAAACAGGAGGGCAAGGTAGCGAGTTTAAGCCCGAGCTTCGATTTTTGCCGATGTATTGAAGAACTTGGCAGCAACTGCCCTTCTTATAAAAGAGCTGAGTGAATTGGTCGGCACCTGAGGCGACCCAGGAGATGAATGCTGAGATAGCCAAGTATTTTTTGCAATGCCTGAGTTCAAATTTCCATTGCTCCCCTACGCTATGATCTTATGTCTATCATGACTTTGTAGGAAGTCGGAAAAAAAACTTTTGACCCCTAAAAAGGTGAAGGGCAGGCCAAAGGGTGAATGTCGAGAGCTACCAACTAATGCGTTCTTATCCACACATTGTGTGTAGGATGGCCTCGACTAAAAAAAAAAAAAAAAAAATATTGTGTCAGATTCTACCTGTGACCGTGCGGTAAGGTAAATATTGTGGTGAAATCAAGTGAGAGCTTTGTTTTTTTTCTGACTAATTGAAGACCTTGGTTTCAGGGGTCAGCACCTTCCCATTCATCTAAAAGGGTCAAGAGTCAAGTTAATCGGCTGGTGCCACCGGAAGATTGCGACACAATTTCAAATGTTTAGGGTGAGGCCCCTCACGTGCGTACATGTACGGTTGAGGGCAGTGCTGAAAATCGCTTGATCTCTGTCGTCATTCCTCCACTTAGAAGGCGCCAAAGGCATCAAACAGAGAGACATAACCCTTGCAACCGAAAGTTTATTGCCGTTAGTGGTGGTGTGAGGTGGGCTAGATGAATAAATGGCGTAACCTTTATTAACACTAATTAATAATTACTATGCTAATCTTAGGATGCTTTGTGTAGTGTAATGTTTAGCAAAGTCGAACAACAGGACCACTTTTAGTTCTATTCTCTCTGAACTATTCATACTTGAGTATTTGTGTCCTCTGGGTTAAAAAATGAGACTGTCCAAAATTTCCAAGATGAAATAGTGAAATATAAATCCTGAATATCTGGTGTTGCTTATCCACCGAATTCTTATTTAATATGAGTGTTGTCATCTCAGCTAAATAATGGACCATTCTGTTTTATCATAAAGAAAGAAAGGGGGAAAAAAGAACATGCTACACTGAAAAATTGTAAGAAAGAAAGAAAGAAAGAAAAAGAAAAAGAAGAAAGAAAGAAAGAAAGAAAAGATAGATTGAGGGGGTGCGTGCGCGGAAGGATAACGCTAATATGTTCCAATTGAACATACTGAAAAGATGAAAAGAAGGAAAGAAAGAAAAAAAAAAAGAGTGAGAGATAGTTAAATCAAGATTATTCTACTTTTTACATATTGAAATAATGCAATAGCTCTTAAGTAAATATATCAAAACTTGTAATAATTAAATTATCATACTGTGGTATATCCATAGGTCCTGCTATTATGTATATATTGCATTGCATAAGGCTAGAAGAATGGGGCATCCGGTGAGAATCAAACTCACTGGAAATTACTTGCAAGTCGAGATTTCACCCATTAATATATACAAAGCACCTATCTTTAGCAACCTAGCATGTATTTACTCAACCTCTTGGTCGAAGGAAGGATGTTGCACAGGGCCAATTTTTAAACTGGTTTGAATTCCGAGTTATTTATATATATATATATATATATATATATATATTATATATATATAAGAGAGAGAGAGAGAGGGGGGCAGAGAGTGTGAGAGGAGAGGGGAGAGAGGATATATATATATAATATATATATATATATATATATATATATATAAGAGAGAGAGAGATTGATCTGATTTACAGGTAGATAAGACGATAAAATTGTCACCCTCCTTGTGATCGTTGGTGATGAAAAATCTCTTAATGCCTGCAGAGTATTTATAAACAAATTTTATCAATTTCAATGGATTAATTCCTTTAACAAGGGCATGAAACCACTGGGATCAAAATATCCCAGTATGTCGGTGTTTGACGAAGAAAAATGTTTGAGCACGATTGATCAGCAAACCACTCTCCCATGACTACATTACAAAGCTAGCTATTACTAGACAACAGCTCATAAACTCCGACAGTTTAACCCTGGCTATATCCAATCAAAAGATTTAAGGAGAACCCCAGTGGCGGACTTCTTCAAACGATGCCCTTAAAGCCGCACCCTGCGCACTAAAATGTGTTCCATTTTATTTCCTTGCGATTGTCCGCATCCGCACGTCTTCCTCGACTTTCCATAACCCGACCCACAAAATATACAATACACATTTTTAAGGTGAAACAACGGGAGTGGAGTTACGATTTCACTGACGTAAATGTGCTTGTGTGCTAACGGATAGGATCGTTAAGCAATAAATATATGGGATGTGTTTTGTATTTTGGGGGTGACGTTAACATTCCTAAACGGTCGACCGGGTAAGGTTGGAAGTAAAGGTCCCGGTCTAAAAGGGTGCTCATTAGGTACCGAGGCCAGGGGCACACTTCAGCTAGCCATCTGGCTAAAGTGTTTAAATATTGAGCTGAAAATTACCGCCCATATGGCATCTGCAACAAAATAATAAATCACTCTATTTCTTTCTTTCTTCTTTCTTCTTTCTTTCTTTCTTTCGTTTCTCTCTCTCTCTCTCTCTCTCTCTCTCCTTCTCTCTCTCTCTCTCTCTCTCTCTCTCTCTGTAATATATATATATATACTATAATATATTACACGATGCATATTAACCTTAGTGACTAGCTGATTACACTCACACTCACTCACACACACACACACACACAGCCACCCAACACCACAACAAAACAACACACACAATATATATATATATATATATATATATATATAATATATATTGGGCTGAAAAGTTACTGACCCGACCAAGACGTTCTCCCCACTAGTTGTTCTACCCAAAGCACCATTGTTACCTTAGATGTTTTTTTTATTTTTTCCGTGAGGTCAATAATTTCTTTCAAGTCACACACAATTATATATATGCACACATCGCCCACACACACACATATATATAATATATATATATATATATATTATATATAATATATATATGTATTGTATATATATATAGAGAGGAGACAGACAGAGAGACAGACAGACAGGGAGACTGACAGACAGACAGACATGTATGGGAGCAATGACGCAATTAGATTGATAGACATATAGATATTAATTGACATAAATATTAAAATATAAAATAGACTAAAACACATTGATGTGAAAATTCTGGGATAGATAGATTATTTTATTTCGTGTATACAGAATAGTGTCCTTGCCTTGGCTGTTATTATGCTCGCCGGCCATCTTCTAGTCTGTTATAGGCGATATCCCGATAATTTCAAATCGAATATTTTATTATCCAAACATTAGTAGTGGTATGAAACCAACAAAACCTCATGGATTGAATAAAGGTTTCGGTTTTGATTTCTCATTATGTTACAAAAAAAAAAGACAGTTACTTAAAAAAGGCCGCTGAATACAACGGTGGAGACGTTGTTATTATAATACGTACTAACAAAAAACCCCAAAAAACAAAGTTCATCACTTAAAAAACGAATTAAAATTAATCAAATCGATTATTTAAAGTTAAATCTTAGTTTTAGCCAAAAAATATTTACATAATGAGCATAATTTAAAAAGTTGTAGTGGGGGACTACAGAGACTGAATTCGCAATCTTCTGATCGTGGGTGATGGCTCGAAGTCAGACTTCTGTCAACCTCGTTTGGCTGAAGTGGTTCGGCCGCTGAGAGGCATAAATGCTGAGGTGGTTTCTCTAAAGTGGAAAAATGATGGTTATCAGCAGGTCCCTTCGTTTTTACACTTTTTACTCGTAAATTCCTACCATAAAATGCCCAAGCCTAATTTTATGGCAGGAATTTATGAGTGAAAAGTTGAAGATTACCTTTTGTTGTTATTTCTTTTCTTTTTGGCTTTGGTACTCTAAAATAAAAACGTCAGATCCAAATGGCTAAATTGTAAAACGAGCCCCCACTTTAAAACTAAACATTCTCACAAAATAAAAACTTTTAGAATATGCACATTGAAGTGAATATTAAAATAAATAAAGAAAATATATTTTGTAATGTAACATAACGAGTGCAAGAAAAATAAAACAATACAAAAACACGGACATAAAATGGGGGTTCAGTTTATTTTGTGGTAGGAATTTACGAGCAAATAGTCCTTTATTACCAAAGAAGATTGGGCATTTGCGTACGTACCGATCAACACTGGAATAACAACATCTACAATAAACTCTCCCTAATCAAACCCACTTTGGGAGGATGGAGACCAACTTTAAGGAAGTCTAGAAAAGAACAAGTCATTGTGTCCCATTGGTCATACAAGACTAACGCACTCCTATATACTCAAACAAGAACAACAACCACAATGTGCGAACAGTCAAACAACCTTGACAGTTAAACACTTATTCATTGGAATTGCAGGTATTTTGCTCAAATTCAGAACCGTTTATTTTTAAAAGCAAACAATATGTCTGAAAGATCTGTTTTGAGAATGTCAAATGGGATATTATCTTATTTATGAAGGAAAATTATAATTATATATAGAATGTAGACATGAAACAAAATCAGTACTCATACAATGATACCCCAAATAATTTGCTAACACATTGTTAAAACCAATTACTAAAAGTATAATATGAATACACGATATGTATAACTCCTAACCATTACAACACGCCCTCCAACACACACACATACACACACACACACTACACACAGACACAGATTTATATTATATATTATATAATATATAATATATATGAGAGTAGTAAATAAACAATGTGTTTATTTGATATGCTTTTAGCGACAATTTTTGGAGGCTATGTGCTTAATTGAAGTCATACCTAATTTTGAAAATTAATTAGTTATAATTAATGAATTTAGACAGGCATATATGTTCGAAGTTCACACACGGAGCAGTCTCCCAGTTTATAAATTGCTGGTTGGACCTAATAGGTCGAAAATGTACATTCAGGGATTGAACATTTTCTCGATTTGTTTAGTTCTTGACATTTGAACATATATGCCCGCCTAAAATTCATTAATTATTAACTAATTAAAATTTTTAAATTTAGGTATGATGTTCAATTAAGCACATATCCTCCAAATATATATATATATATATATATATATATATATATATATATATATATTTATCAGCCTTGGAACCACAATGTAGTTTCAATCTTAGAGGGTGACAGTTAAGCACACACGTTACTATAGCAACAGATATTAAAATGCATTAGATTTGGCAATTAATTGATCGTAAAAGGTTGATACGCTATAAAACCATCAAAACCCAACAAACTAACCACAAGGTTCCCTGTTCGTACTAAACCCTCTCCAATTCAGCGCATAAGTAACACAGCTTGTATATGGTAGTAAAAGTCGGGAAGCTAATTGGAACCGTGGCGTTACCACCGCAGACGCTAAAACAATCTCCCTGATTTAGCGTAGTGAAAAAAGGATATACACCCTGCTTGTCCGGCTGAAAACGACAATCCGTCGACATCTATATATATCAACGCTCTTCTCTATAAGAAGGAGCCTTGTGGCGCCTTTACACAAACAAAAGCGATTGTGTGTATTTAAAACAGTTAAAACCCCTTCCCATTCTGTAAGTGAAACTGCCTAATAGTTAAGGTGCCGCGACTGACACCCCAACCGAGGTTCAATTCCGGCTGTAGGTAGTTACAAAATGTCTAGCCACACTGAAGAAACGTGATAAGTCTCGAACACGTGTCTGTGGATGACCCTATATATATATATATATATATATATATATATATATATGGAGTCGTACCTAATTTGAAAATTAATTAATTAATAATGAATTAGGCGGGAATGCCTATTTAATGTATGGCTAAACAACGTATGGCTTGTGTGTGGCTGGTGTGTGTGTCTTCGTCTATGATTTGATAAGATAGATTGATAGATAGACATACACACACAACACACAGAGATGAGAGAGAGAGAGAGAGAGAAGAGAGAGAGATGAGAGAAATCGGTAAGTACCAAGTTTAATCTGAAATTCTCACTGTGTAACATAAATATCAACGCTGAGAGATCCAATCCCTCAGATGTACACATGTGTTTTTTCTATCTTTTATTACAAAATCAGGATAATGTCAACCGCGGTTAACCCTGCCTTGGTCGAAAATCGGAAACTAGATATAATTGCAAAAGACTCAAGTTCGCAAACAAAAGCCTTACACCCAACGAATACGACGTGACAACTAGCCAAGCAATGTTTTACTACAAAACTGAACGTAGAATATTTTGCGGAGCTGATAATTCCTTGTAAAAACATACAGCCATTTTAACTAATGACTATTGTAAAATGAAGCCGGTTACTCATGTAGGTTGGATGCCCGCCATAAAAAAGCGATTATTGGCGTGTGCGTCGGCAATAAACAAGCCGCGTGCGCGTGTATTCATTGCTTTTTTTACTTTTAAAAAAGAATGGTGGTTAAGGTCGCCAATGATATTGTTGCTATACCACACTACCATACTACTACTACACTTACTATTTACTACCAGTGATGCTATCGATAATAAAGGCGTTGCTTTAAGGAATGGTCAATGGTACTACTAGAGATATCCATTATTATCCATGAATTATCCAATCTGTATATACCAATTTTTATGACAAGTGTAATATGTCGACATCACGCCTCGTTAAAAAAATATATATATTTCATCTATATTTATATATATATATAATATATATATATATATATTATATACATTTTACCTACCTCTCACAACAAACTGCATATGACACAGGGTCAATTTCTTAAGCGGAGGTTTAATCAGGTTTAAATTCAGAGTTTTCCTTCTCTTAGACTAGTTGCCTACACCAGGCATGGGTATGTTTCATCTGTAGATAATATCCCAGTCCGTAGAGCGTTCGGCCAGAAACCACAGTCGTACATATATATATGTATATATGCAAGTATGCAAAAAAAAAAAAAATTGAAAAACAACAAATTGTTTAGATGGAATATTATTTCAATGTGGGGACGACGTTATAACGTTTCGGTTCTTTTGCAAACCATCTCTTACCACATTTATTCTATTCGTTTATATATTCTTAGCTCTCATCTTTGTATTATTTTTAACACAATTTTAATTACAAAAAATAGCTAGTGACAACAGTTAATTCTAATTCTATTGTTAGGCATTTTAATATTACTCAATCTATGGTGTTTATGGTCGGCCCACACTGGGCGTGATCATTTGCTTGGCTTCCACAGGAGCGACGCTCACTTATAAGTTCGTCCTGCTTCTCCAGCAGTGTCCTGGTGTGTCTTGTCCGTTCTCCACCTTGGATGCGTTGTGTGATATGTGGCAGTGGCCGTTACAGCTGTTTTCTCGTGGGCGTTGTTTCCACGTCGTTTAAAGACGCACGCCAGCATCTTGTGCAGCTCCAATCTAGTTTATTCCCTTAGGCGCTTCGTTTTAAGGGTTCCAAGTGGTACAGTCGTACAACAGCACTTGGACACGACAACGGCTGAAGAATTTGTCTCTTGACTTGTCTGTTGATTATGATTTCCATATGACCGATTAATTTATTTATAGCGACATGCCTTTCCTATGCGTTCATTAACATCGCTTTCTGTGGATTGTGATATTACTGCCTACGGTACTTAACTTGTTTTTTCTACCGAATTTGGAGCTTGTCATCAGAGTTGCGATGCCTCTTAGGTTACTAAAAGACAAAATATACATTGACTAGCTCTGTGGGATACTGGATGCTGCATAGCAGGACCCTCCCGAGAAACAATGGTTATAGGGACGGCTGGAAAAGAGATATTGTCATGGATATCCCCGTGCTAATAGCGCGACATGATGATGATGGTGTTATAAGCAAGCACCGACTTTTCTTTTATCTTTCTCATCAGGAATTGATGATAGAAGTTAGCAGTTACGATAACAGTTAACTATTACTTGATAGTTACCTTAACAGTTAAAATATCATATATATATATATATATATATATATATATATATATATATATATATATATGATGTGTGTGTGTGTGTATGTGTGTGTGTGTGTGTGTGTGTTTCTTGAACTCGAGTTGCAATTCCTGTTCGTACGAGTTCTGATTCGATCCTGTCAAGGTCTGGCCATCATTTTTTGGTGACTTTTCTTACAAACTGTGACCCCCTCCCACAAAATCTCTGACCTGCTTCGTTCGTTCGAACTACTACGAATTCCTACTACCTCCCACTACCCATTCCTACGCTACAGCTCGTTTCCTTAAAAAACGAGACACCACGAAACATACATCAGCTTTCCAACCTGAAGATGGCAGATCGACATGCCGAAAGCGCTCGTAGAGACACCAGTTCCACCCGACACCAAAAGATGGCCCAGACAGTTTTAGAAAGGATTTTTAACAGAAACTCGTACGACAGGAATTGTCACCGAGTTCAACCAAACATGTTTTAAAGAGGAAAAATTCTGCCAAAATAAACTTATATATATATATATATCATATAGTAGTATATATATATGTGTGTGTGTGTGTGTGTGTATTACATAATTATTAGATACCTAATTTTATGTGCATAGTGTTAGAAATCAAAATGGCGATAAGCTGAGCCCATGGCCTTGAAGGATTTGAATGACAAGGCTTGACCTGTCCTGACCTTCTTCCCGTGGATTACGCGTGAGGAATCGGTGGAAGAAACTCTTCTTTCGGGTTTAGAATTGAAAGATTAGTCAGTCGGGCGAGAACCACGACGTGCGTGAGTCGTGTTATACACGCTCCGACTCATCTGCGCAGTAGTCTGGTGGGGATTCGGAATAAAATATAGAATCAAAGTAAATCGAAGTCTTGTGTTATTTTTATCTAAAAACTAACCAATGACACAGGCTTCTGATAAAGATAAATCCCCAATGGAAAGACCAGACACGAATCCCAAGAGATCCAGACGTTAGAGAGACATAGAAAGAACTTAAGATGCCAGGAGAACAGAAGAAGAATAGAAGTAAGAAGTAAGTAATGAGAAGGGTATACAACATATGTGTGTGTGTGTGTGTGTGGTGTGTGTGGTCTGTGATTGTGTGTTGTGTGTGTGCATATTCTGCAATTAAGTCATGTGACCAACGAGTCATCCAAGAATCCAAGAATCCCTGAAACGCACCTAAATAACAGAAACATTAATAAAGCAATTTATCTTAGAGAATTCATAGAATATTACTTACTCCATCGGGTGATCAGTTCAACATCCCTAAATAAATCTATCTTTTGTCATAAAACATATTTTTTGATAATAAGCCTCACCAGATCAGCACTAGATATTTGTCATGTAGAAAAATCAATGCATCATTTCTTTGTCCCTAACAATACATGTTCCCCATGAAAGCCTTCTTTGTCTGTTTTCCCCGATTAGCTGTTTGGCCGACGTCCAATTAATTTTTCGTTAGGTCTCTCGAATTTTCCCCTCGTAATAATCCCATTCAAATCCACTGACATCGAAATGGGATCCTTTTGTGATATACTTTTTCATTAAGCAATTTGCCTGTTTTTGGCTCATACATATATTTTTTCCTTTAGGATGGATATCATAAGTATTTGTGTTAATAACACACACACACCACACACACACACACACACACACACCACACACTCTGTCTGTCTGTCTGTCTGTCTGTCTGTCTCTCTCTCTCTCTCTCAAATACACAGACAAACACACTCACTGACACACTCACAAACACACACACCACACACACACACATACATATATTCAAACACACATAATTTTGGATATTATTATCGTTCTATATATATATATATATATATATTATATATATATTATATATAAAAATTGAAGGCAATACAATGCGTATAAAAATAAAACAAAACATGTTTTTTGTTGTTTTATTATATTATGTTGGTTTTTGATGTTTATATATTATAACATACTTAACAATGCTTCAAAACAAATTACCAATTACTTTTATAATAAATATATATATGTATATATACACACATACAGCTCCCCCCTCTCTCTCTCTCTTTCTCTCTCTCTCTCTCTCTCTCTCTCTCTCTCTTCTCTCTCTCTGTCACCTCTGTCTTCTTTCTCTCAAATAAACAGAAACACACACTCACAGACACACTCACACACACACATATTTAAACACACATATTTAACATTTACCACTTAATTTTGGATATTATTATCGTTATATATATATATATATATATATATATATATTACCATACATACATACGCGCGCCGCGCACACACACACACACACATATATATATGTCATGGTTATATATATTCACCAACCAATTTTCTTAAGTGGAGTTTAAAGGGTTTGAATTCAGAATTTTTCTTCTCTTATGCTGGTTGCCTAACCAAGGTTAAGAAGTCTAGTCTGTCCCACTATTTACTCATGTCATGGTTATAGATCTATGTATATATATATCAATATCGACGAATCAGTATATATGATAGGCACGTGCTTGGAGCAATTTCTTAGCTGTCCGTCGACTTTTATAAAATAAAGCTTAAAACGATAAAAGAATATTTGTAAATCTTATTATAATAGAGATTGTTGGTTTGTCTGTCTGTAACCGAAACTATATTACTATACAAGTCACAATTCCCTTTAGTTATTTACATCACATTCTCCATGATTTTATTTTTAATTTAAACTTCAATTATTAATAAAATTGTTATACATCATTAAGACTGTAGACCATATCTACATAGTAATAACATGCAATTGTATTTATATATACAACAAAATAGTATTTTACAGTGTGAATGGGAAGGCTAATTTACATATTGATCTTAAAAATGTGATTTTAATAAATATATGCTTAGTATTATTGATTTCTAATTGTTTGGTTTTATCTTATTGAATATTAGCAAAAATCTCAGGGGTGAATCTTAAAAGAAATCCATTAACAAGAAGAAATAACTGTAATATTATTCTTTACTTCCTATTTTAACTAAAGAGTTAAACTAGGAAAATTTACCAATGAAAGATAGGAGTAATGGAAAATGATGGAAGAGTTAGTTTCAAAGTTGTTCTATTTTTCAATCATACCCCCTCTGTTCCAAATCTTTTTATCTGCATTCTTATTCAGTTTCATTAGCCTTTCTAATTTAATATGATATTTCATTATATTAAAACTTAAATACTTGCACCTGGAGGGTGCATATATTTGCTAGTATTTTGAATGAAGATGTATATAATGTGTTAATGATGGGATTTGTCGTTTTTAAAAAGGTATATTATTTCTACTTGAGATTTATATAAGAAAAAAGGTAATTGAAATCAAAAGCTTTGCTTACTCCTGCAAAAAATGTAAAACACTGGGGGTTCCCATTTGATACAGGCAAGAATGTGCCACATATCCCCATGAAATCTGATCACGGCTCTCAACCACGTCCTAATCAGTAAAGTGTAAAGTACCATGGCTGTACTTGAGAAGCAGTACGGAGTGGTTTTCGCTGCTCACACATGGTTTTGATTCAGAATTGTTCTTCTCCTAGACTAGTTTCCACTACCGTGACTAGAACGCCCTAGCAAGCACTGCTATTTAGCTCATAACTGAGGGAATTCTAAACTGTTTCTCTTCATAATGACGATGCTAATGTCTAGCGCACTGACTCCATCGAAAAGAAGGCATTTACGCCAGTAAACCTTTGAATAACGATAACATATTTGTTGAGTATATCATGGAATTAATTATATTATTTGGAAGCTTGATTTCACATACACACACAGACAAACACACACACACACACACACGCACACTCTCTCTCTCTCTCTCTCTCTCTCTCTCTCTCTCTCTCTCTCTCTCTCTCACACACACACACACACACACGTACACACTCGTGCACGCGCGCACACGCAAAAACACTTTTATCATAAGAACAAGTAAACCTGTACATCGAAACAAGGAGCCTCCCCCAGAACAACTGCATAAACGACGTCACCAACCCGACATCACCCACCCGTCCTTCGGGACAGGGGTTCAGTTCGCTTCGGCCACTGGACCGGTGAGGTGTTAAATTAATAGCGTCGATCCCAGAGGGCCATCCCTCCAGGCAACACCTGCCCCTTTGGGGACAGGGCTGGGTTTATTGCCCAGCGCCTGAGGCGCCCCCTTGAGGGGGAATGCCGATGGGATCGACGCAGTTTTTGTTCTCTCCCACCCATTAGCTTCGGCTTGTGGGTGGGCCCACGTTAAAACGGAGCCTTGTGCCCAGTCCATACAGGTGGGGTATGCGACAAATAAATCCCCCAGAACAACTGCATTTGAGAGAGTGATCTATATTTATCTGTGGAATCGTTTGTGTGTAACGGTTATCGTCGCACTAAATTGACACGGTGAACAGACTTCACAAAAACTGGACGAGGCTTGATTGCATTTATCTCCTCCCT
>CM042143.1:31997609-32000109 GCA_023376005.1 Doryteuthis pealeii
CACGTATGAGGTTCATTACACACAATGAACATCCACACAGGGATTTGTTTATGGTGGTGAAGGCTTGTGTTGGACCATCCACACTTTTTGGCACAGTCGATAGGAAAGAATTGGTGCATCAAGGGTTGCCACAAACCCAATCAATGACCGAACCTCAGGAATTTTGAATTCAGAGTTATCCCTCTCCTAGACTGGTTACCTACCCAAGGCTGAATAGCCCAGTCTGCCCTACTATTTAACCCATAGCTGGAGGGAGAATATATGGATTCATACCTTCCCAAGGGTATTAGCGCTATGTGAAATGCCAACAGCTTCGTCAAGGAATTGAACTATATATATATATATATATATATATATATATATGTGTGTGTGTGTGTGTGTGTTGTGTGTGTGTGTGTGTGTGTGTGTGTGTGTGTCGCCAAAACAAATCAGGATCTGGGTGTTCCTAAAGTGGTGTTAATGCTGAATCCAGTGCTACCCAGAACTACCACTGCCAAACTGTATTGACTTCTTACCTTTCCTTTCCTTTTCCTTTCCTTTGGATCAGAGATATGAAAAAAAACGGTACCATTACAGTATGTGGCCTATCTTTTGAATGTGGCCTATCTTTTGAATTGTGGCCGACGAAATTATATCTCTCTTATTGTATGTGGCTTACATTTTGAATGTGGCTACTTTTTGAATGTGACCTACCAAATCATGTCTCTCTTATTTTATATGGCTTACATTTTTGAAATGTGGCCTACCTTTTGAATGTGGCCTACGAAATCATGTCTCTCTTATAATATGTGGCTTACATTTTGAATGTGGCCTATCTTTTGAATGTGGCTACGAAATCATATCTCTCTTATAATATGTGGCTTACATTTTGAATGTGGCCTACCTTTTGAATGTGAACTACGAAATCATATCTCTCTTATAATATGTGGCTTACATTTTGAATTGTGGCCTACCTTTGAATGTGACCTACGAAATCATGTCTCTCTTATTTGTATGTGGCTTACAGTTTGAATGTGGCCTACCTTTTGAATGTGACCTACGGTACTTTTGAATACCTTTTGAATGTGACCTACGAAATCATGTCTCTCTTATTGTATGTGGCCTACCTTTTGATGTGGCCTATCTTTGAATGTGGCCTACGAAATCATGTCTCTCTTATAATATGTGGCCTACATGGGAGGGGAAACTGGCTGACCAACATCTCATTCTCCATATGAACCCGCCCAGGCTACATAGTTCCATTTAAATGAAAAAGAAAAAAATTAGACACTACTCCATCGTCTCTCATGGACGAAAGGACAACAACAACAACAATAAATATCAGCAGTTCCTTTTGTTCAAAGTTGTGATTTATATTTACAAAGATATCTAAAAAAATAAATAAAATATACATATAGTAATGGATCTGCGGGACTAACTTGCTAACCATTACACTTCTTACTTTCTTTTTTTTGCCCCCCTCTACCCAGGTTATGCAGGGTAGCTGCTTCTAGTAACAATAATTCCTCATCACTGAAACAGAACTATTGCCTGAAGATGTTTTGCCTCGTCGAAGAATTATGTCGTCGACTTCTGTTAAGTTCACGACACAGGTTAAAAAGATGTCAGGCATATTGATAAAGTGGGAAGTGTAATGGTTAAAGTCATGCGGAATGAACTCGTCGCCCCGAGTTCAAATCCTGGATGTGGTAATTGTATTTCACTTTGTGCTAATACCCTTGGGAAAGGTATGAATCCTACTGTCCCTCCAGCTATGGATAAATAGTAGGGTAGACTTTAATCTTGGTTAGACAACCGGTCTAGGAGAAGGAAAACTCTTAATTCAAACCTGTTGAACTCCGCTTAAGAAATTGACATTGTGTCACATCCTGCTCGTGCGGAGGGGTTTGGTAAATATATATGGATAAAGGTTTTAGGTAAATTTCCAACTTTTTTTCCTTCATGTATCTGGAATAGTACAATAGCGTTTCATCATACAAGTAGTAGTAGTAGTAGTAGTAGTCGTAGTAAAATAAGTAAAGTAAAGTCGTCGGGGCGGCCTAATGTCGGTATCAGCCAGTCAGCGAGGGAGTCTATCCCCTTTTCAATAGCGTTAGACCAAGGAGATTGTTTTAGCATCTGAGGTGGAGCGCCACACCTACCACCAGCTCTTTACTTTACCGCACAGATCCCTGTGCTATTCATACGCTGAGTTGGCGAGGACCGTTATCGAACTAGGAACCTTGTGGTTTCTAGCCGAATGCTCCACCGACTGAACTAAACCGGCCCAATATTAGTAGTAGCAGCAGTGATAGTAATAGTAATAGTAGTAGCAGTAGTAGTTTTTGACCGGCGTTGTGCTTAAAATCCCTTTATTTACGACATACACTTAAAATCACGACATTCATAGAGAAGTTAAACACAATAGTATATAATCATATGCATTTATTGAGATTGGCTATAACACCAGATATCCACAATAGTGGTGACAACGAAAATATCTTAAACACGAAGCTAAAGC
>CM042143.1:32007609-32022609 GCA_023376005.1 Doryteuthis pealeii
TCTCTCTCTCTCTCTCATATATATATATATATATATATATATATATATATGTGTGTGTGTGTGTGTGTGTGTGTGTGTGTGTGTGTGTGTGGAAAGAGGATTGGAATGAATCCGACAGAATGTGGTGGAGATGTGAGGAAACAAAAGAACAAAATTCAGACAAAAGAGTGTAGGATATATTTCGCTAGAGCTTTGAGCTCGGCATCATCAGTCGTTTTAATGAATTTTCAGGTTATCATGCAAGTGTTTTATAGAAGATAAGACTACCCTCATTGCAGCCCACTCTCACAAAAACAGGAAAATTCCTACAAGACTGCATTGAAGAAAAAGTTATACCTAGAAGTACGATAAAAATGTACCAACGAACACATCACATCTTCCCAACACACATACACGAATCCTCACTAACGCTTACCCACCCACTTGACCTTCTCTCCTATCCACCTCCTCCCGCCATAGTACCCCTTCTATAAATCACTTGTATGATAACCTGACAATTCATTAAAACGACTGATGATGCCGAGCTCAAGCTCTAGCGAAATATATCCTACACACCTTTGTCTGAGTTTTGTTCTTTTGTTTCCTCACATCTCCACACACACACCACACACACACACACACACACACACACACACATATATATATATATATATATATATATATATATAACATCAGAGATGAAATATTATGGAGTTAATATTCCGTAACTGCAGTTTCATGCATATCATACAATCTTCCGAAGGTCAAAAATATTAAAATATCAAAATTACATTATAATATTTTAATATTTTAATGTGTTAATATTTATGCATTAGACTGCAGTTACGGAATATTAACTCCACAAAATTTCTGATTCTAAAATTCACATGCTAATAATTTTCACTTTCATTCTCCATTATATATATATATATATATATATATATATAATATATATATATATGTGTGTGTGTGTGTGTGTGTGTGTGTGTGTGTGTGTGTTAGAATGGAAAGGGAATTGAATCCGACAATATGAGGAAAAATGAGTAAAGAAAAGAAATGTAGATGGATAAAAAATGAATTTAATCGATAATCACTTTATCGATATCACTTACACATGTGTTTCGGTCCGTTTATCAAAATGTATACGGATTACGCTATTATTATTATTATTATTATTATTATTATTATTATTATTATTATTAAAATAATCAGAGGAAATTGAAATAATGATAATAATAATAATAGGAAAAATGTAAAAATATTCCGCACACAGAGAGATTTTTTTACGACCTTCATCAAAAAATAAAAATTCACTCTGATGAAGGTCGAAACACATGTGTAAGTGATATCGATTAAACTGATATTGATTAAATTTATTTTTATCCATCTATATTTCTTTTCTTTACTCATTTTTCCTCATATATATATATATATATATATATATATATATATATATATATATATATATATATTATTATTATTATTATTATTATTATTATTATTATTTATATTTTTTGCTTGAAGGCAGTTACAATGCGTATAATGTATAATATTCGATGATTAATGAAAATAATCATGACAAGCGAACTCGGAAAATATCTCGACCTACGTCGAACATCGTACAGCTGTTTCAATTTTATCAAGTCTCATCAGCGATATATACTTACGATTTTCCTCCGACAGAAATCAAAACCGGGAACTCAGCACGCAGAATCAGAGACTCTACCACTGGGCCACCGATACGCAGCAAACGATACATGCGAAATTAGCTTGTCATGGGTAAATACGTCACTACTACTACTATTATACAAAGTAGAGTGGACGTTGAGAAGAACGGAAATTAGACCTATATATATATATATATATATAATATATATATATATATATATATATATATATATGATTCTTATATTATGGAAAAACATTTTAAATCTACAGTAAAGATGTTATCCTTTTTGAAAAAAAAATTTCGAATACAATGACGTCAATATATTATGAATTGGAATGACATTATCGATAATAGAATGGTATTTTTTTATAGTTTCATTTAATTATTTGAATATATTTTTGTATTAAGCATTTTAGCATCCGTTATTTATCACCCTGGAGATAATTTAACAAACACCAAAACAGGCAAATCATTTTTATACGATATACATGCTCTCTCTCTCTCTCTCTCTCTATATATATATATATATATATAATATATATATATATATATATATATATTATGATAATATTGCACGGTAATAACATACTCGAGTTTCACCATAAGTATCTTCAGGGTTAAATCCACTGGATTAATCAAGATATTGATTAATTGCAGTTGATTTCACGTGTAATCAACTGCAATTAATCAATATCTTGATTAGTCCAGTGGATTTAACCGTGAAGATCCTCATGGTGAAACTCGAGTAGGTTATTACCGTGTACCATTATCATAATAAATTTGCTCTACCAACGTATTGAACACTTTATATCTGTTATATTGCTGCTTTATCATTGTGAATCTTGCATCAACCAACCATTGTGACCTGTTTGACCGGTAAGTCAACTTTTCCACAAATACCATATATATATATATATATATATATATATATATATATGTATATAATCCAAAAATCCAGAGAAGAAATTTTCCTTATGACATAGGAGTTTTTTTAAACAACCTGTCTCAGTTTGAGAGCTCAATGTGTACTCTTATTGTTAGAGTCACAGAGCAAATTCATAAGTAAAGAAATAACAAAAGACTTAGAGATTTTGCTTTTTGGCTATTTCGGGGAGCTTAGACAAAGTGTCTAATTCTCCCAGCTCATCAGATATATATATATATATATATATATATATATATATATATATATATATATATATATAATCAATGGTGATATTATGGTTTCACACTCATAACTTAAAGTTTCTTGGTAATCCAATCATCAGATGAGAATAGTGGTTGAGATGTCAAAAACCAGTCGTGAAATCGTTGAGATGTTAAAAATCAAATTTTTTAGCGTTTATATGAAGCGTTTTTTCACGCATATATATATATATATATATATATATATATATATATATATATTATATATATATATATATAGCAGGGTCTATCTAACGATATTATTTTTGTGTTCATGAGTATTGTTCCATATCTCGTGTGTTTTTGAACAAAAGGTTTCAAGGATGGGACACGAACGTTATGACATTATTAGATTACAAACAAACAGAATTATTTTAAAAATAAACAACTGGTGTTATTAACAAATACTTTCTGGGAAAATACACTACCATCCATAAATGAATGTAAGAACAGAAGTAATAGGATGCTCAGTAAGAACATGATTTCCTTGATTATCCTTTTATTTAAGCCTCAAAACGTAACTGAGGAAGTCCCCGTAACATAGTGGCTAACCTGCTGTATGTAGTAAGTGTTGTGATGTTAGTCCCAACAGTAAAAAGAAGTCAAGTCGAGATGGGGTAAAATAAGACAAGTGTATTTACAATTAATGGTACATGTACGACTAGCTTGTCGTTAACGGGAACAGTCCTCCCTTTCCACTCGGTGTCTCACTATTTATAGTGAGAACCGGTGCATGTTCTCCACTGTAGGAACGGCCGGTACAACAGTAAGCGAGTTTGAATTCCAGATGTGCTATTACGATCACACTCGACTAATACACCTGGGAAAGGTATGAACCTCTCAAGCCACTAGCTATGGGGTACTCTTCCCGTAGAACCGTCCCGGACTCCCGTCTGAAAAAACGCTAGCAGGTGGCTGCTGACAAAATAAACCCGCTACGATTGAAGTCCGTAGTCGAAGCGGTGTCACTTGCAAAAAAAAAACTAGAGTTAGGGTTTAGGGTTAGGGGTTAGCTCAGTCGGTAGAGCGTTCGGCTAGAACCCACAAGTTTCCTAGTTCGATACCCGCCCTCGCCAACTCAGTGTATGAGTAGCAGAGGGATCTGTGCGGTAAAGTAATGAGCTGATGGTAGGTGTGGCGCTCCACCTCAGACGCTAAAATAATCTCCTTGGTCTAGCTCTAGTGAAAAGGGGATAGACTCCCTCGCTGCATGGCTGATACCGACTTTAGGCCGCCCCGACGACTTTACTTAATGGGGAAATAAAAAATGGGCTTTTTTTCTTTCTGCGGTCACATCTCTCTTTCTTCTGGTCACCTGTATACAGGGTGACCCAGAAAAAAAACATAAATTTTGTAATAAACTGTTATTTTTAACTAGGGGTTAGGGTTAGGGTTAGGGTTAGGTTGGGTTTTCTGAAAAACGCTCTAAGTTGGTTGTTTTTTTTGTTTTTTTTGCGAGACACCACTTCGGCTTCGGACTTCAATTGTAGTTGGTGGGGTTTTTTCAGCAGCCACTGGCTAGCGTTTTTTGAGGCAGGAGGCCGGGATGGTCTCTGCGAAGAGTACTGCTATGGGTTAAATACTCCACTACTCTTTTTCTACAAGGATGTCTATGTTATTATATAACCATGATGCTTGATATGCATTTAAAAAAAAAAAGGTTGATGACCATTGAACAAAGAATTTACTCTAATATTACGCTAGTGGACTTACCTGTTGCAAACGAAATTCTTATTATAAAAGAATCATCAATAGAGAAGGTTGTGGTTAACGAGCTGGGGTGTGATATTGTAGTAAGCGAGTTCAAAATCCAGACGCATAATTACCACTGTCGGACAAATACACTTGGGAATATGATACTCCTCGTCCCCCTATCTATGAGTTAAATAGTACACTAGTGTTCTTCTACAATGATGGCGGTGGCATTAAATAAACCACAAAAATTGAAATGACATTAAACAAGAAACCAATCTTGTGTATTTCTGTTGGAATGCTTGTTAGTAGCATATATATTTTGTTGATTTTTAGTTTGTTTTTTAAGTGTTGTTTTTTTTTTAGACTGTAACCATATTCCTGCGAATGTAACAAACTAGCACAACAAGAATACAAACTACACGACTGGGTTGGAAGGTGATCCACTGGGAATTATGCAAAAAATTAAATTTTGACCATACAACAAAATGGTATGTGCATAAACCAGAATCTGTTCTTGAGAACGAAACACATAAAATTTCTTGGACTTTGAAATAAAACGGATCACCTTATCCAGCAAGAAGGCCAGACTTAGTGTTGATAAACAAAAAAAAAGAACTTGTAAACTGTGGATTTTGCAGTGCCAGCAGATCACAGGATGAGCTAAAGGAAAATGAAAAAAATGGACAAATATCTACCTTGCCAGAGAACTGAAAAAGTTATGGAACATGAAAATGAAATTATACCAATTGTAGTTGGTGCACTTGGAACGGCCCAAAAGAATTGGAAAAGTATTTGGGAAGTTTGAAAATTAGTTTGGAAATCAGAGGAAGAATTTGTTTTTCAAGAGTTTTTTTTTTTTGTTGTTGTTTTGCTTACAATCCTATTGAATACAAATATTGGCACTAAATAACCCACGAAGATTGAAATGACATTAAACAAAGAAAGAAGAAATCAAGGCTTTTGAATGTTTGGTAAAATAGTTACTGTCGGAGGAAATGGATAAGACGAGACGAGTTCAATTCTGGTCGGTAAAAACCTTGGGAAATGGATGAAACTATTATTAACATCAATAATTAATTCAGTGAAATACCCGGTAAAAAGAAATGAAAATACGCCCTACTTATGAATGTTCGACGGTAAATAAGATTCAGCCGATGTACGACCGAATGTAAACATCTAATTAATTCACTTGCTGAAATAGATCATTAATTAGGACTGAGACTACCTAGTAGTGTTCAGTCGAAGCGGATTTAACAGGTTTGAATTCAGAGTTTTCCTTCTCCTAGACTGGTTGCCTAAATATGCAAATATATTTATATAAGACTGTATTCTATCACAAATATATATATATATATATTATATAATTATATAATAATATATATATATATTAGTCTGTGTTTGTACAAATGATATGTATATATATGACTGTATTTGTATGAATGATGTATACGTATATATAATAAATGAAACTGTGTTTGTATAAATGACTATGTGATCTCTCTTCTTATTTNTTATTAAACTCCATAGGCACAGCTATCCTAACTCGCAGAAAACCCCATGTCCGGGACCTCCTGCCTCAAAAAAGCGCTACGCGTCCAGTGGCTGCTGAACATAAAACACCAGCCACGACACTACCAATTGAAGGTCCGAATCCTATCCCATCACCAAGGTGTACGTACTCTGCGCGGCTAAAAAAAACAAAAAAGCGAAAAAAAAGTACAAACCAACTAGAGCGTTTTCAAGAACAACCCAACCCTAACCCTAACCTAAACCCTAAACCCCCTAGTTAACCAAATACACAGTTTATTACAAAAATTTATGTGTTCTGTTCTTTCGGGCAACCCTGTATACAGGGTGACCCCCAGAAAACAAAAAAAAAGCCATTTTATTTCCCCATAAAGTAAAGTCGTCGGGCGGCCTAAAAGTCCGCTTTCCGAATAAAGAGGTACATACCAGTACACATAGCACGAAGGAAGTCTATACCACTTTATCACTTAACGAATAAGGCACACGAAGCGAGACTATTTACTTTATAGCGTTGAGGTGGAGCCGCCACACCTAACCATTCAGCCTCACATAGTACTCACCGCAACAACGACTCCAATCTGCTTAATTCAGTACACGTGAAGATTGGAGCCGGAAGGACACGTGGTATACGAACAGGAAACTCTAGTCGCGTTTCAGCCGAGGTTAATCATGCAAAGGTTTTATATAGAAGATAAGACTACCCTCATGCAGACCCCACCTCACAAGACCAGGGAATACATTCTCTACAAATGAGCATGTACTAAGAGAAAGTCTAACCCCTCATACCTAGATAGTACATAAAACACCCCTACCAACGACACACATCACATCTTTACCCAAACACAAACATACACCGAAATTCCACTAACGCTTAACCCAACCCACTTGACCTTCTTCCTATCCACCTCCTCCCCGCCAATAGTACCCCTCTTCTATCAAATCACTGTTATGCATAAACACTGGACAATTCATATACAAACGACTAATGATTGCCCGAGCTCCTAAGCTCTAGCGAAATATATCCTACAACAACCTTTGTCTGAGTTTTTCTTATGTTCCTCGACTATTCCCACACTGTACGACACCCACCACACTAGTCTACATCACACTATCACACACACTACAGTTCAATATATAATATATATATAAGTTATATATAACATCAGAGATAAATATTAGGAGTTAGTATTCCGTAACTGCAGTCCCATAAAGCAATCATACATCTCCGAAGGTCCACTATTAATATCCGAACAATTACCATTATTTAATATTTTTAATATTTTAATGTGTTAATATCCTATGCGTTAGACGCAGTTACGGCATGATTTAACTCCACAAAACTTTCGATGTCTAGAAAAATTCTCATCGCTAATTAGATTTTTCACTCCACATATATATATATATATATATATATATATTATAATATACGTAATAATATGTGTGTGTAGTGGCTGGGGTGAGTTGTGTGTATGTTGTTGTCAGTGCATGGCTCAACGACACTTGGCGACCATGGAGGCGAATTGTAATTTCCGATTCCAATTTCATGAGAGAGAAACATGGAGTGGAAAGAAAGAAAGATTCGCTGGGATAACCAAAATGAGATTTAATCTATTACACTTTAATCACATATCACTTACACAGTGCGTTCGAGGTCCGTATTATCAGAAATGTATACGAGTCTTACGCATAATTATTATTATTATTATTATATTATTATTATTACTTATTAAAACAATCAGAAGCGACAATTGAAAATATATAGCTAGTGGCTTGAGCAGTATCATTACCCTTTACCAGGTGTATTAGCTCCGAGATGGATAAGTGAAAATAAATATGGAAAAAATGTACATAGTAATATTCCAGCACATAAGTCACACGAGTACGACTTGCGTTATTAATCGTATCCTAAATCCATCAAATAATAAACGAACTTCACTATCTGTAGTGAGAGTGATCGATATGCACCATACCACGGGTGATTTAAGTGATACGATGTATATATATCAACTAGGTAGATTAAATGAAGAATTTATCCCATTACCTATTATATTTCTCTTACCTCTTTGTCTCTCCATACATATATACATACTAGATATAAATAAGGAGTACTATAACGAGTGTGAAAGGAGGTACTGTATAATTCCCCTCAGCTTACTATAACAGTTATTACTTATTATAGCTATTAGGTTCGTCCATTATATCTATTATGCTCTACTCTTATATATTTGTTTGGAATAAGGAACGAAGCAGTTTAGTCAATTGACGTTTATAATTAGCTATTATACTCATTCCAATGATCTAATTTGATCAAATAACATTTCGAACTTTCGTACAAGCGAACTCTGGTAATATATATATCCTGGATTGCCTACTGCGAGAGCAGTCGTACAGCTAGATTTCACATTTTATAACCAAAGTCTCATTCATGCCAAAATACAATTACTACGATTTTCCTACGACAGAAATTCAAAACCGGAACTCATGCTAGCGCAGAATACAGAGACGGCCCTACTCACTGGCCAAAACCGCATACGCAGGCGTATAACGCGATCTACATAAGCGCACTAAATTGTATCAATTCGTCGATGTGGAGCTAAATACGATCACCACTACTACTCATTATTACATCACAGTAGAGAGACGTTGAGAAGATCGGAAATTAGACCTAATATTATATCAGGATATATACTTATTTTGAGTAGTACTATGTAATATATACTATATATAAGTAGTAAGATATAATCGATACTGAAGTATAATAGTCAATAAATAATGCACTTTAATACTCTGTAGCAACTACCGTAAAAGATATTTACTTCATTGTCCTCTTTTATCAGAAATAAATAACTTATTTCTATGTGATATGGTATAATGTACGTCAATTTTATTTACCATTAAGAATTGAGAATACCAAATTATCAGGATATTTTGATAATAAATAGAATAGCTATACTCAGTATTATGTTTGCAGTTTAATATTTTATATATATTTTTGATAAATTTAAAGTTCATTTTCTTAGCATCCTTGGTATTGTTAATACTCCTTAATAAATAATTCTTAAAAATAGCCAACCATACAGTGACACAGAATTCTCTGTTATGTTCCCCACCTATCCTTGAAAATACCTACCATTTCTCTCTCTTGCTTTTTTCTCAAATAACAACAACCTATACTAAGATATTATTGTAGAACTAATACCTCTATATGATTTAAATGTAATAAAAACTCAAACAAATAAAAAGTAAATTAATATCCATTAGTAATATATCATGCACAATTACTTGCACGGTAATAACATACTCGAGTTTCACATAAGTATCTTCAGGTTATTAATCCACTGATTTAATCAAATCATGATTAATTGCAGTTGATATTCACGTATAATCATACTGCAATATAATCAATTATCTTGATTAGTCCAAATTGTATATAACCGTGAAGATCCTCAACTGTGAACTCGAGTTTTAAGGTAACTCAAGTACAGTATGTACCATTAATCATTAATAAATTGCTCTACCAACGTATTGAACACTTTATATCCTGTTATATCTGCTTTCTATTCATTAGAATACTTGCAATCAACCAACCATTGTGAACCTGTAATTGACCGGTAAGTCAACTTCCACAAATACCATTATATTTAATATAAATATATATAATATAAAATAATATATATTGTATATTATATCCAGAAATCCTTATAGAAGAAAATTTTCCTTATTACATAAAGAGTTTTTTAAACAACCTGCTCAGTTGAACATCAGAATAAGTAACTCTCACTCTAGAGTCAGCAGAGCCAAACTTCTAAAGAATAAAGAAATACAAAAGACTTAGAGAATTTTGCTTTTATGGCTATTTCGGATGCTAACAAATGTCAATAATTCTTCTCAGCTCATTCATTAATCAATATATCTCACCATATCTTATATTTTCCTATACCTGACATATTTTATATAGAATATCTTATATAATATACATATACATGCAATCAAACTCGACGTGATATTATGGTTTCACATCAAAATCTTACCTCAACGATTTCTGGTAATCCAATTCATCGATTGAGAATAGTCGTTGATTGTATTGAGGTCGAAATATATGAACAGATTCTCCGTGTTTTGAAATGGTTGAATGTGTTTAATATAATACATCAGAATATTACCATAGTTTGAGAGAACTTTAAAAGTAATTGTTGTGTTGAAATATACAACATGAGCTATGTCCATCTTATCATCGCTTTAATATAATATTAAATATATATAATTATAAATCTAATATAATTATGATGATATAAATATTAGTAAGTATAATATATATATAGCAGGTCTATACTAACGATATTATTGGGTGTTCAGAGTAATTGGTCCATTATCTCTGTGTTTTTTAACAAAAGGTTTCTAAGATGACACGAACGTTATGACATATTAGTATTACAAACAAAACCACGAATTATTGTAAAAATAAACAACTTTGTTATTAACAAACGATAACTTTTTTCTGGAAATACACTACCATTCCATATATAGATATGTAAAGAACAGAAGTAATAAGGTATGCTCAGTATCAAGGAATACTGATTTCCTGATTATCTTTATTTAAGCCTCAAAACGTTAACATGAGGAATCCCTCGTAACATAGTGTCTAACCTGCTGTAGTAGTTACAGTGTTGTATGTTAGTCCCAACAGTAAAAGAGCAAGTCGAGATGGGGGTAAAATAAACAAGTGTATTTACAATTAATGTACATGTACAAGCTAGCGTTCGTTACAAGGAACAGTCCCTCCCTTTCCACTCGTGGTCTCACTAGTTATAGTGAGACCGGTGCATTTCTCCACTAAGAACGCCTCGCCATCAAACATGTAAGCGAGTTTGACATTCCAGATGGCTATTACGATCCACTTCGGACTAATACACCTGGAAGTGAGAAACCTCTCTAAGCCCTACTAGCTATGGTTGCGGTACTCTGCCCAGTAGAAACCGTTCCCGGACCCGTGCTGAAAAAAAAAACCTTCCTAGCAGGGCCTACTCTGATAATCTTAAGATTCCGCTGACAAAATAAAACCGCTACGATTGAATCCGTAGTCGAAAGCGGTTGTGTCACTTTGCCACAAAAAAAAACATTTTAGGTTGTAGGGTTAGGTTAGTCAGTCGCGTATTCCTGCAAATTACCGCCCAATTGTCCCTGTCATCCGCCGTCTAAGCTTACAGATCCCAAGCTTCAGCCATTTACTCGATCATGAGTTAGCTAGACCGATCCTGTGTCGTAAGATATTTATTATATCTAGTAATGATAGGCGTCTATTCCTATCCTGGTATCCCTCTTTCTCCACCTCACAGACAAAACAAGTCTTCTCTCTAACCAGTAACCTACTAAGTGTAGGATAGACTCCCTCTGCATGTCTCTCCCAACCTCTCCATCCGCCTAATTCTACTTTACTAATCTGGTGTAAAATTAAAACAAAATGATCTTTTTTCTTTCTTATTTTTGGACACACTGCATCGGGAAACCAGACTAAACAGAATGCTGCTATGATAGATAGTTGTGTATACACACCACATCTATCCTACTATTCCGTCCCAGCGTGTCACTCCTGCAATCTAACACTGGTGTTTCTGCACCGAAAATAATATGAACTCTCTAAGAATATTCTTTGTCTTGTTTTTCCGAGACACCACTTCGGCTTCGACTTTTGCAATTTACTGGTGGCGGTTTTATTTCAGTCTAGCCACTGGCATAGCGTTTTATGAGGCAGGGAGCGGGATGTTCTGCTGCAAGAGTACTGCTATGTGCGTTAATATACTACCACTACTTCTTTTTCTAAAGGATGTCTTATGTTATTATATAGACCCATGATGCTTGGATATGCCATTTTAAAAAACAAAAAAGGTTGACTGCACCATTGAACAAAGAAATTACTTAATATTACTCGTATGGACTTACCTGTTGGCAAACGGAAATCTTATTATAAAAAGAAATCATCAAATAGAGAAAGGTTTGTGCATAATCGAGCATGGGGTGTGATCATTTGTATATGTAGCTCTCGATATCATGGCAATCAAGATATATTCGCCACGGACTAATATATACCACTGACTCAGCCTAGCAAATGTAACCTATAAGTGACTCGAGTGCCCGTGACTCACTCGTCGAGTTGCTACACATCCCAAACTTACCTCCGCCTATCCTGACTTCAGTCACCTCTTCACGACACTACTACCCTGTCGTTATAACAATCTTCTACAATTGGATTCATGCGAACTGTATGTTGGCATAAATCTTCCCTGATCTACCTAAATACATCACCCTACATAATATGATGTTATACCAGTCTATATAACACAGCGCGAGTTCTTATTAATGTAGTTTTGGAATGCTGTATAGTAAGCATATATTATTGTGATCCTGAGTGAGACTCGCTAGATCGCTAGGAACAAATGAAGATAAAATACAACATAAGTCGTTAACACGCATATCTCACGACATGAGCAATATAATACAAGATGTGTGACCATAGCACTGAAGTGATGCGATTCCACTGGAATTATATAGCATATAATACAGATAATTTCAGCTCATACACCAAATAATTAACACAACCAGAATCTGTCTGAGAACGAAACACATAAAATTCTCTGGGACTTTGAAATAAAAACGATCACCTTATCCCAGCAAGAAGGCCAGACTTAGTGTTGATAAACAAAAAGAAAGAACATGTAAACTGGTGGATTTTGCAGTGCCAGCAGATCACAGGATGAAGCTAAAGGAAAATGGAAAAAAATGGACAAATATCTGGACCTTGCCAGAAACTGAAAAAGTTATGGAACATGAAAATGAAAATTTAACCAATTGTAGTTGGTGCACTTGGAACGGCCCCAAAGATTGGAAAAGTATTTGGGAAGTTTGAAAATAGTTTGGAAATCAGAGGAAGATTTGTTTTTCAAGAGTTTTTTTTTTTGTTGTTGTTTTGCTTACAATCCTATGAATACAAAATATTGGCACTAAATAACCCACGAAGATTGAAATGACATTAAACAAAGAAAGAAGAAATCAAGGCTTTTGAATGTTTGGTAAAATAGTTACTGTCGGAGGAAATGGATAAGACGAGACGAGTTCAAATTCTGGTCGGTAAAAACCTTGGGAAATGGATGAAACTATTATTAACATCAATAATGTTAATTCAGTGAATAACCCGGTAAAAAAGAAATGAAAATATCGCCCTACTTATGAAAAAATGTTCGACGCGGTAAATAAGATTCAGCCGATGTACGACCGAATGTAAACATCAATTAATTAATTCACTTGCTGAAATAGACATTAATTAGGACTGAGACTATCCTAGTAGTGTTCAGTCGAAGCGGATTTAACAGGTTTGAATTCAGAGTTTTCCTTCTCCTAGACTGGTTGCCTAAATATGCATAAATATATATTTATATAAGACAGTATTTCTAACATGACTATATATAATATATATATATATATATATATATTATATAAAAATATATATATATATTAGTCGTTTGTACAATGACACTATAGTATGATAATATACTGTATAAAATGATGTATACGTATATATAAATAAATGAAACTGTGTTTGTATAAAGACTATGTGACTGCTTCCTCTCAACATGTACAAACTGTATAAAGACTATATATATATATATATATATATATATATATATATATAATTCCAGCTTCCATCTAGTTATATTCTCTAGTCGCTTAGTTAGGTCCATGTGGTGCAGCCATTACACAGCACTGACACGTCAACGGCCTGGAAGAACTGTCTCTTTAACTTGTCTGTGGAGATTGGATTTCCATATGATCGATAATTTATTTATAGCGGCCCATGCTTTTCTAGATGGGAGCTGCACAAGAATGCTGCGAGTGATCCTGAACAAGAAGTGGAAACAACACCCTACGAGAAAACAGCTGTACGGCCACCTGCCACATATCACACAAAGCATCCGAGTAAGACGGACAAGACACGCGGGACACTGCTTGGAGAAGGCAAGGACGAACTCATAAGCGACGTCCTCCTGTGGAAGCCAGCACATGAGCACACCAGTGTGGGCCGACCAGCAAAGACGTACATTGATCAGCTCTGCTTGGATACAGGATGCTGTATAGAGGACCTCCCGAGAATGATGAACGATAGGGACGGATGGAGAGAGACTGTCATGGATATCCGTGCTAACAGCGCGACATGATGATGATGATGATTAGTGGGCTAGACTAGCTGATCTTTATTAGTGAGTTTGATTCTCACTGGGTACACGATACTTCTGAACTAAGCTAAAGTTAAGACATTAATACCCTTTAAACCCCTGTGTATTTGACCACTCCCGCCAACCTTGTGGCAAATCCTTTTGTTGCAATGGGTGTGTTGCTGGCATGGGAGTGAGATTCTCATTGCCACCCAGTTTTATTTGACACGCCTTGTCCGAAAAGAAGAGCACGGTTTTGGTCGGCCTCAGAAACAGTCGAGGGTGGGGACATATACTATATAGTGTAATCCCTGCCGGAAGGCCTGGTAGAGGAGCTCTAATCCTTATTAGGTGCCATACTAAAGTTAAGCTTACTAGAAAGCTTCCTGTCTAGAAAGTTAAGGTCACTAAAAAACCTGTCAACCCATTGGGTTACTATTTTATCAGCGACCCATGATGATACTGATGCTTTTATACAGAAAGGAGTGATGGATTCGAATTAGCGTTTCATAGATCATTTGTATATCAATTATTTAGATTTAGATTAACAAGAACGAACACAATGGAAATTACTCTACTTCTCTAAGTTAAAGATGTGCAGCATGTAATATATACAATATATATATAGAGAGAGAAGAGAGAGAGAGAGAGAGAGAGAAGAGAGAGAGAGAGAGAGAGAGAGAGAGAGAGAGAGAGAAAGAAAGCCAGAAAGAGAGAGAAAAGCCAGCAGCGCCAGAA
>CM042143.1:32027609-32030109 GCA_023376005.1 Doryteuthis pealeii
TTTTTTCAATAAAGATAAGAGTCTAGATAATTATATCAGAAGATTTTTATAAGTCTCAATGGCAAAGATTTTTAATAAAAGAACCATAAATACAGACTTCTGTTAAAAAATGATATCAATAAAGAAACTGGCTGTGTTGTAAATAAACCGACTGTTTTTCTTATTGTTCACCATAATGATGAGTAATTTTTCCCCAGGGAAAGGAATGGATCTTGCAGTTTTTCCTCCAACTATGGGGAATTAGTAGGGTGTTGAGCCTTACATGCTGGACTACGACATGATAGTAAATGAATTCAAGTCCAGTCCCGGTATCACGTTCAATTTTGGTCTATTAACTTTGGGAAATGTATTTAAAAAAACTACAGCTATAAACAAAATAGTATCGCTTTAGCCTTGGTAAGGCAACCAGTCTAGAAGAAAGAAAACTCTGGATTCAAACCAGAAATACACCACTTAAAAATGACCTCGTGTCGTATCCTGCTCATGGCGGAGAGATTGGGTAAATATATCGTAATATAGGAAGCGCGTGGTGTAATGGTTAAAGTCATGGGAAATGGACTCGTCGCCCCGAGTTCAAATCCTGGACGTGGTAATTGCATTTCACTTAGTGCTAATACCCTTGGGAAAGGCATGAATCCTACTCTCCCTCCAGCTATGGGTAAATAATAGGACAGACTGGACTCTTTAACCTTGGTTGGGCAACCGGTCTAGGAGAAGGAAAACTCTGAATTCAAACCTGCTAAACTCCGCTTAAGAAATTGACCCTGTGTCGCATCCTGCTCGTGCGGAGGGGTTGGTAAATTTATATATATATATATATATATATATATATATATATATATATTATATATATATAGTAATATAGCATTAAGTATTTAGCAAGAGACTAGGACTAGATTCTTCTGTGAGTAAGATACAATTAATCTTAATACATATTAAGATATCATTGTAATGTTATTGGGGTGGTTATTGGAATAGTGACTCGATTCGTAAGTTAAAAATGAAAAGGGTTTATTTTAACAGAACATACAAGAATGTGCTAACATTAGTATACTTATAGCTAGAAAAAATGGGTGTATTTACCCTCAATTCCCACCAGGTAAGGATGTGACACAAAGTCTTTTAACGTGGGAAGCCATGCATAAACCGAAGCACACCTTAAATTAAACTATTTCATTTGGCTTAACGATAGAAATGGATATTCCTTTATACAGAGTATATGCTTTATTGCTATAAATGCTAAATATCTCTCAAATGCTTTTTAACAGAATTCAATAAAATTCAAAGTTTTCCTTTTCTGCTAAAATTTTGGCCAGAATCGATCAAGGAGATTGAAAAGTCTAAGTCCTATTGGTAACTGGATCCGCCCGACTTAAAAAATCATCTTAAAGAAGAAAAGAACAAATTGCCCCCCCCCACACACACGCACAATATATATATATATATTATATATATATATATATATATATATATAAAATAATAAAATTCGAAGGCAATACAATGCGTAAAAATAAAGACAAAAAGATGTTTATATGTCTAATCGATTTCAAAGCGAAGCTTTATCGTCAGAGACTGATTTCAGAAATGACGTGCTTATGTTTTTTTTATTTGTGTGGTTATAATTTCTCTTCTTATTTCCTTTTCCTCTCCTTTTTTTCCTCTCTTTCTTCTTCTCCTCCTTTATGAATGGGCGAATAACTGTAATTTCTTATTTCTCTCTTTCTTTTTTTCTTTCTTAAAAGTTTGTTGAGAACAAGGCTGACATCCGGTAAGATGTTGCAATGTGTAGCAATGTGTAGCAACGGTGTGAGCATGTCATAATTTCAAAAACAAAAGTGAACAAATGAATAAAAACCGTTAATAGAAAATTTTTTTTTTTTTTTTTTTAACATACTTAGCTTTTGTTTCGCTTTCACCTTTCATTTCTTATTCTTTCTCCCCTCTTTCTTTTTTTGTGTTATTTCTTCTTTTTCTTTTTTTTTCCCCCCTTTATCCCCTTTGTTCTCTAATTTAAATTATTTTTTATAGTAATAAGTAAATAAAAGATTATCTTAAATTATGTATTAGTATTGATAGAAAAATAAATGATTCTTTTTATTATTATTTTTTTTTTTTTTTTTAAGAAAATATCTTTTATGAGTACTTTTTCTCTTTTTTCTTTTAAACTTAAATAGATTAAATATTATATTAATTATATATTAAAATATCATATAATAATTACATATTAGGATTGATGTAAAATTCAAAACAATAAAAATAAAACAACCATTCCCCCCTTAAATTTCAGATAGATTAAATATCATAAATCAAATATTTGAATTACAAAAGGCATAATGTACTGCTTCAATTATATATTTTATTTAACTATTTTTTTTTTCATTCTTTTGTTGTTATTATTTATTCTTTTTTTTTTTTTTTTCCCACTTTTCCTTAAATATTTATTAATAGTTCTAGACTGACCGTACGCATTGTATTGCCTTCGAATTTTATTATTTTATAA
>CM042143.1:32040109-32047609 GCA_023376005.1 Doryteuthis pealeii
GCACAGGCCAGATATGGAATCCCCTCACCTGCGAAATAATACACGGGTTTCGGCACGTGCCTCTCGCCAAGTTGCGCGCACGTGTGCGTATGCACAACAGTAGCTGCGACGCGGTGACTGCGATAAAAAAAACAAACAAACATAGGTTTCTTTAGTCGTACGTGTGCACAAAAACGATGCACCGAATTGTGCAGCTGTAAGGCGGGGGGGGGGTGAGTGGTTGTATGAGCTTTGAAACAAGCAAAAAAGTAGAGTCAACGACTGTTCACGATTATGATGCGAACTGTAAAATAGGACATGCGCACAAAGCCCACTTGATGTTCGTAATAAGCAGCTTGCAATGGGGGTGGGGGGTTTGGAGGGATAGACATATTCAGAGGCATGTGCATATAAGTGCTTAACTACTTATTTGTATGTTTATTCACTATTGAACTGTTTTGCAGACGGCATCTTTCTCTGAGACATCGCGGGGAGTCTTGTCTGACAAGATCTCCAGCTGAGATTTTATTTTAAAAAATGAATCGTATTTTCACATTTCCTCATTTTAATTTTCAATTATAACATTTCGTTTCAATCTCATATTAATCTTAAATCTAGATCTAATTTCTGTTTCCAGTCTCACGGTATTCTTGTTGTTATTTTTTATATCGTTGCATTAGACCAGTGCTTCTAAACTTTATACAAAATAGAACTAATATGTTATTAAGTTAGTGCTTCTCAACTTTATACAGTCTGGCCGCACTTACCGTACACAGATACTTGATAGCGCACTGTTTACAAAATAGGACTAATATGTTATTAAGTCAGTGCTTCTCAAACCTTATACAGTCTGGCCGCACTTACAGTACCACAGATACTTGATAGCGCACTGTTTACAAAATAGGACTAATATGTTATTAAGTCAGTGCTTCTCAAACCTTATACAGTCTGGCCGCACTTACAGTACCACAGATACTTGATAGCGCACTGTTTACAAATAGGACTAATATGTTATTAAGTCAGTGCTTCTCAAACCTTATACAGTCTGGCCGCACTTACAGTACCACAGATACTTGATAGCGCACTGTATACAAAACTAATATGTTATTAATTTAACTGTTAAATATATTAAAAAATAACACATTTAACAAAAGAAAACTTAACATACCTCTATGAAGTTTATTCATTCCTGTGTTAATGAGAAACATGAGCTTGATGAGACCTTGCAATTTCTTCAATGTTTGGTCTTATGTTTGAGAAATCATATCTGGATAGATTTTTCTGGAATACTACGGAGGGCTCCTGAAAAAGCTCTGGGGCACACCAATGTGCCCGGGCGCACTGTTTGAGAACCACTGCATTAGACTCTAGTTACCTCCTCTCAATAGGACTTCGAATACGGTAACTGAATTCCCCACAAGGCCCACTAAAAAGGCAGTCCTAGAAATGGCACCAAGTGAATCTAATGCTGAGACTCCAATTCAAGAGCTCTGATGAATGTGGACTACTTCATTGACATTACTTACAGGTCAACTCTGACCCGGTGGGAGTAAAATTCAGGGTCCTATCTATAGTTCAAATAGAATCCTTCGAAAATTATTAGTATTAGATAGGAATGCATGGTGTCATAATACATATTAACCAACACTTACACACGAGTAGGATGTGACACAATGTCGATTTCTTCAGTGGGGTTTAACAGGTTTGAAATCAGGGTTTTATTCCTCTTAGACGGGTTGTCATACCTAGGTTAAATAGCCCAGTCTGCCCTACTATTTACCTATATCTGGGGAAGAATAGTTGGATGCATACCTTTCCCAAAGGTATTAGAGCTATGTGAAATGCCGACAGCCTCATCCAGGATTTGAACTCGTCTCGCTGTATCCATTTCCCACGACGGTAACCATTACATCTATCCTCTCCACTTAATGCTGCTCTTCTTCATACCATACAACTGTAAATTAGTTGCATTTAGAAGAGTCGCTTGTAGCTATAATTTTTTACTAAAGATTATTATTATATGCTTGAAACCATGTAACTGTTTGCAAATAAATGACTTATCAAATACAAATAATTTCTTGAGAGCTTATGAATAATAGAATTAGATTAGAATACTTGAAACTAGATGCTTATTTTATAAAGCCAAATTTCAATGAAAATGAAAAAAAGACCAATACCGTCGTGTATCGCAGGGATTGTTCGCTATGTACCGGCGGCCGAACGGATATGGTCTCTGACTATGCCTGTGAAGTCCCGGTTTCGATTCCTGTCGGAGGGGAGTCGTTAGTATACATCGCTGAAGAGACTTAATAAAGTCGAAACAGTCTGTACGGTGTTCTACATGGCGAGCCATCCTTTGCGGGATTTACTTGTCAAGATTATTTTCTATAATTATCGAATCTTATTCGATACATGCATTTATAATTGCCTTCAAGCAAAATTAAATAATAATTTATTCAACTTGCTTCTATAAAAACAAACATCCAAAATCTTATATATATATATATATATATATATAACTTTCAAAGAAAGAAAAACTTATCAAACCGTCATTTGACTACATTAAATTTATTTCGACCCGAGACTCAATGAGTCTAGTCTCATCAGAAAGTTTTTTAAAAAAATGTTATATATATATATATATATATATATATATATATATATATATATATATATATATAATCAATAGTAATGATATTATGGATGATTTGGACTGATAACTTAAAGTTTCATGGTTATGCAATCCTCAGATGAGTCAAATGGTTGAGATCTTAAGAACCAGTAGTTTTTAAGAATTTATATAAACGTGAAGCGTTTTCACGCGATGGGATGATATAATGCTAAAAATTGTTTTTTAAAACTGTGGCTTGTTTAACGTTTATGTGACGTGGATCATGTTCACGTGATGTAATGTTATGTTAAATCTGTGTTTAAAAAAGATGATAATAAAACAAACTTGCTTTGGTTTTAATGCACGCGGTGTTCAGATGGATTTTTTTTTATATATATAATAAAAGGAGAGCGAAAATTAAGGAATAAATTAGGATCAGGTGGTAAGTGGCACAGTAAAAATTTGTTCAAATGCCTGCATTTCGAAACGAGTTCACTTCTCTTGTTTAATAAGTTTTTGTAATATTCACAATTTTTCTTCTATGCAGAGATCACATTTACGTTGTCCGCCTTTGTATGCCTGGGCTTTTTAATTATTTCCCATTTTATTATATATGGGGGGTGCGTGTGTTTGTTTGTGTTTGTTTGTGTATGGGTGTGTGTGTAAATTCGTATTTAAAAAGACCTTCATTACAGACCGAATGGGACAGAAGGTCAATCTTTAAGCAGTGTACACCAGCCTGCCCTACTATTTATCCATAGCTGAGAAGAAAATACATATGCCTTTATGCTTTCCAAGTTTTTATTTCACATGACTTTCTTATAGCATGTAAATCACGAACAGCTTCGACCAAGATTTAAACTTGGCTCAGCGAGTCCAATTTCTAATACGATAACCGTTACGCTAATTGCACCTCTACAGATTAGTACGCATAGTAGGATATGCATTTTTTACGATCATGGATACATAAATCTATATTCTGGGGTAAAAACGCGCGCGTACACACACACACACACACACACACACACACATATATATATATATATAATATATATATATATATATATAAATCGAACTTGTTGGTAATCCTCGCGGTGAGAAAAAAACAGCAAATAGTTTGATTGTAAAAATATACTATCAAGCATCACCCGGGGAAAAAAAATTTTGGAAAAAAGAAAAGACCAAGATAATCGTACCAACCAAAAAAATAATCTATTGGTACAATATTTGGCCAAAAGAAAAAAACAAATATGTGTATACATATATATATATAATATATATAATATATATATATATATATATATATATATTCATACAAAACCGCCAGGAAACTAAAGCTAATAAGTAAAAAGTGCTCAATATCTAAGTAGAGCGAATAATAAAGATATAAACCTAACGAGTCAGATAAACCTATTAAAAGTTTCGCTTAGTGCTCTTCAGGGCTAAGATCCGACTCTTAGCCTGAAGAGCACTAAGCGAAACTTTTAGTAGGTTTAGTAGGTTATCTGACTCATTAGTTTATCTTTATCTTTATCTTATATATATATATATATAATATATATATATATATATATATATATATATGGGGAGGTGCATAATGTTTCACTAGAGTTAGATACATTGAACAGGAATGTAATTAAGCTGAAAGATATTTCTAAATGCAAAATAACTTTTTTTGATTATTAAGCAAAACTCGGGATGGGTTTATTGTAACGACCCTAGTACAAATCCTGGTCCAGACTGAAAAAATTTGAATCTATCTGCCATCTACTCAGTTGGATATAAGTAAGTAAAGTCGTCGGGGCGGCCTAAAGTCGGTATCAGCCATGCAGCGAGGGAGTCTAACCCCTTTTTAATAGCGCTAGACCAAGGAGATTGTTTTTAGCATCTGAGGTGGAGCGCCACACCTACCATCAGCTCCTTACTTTACCGCACAGATCCCTGTGCTACTCATACGCTGAGTTGGCGGGGTCCGGTATCGAACTAGGAACCTTGTGGTTTCTAGCCGAACGCTCTACCGACTGAGCTAACCCGGCCCCATAGTGGTTTTTGATTCATTCATTTTTGTTAGGTATTGGATTTTTTTAAAACACATTTTTTTTTAAACTCATTTTTCATCTGTTTAACCCATAGATGGCCACTGTAACAATTACTACCATTTCGAGTCAGAGGGACCTAGGAATAATGGCAATAAAGGGGTACACCACAATTCCTCCAACTCTAGAGTTGGAATTTCAGCAATAGATACAGTTTAACGTCATACCCATGAAACTAAGGCCCTCAGCCGCAGCCTTCTAGCACATTTATGATAAAAGGGTTGGGTATTGCCATAAGGACAATAGGATCGGTGATCATATCAGGTGCTAGAGTCTGACGTGACCAGCCGATATATCGCTGGGACTTCTACGACTGTTCGTCTACCCTAAGTAATGGCCAAAACAGTGTTTTGTATATCATGGACTGCTCAGCCACTAGGATTCCGTCATTAAGCACCACGCCAACATGTGGCCCCATTTGGTTGATTTTACTCTTCTGTACAGGTGCAGTAGGCGTATTCTACTGCACCAGCAGGGTGTTTAGTTTTTGGTAACATACAAAGGAATAAAAGTAATTGGTAATTTGCTTGAAGCATTGTTAAGTATGTTATAATATATTAATGATTTGAAGGCAATTACAATGCGTATAAAAAATAAAAACAAAAAGATGTTATTTTTGTCTTATCGATTTACTGACATCTGAAAAATCTGTTAATCCGTAATAAAGGAAGCTAATTTGAATATTTGAGAGATGCATTGGGACAGTGATGTTTTTCCAGTCTGACAACGATCCGACTCACGTTGCACCTTTAGCGCAACAAATGATTAAGGGAAAGTATTTTTCTCAAGATATCTCACCTTTACTATGTCACTACAGCCCTCATTGAGAGGGTGTCCCATCTTGGAGTAGTGTTTAGCAAGCTAATTCTAACAGATTCATTTCTGCTGAATTTGTGTCACGTCCTAACCGTGGCAAACGGGTTTGATAGATATCTGCATCACTTGATGATATGCCACAAATTTCCATCAATTTGACTATCTGCCAATAATATCTAATGTCTTAGAAAATCTCAGGTAGAATTCCAAATAGCAACGCAACTGTCTTATAAAGATATATCATCGAAAATGTAAATTGATAATTTAGACTTTAACTGGAGATGTTCAATATTTGCCCAGAATCGAATTTTATTGATAAAAAATATTTCATTCATTCCCTTAAAATATAAAGAACACATTATACTTTCTGCATTATTTTTATGTTTTAACAATTGATACATACATACATTCTCGGGAGGTCCTCTATGCAGCATCCTGTATCCGCGCAGAGCTGATCGATGTACGTTGATGAGCGATAGGGACGGATGGAGAGAGATTGTCATGGATATCCGCGCTGAGAGCGCGACATGATGATGATGACATACATACATACGTATCTTGTCCAGAAGTTTTAGATTCTGGATCGGTAAGATGAATAACGTGATTACAGGAGGCAGTTCCCCCCGCGACAGTACCTGTTCCCTCGTCTAAAAAGAGCAGGACCGGTTTTATTGCCCGGTAACAATGGTGTCCCAAAAGGGTAATGCTAAAGGTAATACACAAATTTTGCACAAGCCACTTCATGAGCTTCGGTTTGTGCGTGGCTCTCCTGGTTAAAAAAAAGTAATTGTCTTAATCCAGCTTGTTGGGAGGTTAGGAAAATACGTATACATGTATACATACATACTAGGTATGTAGGCGCGTGGTGTAATGGCTCGAGTCGTAATGAAATGCACTCGACGATCCGAGTTCAAATCCTAGACGAGGCTGCCTACATTTCACATAGTGCTTACACCCTTGGGAAAGGTATGTATCTACCTGCTCTCCCTACAGCTATGGGTAAATAGCAGGGCTGACTAAGCTCTTTAATCTTGGTTAGGCAACCAGTCTAGGATAAGGAAAACTTAACAATTTAATCCTGTTAAACTCCACCTAAAATATTGACCTTGTGTCACATCCTGCTTGTACGGAGGGGTTGGTAAATATGTACATACATATTAGATATGGTCAAAATTTAAGTAGGACAGTACTTCTCCTTCTTATCAATCTTTTATAAAAAAATTTAAAAATTGGAAATTATCTCTTATTTTATTTACATATATTTTTTTTAATGAATTTCAATTATAACAATGAAATCAATCCTGTTAAAAATATATCATGGACACAAATTCAATCTCCCTCATCTAGAGCAAGTTAAAATGGAATATTATATCGTATATATATATATATATTTGTGAATAAAAAGGCCTTAAATACCATGGGTTTCGTGGTTATGGACCATTTCCACTCGTGAGTATGGTCCATAACCATGATACCCATTGTATTTAAGGCCTTTTTATTCACAAATAACTTTGCTGTTTACAATAATTAAACATTGAGCTCTCAAACGGAACCTGAACTCTACAACAAACTACTGGTAGAGAATTAGGACCAGCCTAGAATCACCTTCCACCAAGAAACTTGGTACCGCACCAAAGTATATATATATATATATATATATATATATATATATAGCGCCAGCATCATATATTATATATACTGCACACAATGCAGAAATAGCGGATATGTGGGAGAAACATCAACATCCTTAATAAGACTAAATAACCACAAATCCGCTATAAATCTCAAATCCCCGTATAGTACAATAGCACTTCATTTTAACACCTTATCACACAACCTTACACACCTCAAATGCATTTTAATAGAACACGTATTTCCAACAACGCAATCTAGAAAAAAATCAGAATCTAAATGGATTCTAAAATTACAAACACACGTGAAGGGATTGAACGCAGACATCGGAATTCTCCGTTATTATGAATATTTCACAGACGCTGC
>CM042143.1:32050109-32062609 GCA_023376005.1 Doryteuthis pealeii
GAAAATAAAAAGATCGAAGAAAAATAGAATATGAATTTAAGAAACAATGGCCAGAAGATGAGAAAACCGGAAGCTTAGTTTTGGCTATGATGATTGCTATTCCTAAAATTAACTACAGCCGAAACTGATGACTATGAAATTTAAATACGGATTTTTTAAAATTAAGATGAACATTTAAAAAAATATGTGATCGTACTGGAAAGTTGATGTGGTGTACATAGTTTTAGAATGATGCAGAATGGGAAAAGCAAAATGTTTTTGTTTTTCAAAAAATAGAAAAATTCAATAATAAGATTGAAAATAAAAACAGTAAGAAAAATAACTTGTGATTAAATTAAAAGATGAATGACAAAAAGAATAAAAAAATTAAGAATGAAAATAACTGATAATGCTCCATAAAATAGAATAAAGAATCCGATTGACACTACTAGTGCATAAAAGAAAAGTGAGCCGATTTATCGAGAGATATAGTAAGGGATTAGTTATAGGGGTGGATTTTATTTAGCAGAAACCAACAGCTCCTATAGCACCTGACTTCTGATTTAGGTCGGAAAATTAAAACGGAAAGTTTTGGTGGTACCCAATGACAGTTTAACTACAGTCTATGAATTAACATTTTGCGAATTGGGTTACGGCTTTAGGGGATTAAGATTGTTTTTAATTACGTATTGCTTAAAAAAATAAACAACAAAAAACCCAAATTACTATATATTTAATGTTGAAAAATATTTTTTAAACTAAGTTTAATTGAAATTATACATTCCAATACTAACACAAACAACTGTCTCAATAATAGATTCAATAATTAATTCTAATGGTTAATTAAATGTATAGTAATTTGGGTTTTTTGTTGTTTATTTCTTTAAGCAATACGTAATTAAAAACAACATTAATCCCCTAAAACCGTAACCCAATTCGCAAAATGTTAATGCATAGACTGTCATTGGGTACCACCAGAAAACTTTCCGTTTTAATTTTTCGACCTAAATCAGAAGTCAGTACCTATAGCTTAGTCGCCAAAGCAGCTACCGTGATTACCAGGCTACCGAAAGCAGAATCAATATGTTTGTCACACCAAGAGCTTATGTTTCATTATTTTCCCTTATTCTTGCAGTTTCGAGATTTCGGTGAAATGACAAACTGAATTAGTTACTATTATTTATATTTTGAAGGCAATTACAATGCGTATGAAATAGAATAGTGTCCAGTGTCTAATCAATTTCGCATTGGACACTATTTTATTTTATACGCATTGTAATTGCCTTCAAAATATAAATAATAATATACTTTACTTAACAATGTTTCAAGCAAATTATCAAAATACAGTGAATTAGTAAACGATATCATCATCATCATCGTCATCATCATCATCATCAAGTGCAGATAGCATGAATCCCCCCCCTCTCTCTCTCTCTCTCTCTCTCTCTCTCTCTCTCTCGCCATACGTAACTCTCGACTATCGCTCTCGGTAGATCCTCTAAACGGCATTCAGTCTCTGCACAGAGCTGGTCAAGCAACACTAATGTGTTTATACGTGTATATCCTCAGGAGAACGCCTCTGTTTTACCAGCAGCGTCCAGCATGCCTTGTTCGTATTATTTAGATCGTTTGTGCGATGGGAGGTAAGTGGACATAAGGTTGCTGTAATGTAAGGTATTGCTTCTAGGATCTGTCCAAAAGAGCAGATATACCAGTAACTAAAAATTAAAAGATGAAAGAAAATGATAAATATAATTATCATTATTGCTATAGTTGTTGTTATTATAATCCTTGATAATAATAATAATAATAATAATAATAATAATAATAATAATAATAATGGAGATTCGCTTCCGGTTTTTGTCTGTAACAAAAAATACGTCACTGCTTACGTCACATTACCCAACACATAATCCAAGGTCATAACATAGAATAAATATACTCAAAATGTGAGCATGCAACGTTAGACAATCCTCATTGTTTCAATAAATAGATGCCCGGGCGTTATATATTTATATATAGATTGTTTTATTCTAATATAATATTTAAAGTTATCGGAACCGTTTCCATTTCAAATTGCCTTTCTTTCTTTCTTTCTTTTTGTAATGTAAAATCGTCAAATTTATTAAAGGAATAAATTTGACGATTTTACATACTTATGGTACACACTCTATAAAATTGAATTTTCAGCTCCCGTCCCCTCAGGCAATAACTTTCAAAAAAGTATTTTTATACCGCTTGGAGGGTGTCTTTTTATTTTGCTAATCTTATTATAATGGAGATTGTGTGTTTTTCTGTCTGTAACCGAAACTATATTACTACTCAAGTCACAATTCCCTTAGTTATTGATATCACATTCTAAATGATTTTATTTTTATTTTAACCTCTAATTATTAATAAAATTGTGTTACATTATTAATAATGTTAACCATATCTACATACTAACAACATGCAATTATATTTATATATACAACAAATAGCGGTTTATAGTGTGAACGGGAAGGCTAATTTGCATATTGATACTAAAAATTTGATTTTAATAAATATGTGTTTAGTATTATTGATTTCTAATTGTTTGGTTTTATTTTAATGAATATAAGCAAAAATCTCTTCAATAAATCTTAAAAGAAATCCATTAACAAGAAAAAATAACCGTCATTTTATTCTTTACTTCCTCTTTTAACTAAATACTTAAATTAGAAAAAATAACAATGAAAGACGAGAGTGATGGAAGAGTAAGTTTCAGTTGTTCTATTTTTCGATTATACTCCCTCTGTTTCAAATCTTTTTATCTGCATTCTTATTTAGTTTCATTAGTCTTTCTAATTTAATACAATATTTTATTACATTCAAACTTAAATACTTGCACCCGGAGGGTGCATATATTTGCTAGTAATAATAATAATAATAATAATAATCCATCATATAAAGAAAAATAATAGAAGAAACTGTTTATGTTAGGTAAATATCTATGTCCGACTCTGAATTTTTACCAGTATTAATTTTGTTTTCATTTATTTTTTCTCGCTTTCTTAGTATTATTCTTTTGGCCAAACTGCTTTTTTATATCCGACAAATACCATATTCCTTACTCTCCTCCTTCTATCTTCCTTACTCTCCTTTTTATCGTATTATTACCAAGTTTAACTTTACGTAGAGCGGGGAAAATGAAGGCAAATTAGAAGAAGAAGAAGAAGAAGAAGAAGAAGAAGAAGAAGAAGAAGAAGAAGAAGAAGAAGAAGAAGAAGAAGAATCTTAGAAACACAAGGAAAACGAGAAACAAAACGTAGAAAAAGGGAGAGGAAAAAAAAAGAAAAAAGCAGAGAAGAAAAAGAAGAAAAGAGAGAGAGAGAGGGGAAATTAAAAGAAAATATAGAAAGATAGAAGAAAAGAGGGAGAAAAAAAGGAAAGAACAAGAAGCAACAATAGGAAGATAAGAAAAAAGGAAAGTTTACAATAGAACACCAGAGACACTAGAAGAAGAAGAAGAAGAAGAAGAAGAAGAAGAAGAAGAAGAGTCTCAAAAACAAAAGGAAAACGAGAAACAAGAAGAAAAGGAAAGAGAAAAAAGAAAAAAGAGAGAAGAAAAAGAAGAAAAGGGAGAAAGTGAAAAAAAAGGCGAGAAAAATAGAAGAAATGAAAGAAGAAAGAAAAAGACGAAAAGGGAGAAAAAGAAAGAAAAAAGAGGCTACGACATCAGGAAGACAACAAATAAGGAAAGGATACAGTAGAACACCAGAGACAGAAGAAAGAAGAGGAAGAAAGAAGAAAGAAAGAAAGAAGAAGAAGAAGAAGAAGAAGAAGAAGAAGAAGAAGAAGAAGAAGAAGAAGAAGAGAAGAAGAAGAAGAAGAAGAAGAAGAAAAAGAAGAAGAAAGAAGAAGAAAGGAGAAAGAACAAGAAGCAACAACACCAGGAAAACAAGAAAAAAGGAAAGGTTAATGTAGAACACCAGATACACTAGAAGAAGAAGAAGAAGAAGAAGAAGAAGAAGAAGAAGAAGAAGAAGAAGAAGAAGAAAAGTGGGAAAGAAGAAGCAACAACATCAGGAAAACAAAAAAAAAGGAAAGGTTAATGTAAAACACCAGAGACACTAGAAGAAGAAGAAGAAGAAGAAGAAGAAGAAGAAGAAGAAAGTGAGGAAGGAGAGTAATAAGCTTAAAGCGAAATTCAATTAACAAACGAGGAAGAAGCGAAACAAAAAGGTGAGAGAAAGAGGAAGTTACAAGGGAGCAAGGAGGAAATATCTTGCAGTTTTAAATAAGCTTCGCGAACAAAGATGCTGGGAAGATTCAAAGAGGAGTGTTGGGATGGGGGGATGGGGGAGATCAGATTAGGAAGAGGATGTTAGGAGTGTATCTTCTTGCCTATTTCTTAAAGGCAGCAATGCTGAAATCTTTTTTTTCTGAGAGAAGAATGCATTTGCGAACATCGAACGCTGTCTTGGAAAAACAAGTGCCCCCTCGCGTCGCAATTAATCGTGCTATTTCGTTTGGCGGAAGTTGTCCCTCTGAGTGACAGTGGTGCGGCTCGGTTGAATCGCGGCAGGAGCTCAAGAAGAAGAGAAAACTACAAGAGAAAAAGAGGGAGATAGATAGATAGATAGATAGATAGAGAGAGAGAGAGAGAGAGAGAGATAAGAGAGAAAGAAAGAGGTGGAAAGAAAGAGAGTAGGGGTTTTATGTGACGAAGGCTAGAAAAAAGACTCGGGGCTATCAGAGGACTATAGAAAGAAGACAGGACAAAAAAAAGGGGTTGTAACAAGCGCCATGCTTTGTTGGCCCCATTCCTGCCACCGAAAAGCAGCAGGCTCCGGTTTTACTCTAAATAAACATCAAATTTAAAATCAATTGCATCTTCGTTGATTCGCTTGTCTCCCGTGGAGAAACGAAGAAGTAATGCCACAAAAGGTAAATTGTCGCATGTCTAAACAAAGCATCATTATATCCTATTGGAAAATGTTCCTTTCTTCTTCTTCATCTTCTTCTTCTAATCTTCTCTCTTCTTCCACCACCTCCTCCTCCTTGTTCTTGTTCTTGTTGTTGTTGTTGTTGTTCTTCTTCTTCTTCTGGGTCTTCTGGGTCTTCTTCTTCTCTCCTTTCTTCTTCTTCTTCTTCTTCTTCTTCTTCTTCTTCTTCTTCACCACATCCTTCTTCTTTTTCTTCTTCTCCTTCCCTTTCTTCTTCTTCTTCTTCTTCTTCTTCTTCTTCTTCTTCTTCTTCTCCTTTTACTTCCCCCTTCTTCTTCTCCTTCCCTTTCTTCTTCTTCTTCTTCTTTATATATATATTCTTCTTCTCTTTCTTCTTCTTCTTCTTCTTCTTCTTTCTTCTTCCTTTATATATTCTTCTTCTTCTTCTTCTTCTTCTTCTTCTTCTTCTTTATATATTCTCTTCTTCTCCTCCTCCTCCTTATTCTTCTTCTTCTTCTTCCTCTTTACATATTCTTCTTCTTCTTCTTTACATATTCTTCTTCTTCTTCTTCTTCTTCTTCTTCTTCTTCTTCCTTTTTTTGGTCATATTGGCTCCGATTTAGCCATGACAGTAGCAAAATCTAAATTCTGGAATTAAGCCACGTAATCTAGAGAGGCAAGGAGATTCATAAAAGTTGAGGGTTGCATGTTTAGGAGTAAAGGAACAGAAATGGGCAGCTATAGTATCGCGTTCAAATAGGAATTTACAAATAAGGGAACAATATGAACTCGAATAAAAAGAAGAAACAGAAAAGAAAAAAAAAACGAATAATAATAATAATAATAATAATAATAATAATAATAATAATAATAATAACTTATCCCAGCCAGAAGACCAGACGTGGTATTGATTAAGAAGAAAGAGAGAACATTTGCAGTCCCAGCAGATCACAGGGTGAAAACGAAAGAAAACAAAAACAACGGCAAATACCTGAAGCTTGCAAAAAAGTGAGAAAAAAAAACGAGGAATATGATGGTGAAAGTGATATCAACAGTAGTTGGTGTACTTGGGACGGTCCACGAGAGTTTAGAAAACAGACGAGTGGAACTGGAAATCAGACAAAGTATTGAGATCATCCTGACAATAGCATTTGTGATCGTCTAAAATACTCACAGGAGTCCTGGAGACCCTGAGCAGACTTGCTGTCACTCAGCCTCGCGTGAAAGACCACCTGCTTACGCTAGTGTGAAAGACACAAAGAAGGAGAAATACTACTACTACTACTACTACTACTAATAATAATAATAATAATAATAATAATAATAATTCCAGCAGATCACAGGGTGAAGCTAAAGGAAAATGGAAAAATGGACAAGTATCTGGACCTTGCCAGAGAACTCAAAAAGTAATGGAATATGAAAGTGAAAGTGATACCAATTGTAGTTGGTGCACTTGGAACGGTCCCAAAAGGATTGGAAAAGGGTTTGGAAAGTTTGGAAATCAGAGGAAGGATTGAAACCATTCAGAACACTTCACTGCTGCAATCTGCCAGAATACTCAGAAGAGTCCTGGAGACCCGAGGAGACTTGCTCTCACTCAGACTCCAGTGAAAGACCATCAGCTAATGCTGATGTGAAAACTCAAAAGGAGTAAATAATAATAATAATAATAATAATAATAATAATAACAACAACAACTTATAAATATAATGACGATGTACAAGGCATTACATCCGAGGGGTGATATAGACAGAGTATATTGCATTGAAGAATGTGTAGACGCGACCATTCGAGCACTTCGGAAAATAAAAAAAAACGAGCAAGGAAACACTAAGTGAAGCAGCCAGAAGGAACAATCACAACATGTGGACGATCACAAATGTAGATGGGAAGAAAAACAACTATATGGGTACTCCAAGCGACAAACTGAAGAAATAACACATGGGCATGGCTACGAAGGGGAAACCTCAAGAGAGAAACTGAATCTCTTATAATCGCAGCACATGATAATGTCATGAGAACAAATTATACAAAAGCAAAAATAGATGAGAGGCAAAAGAATAGCGAGTGTATAATGTGGAGAAAAAGACGAAACAATTAATCAAATACTTAGCAAATGCAGCAACCTAGCATAGAGAGATTGGTTTGGTTTGTTTTGTTTTACGGCATATCAACCTCAGTGGGTCATTTAATGCCGATAAAGTTTTGAAATAAATCAATTCTTAATGGATAATACATTTTTTTATACATGCATTTTTCTATTTAACCCATAGATGGTACCCTAACAGGTACTACCACTCCGTGTCAGAGTGGACAAGGGAGCAATGGTGATGAAGGGGTGCTCCACATTCCCCAAACCCCCAAAACTGGAACCTTACCATCAGATAGAGGTTAACGTCATTCCCAGGATATGTAGACCCGCAGCCACCGCCTTCTAGCACCCATATGATAAAAAGGGGTTGGGGCTTGCTATAAGGTCAATAGGGTTGGGAAAATCATATAGGTGCTAGGGCTTGACGTGACCAGCCGATTGATCGGAGGGGGCCTCTCCGACCGCCCGTCTAGCCCAAGATAGGGCCAAAGTGGAGTATTGCATGTCATGAACTGCTCATCCACCTGGGCTCTATCCTTAAGCATCACGGGTCGCCACCCACGGCCAACAGGTGGCCCCATTGGGGGAGTCTTACCCCTCTGCAGAGGTGCAGTCGGTGCATTCTAACGCCCCAGCCGACAGGGCGGAGCATAGAGAGAGTACAAGACTAGGTACGACTGGGTGAGAAAAGTGATCCACTGGGAATTGTGCAAGAAATTAAATTTTCACCATACAACTAAAGGGTATATGCACAAACTTATATATCTGATGAAATTGGGCTCTTTTATAGAGTTACAAGCTGAAATAAATTCATAATAGCCATTTGCCGGCTTGTTGAGTTTTTCTCTCCCATTGGAAGTATCTTTATATATATATATATATATATATATATATATATATATATATATATATATATAAGGATTACATTTGGAATTCATATCATAGGACTACAAAATTCTAAAAAATAATTTTTTAAATAATTAAAAATCTGTTTTAAAGTAATAAAAAATTTCATCATTCGCATCTGATGAGTCGGGAGATTTAGACTATTTGTCTAAGCTCCCTGAAATAGACTATGATGCTAAATCTCTAAGTCTTTTGTTATTTCTTTACCCATATATTTGCTCTATGACTCTAACATTAAGAGCACACATTGAGCTCTCAAACTACGACTTGGTTTTGTTTAAATAAACTCTTGTGTCGTAAGGAAGATTTCTTCTCCGGACTTTTGGATTATATATATATATATATATATATATATATATATATATATATATATATATATATATTTATATATATATATATTCTGGCATGATTATTATCACTAAAATACGTCTTTTCAACGTAATGCGCATCCGAAAAGCTTGTGTTATTGACAATAATCGTCTCCCGTGATGCTTTCTCAATATTCCAATAATTCTTTGCGAACGCTAGATACGATGCTCCGCTAAATGCATGGGCAAACTTTCCTTTTAATGAAAACTTTATTCTTCCGTTTGGAATCGTTTTGACATTCTGAAATAACGACCAGTTTTTGCTTTTGTTACCAATACGCAGAATTCACTTCTCATTTCTCGTAACAGTTTAATGAAGAAATGAGAGGGGTTTATTCTTGGTCATCAGACTGTTTCAAAACGGTTGAACATGGAGATAAATTCTCTGGTGGGAATCTATAGGGAATCAAAAATCCCTTTCATTCTGGTTCTCCTTGATAGGTTCGGGTATTGTTGAACGGATACACTGCATGTTTTTATTTAATCTCTTATGCTTTAACGAATATTTGCTTCAATAGAAATCTTCAAAAGATTATTATCTAAAATGGCTGCACCGAAATACTGACTATTACGAAAACGATAACAGGCTTTAAAGTTTGTAAAAGTATCGCAGGGCTTTGTGAAGTGACTGCACCAATGTGCACATCGTAAACATCCATTTTCTTCTCTCTATTATGCTTTACTGCTTTAGGGACACTTATTGCGCTTAGTCACAAAAAGCAATGGAATACGTTAGAAACGTTGATTGGTTGGTTGTTTTTATGGCAAATCAACTCTTTGATTTGGTTTGTTTGGTTTGTTTTGTTTTACGGCATATCAACCTCAGTGGGTCATTTAATGCCGATAAAGTTTTGAAATAAATCAATTCTTTTATAAATACATTTTTCTATTTAACCCATAGATGGGACCCTAACTGGTACTACCATTCCGGGTCAGAGTGGACCAGAGAGCAATGGTGATGAAGGGGTGCTTCACATTCCCCAAACCTCCAAAACTGGAACCTCACCATCAGATAGAGTTTAACGTCATTCCCGGACATGTAGACTGCAGTCACCGCCTTCTAGCACCCATATGATAAAAAGGGGTTGGGACTTGCCATAAGGGCAATAGGGTTGGGAAAATCATATAGGTGCTAGGGCTTGACGTGACCAGCCGATTGATCGGAGGGGGCCTCTCCGACCGACCGTCTAGCCCAAGATAGGGCCAAAGTGGAGTGTTGCATGTCATGAACTGCTCATCCACCTGGGCTCTATCCTTAAGCATCATGGGTCGCCACCCACGGCCAACAGGTGGCCCCATTGGGGGAGTCTTACCCCTCTGCAGAGATGCAGTCGGCGCATTCTAACGCCCCAGCCGACAGGGCGGCAACTCTTTGAGGTTATTTAATGCCAGATCTTTTTTGGTGTTTATGTATGATTTGTAAGCGAATGGTTTGTTGTTGAGTATGTTTTTGAGTGAGACAGACGAAAAAAAAAACTTTCCCCATGACCAGGTGAAGTTTTTTATTCAATTATTTATTGTAATAATTTAGAGATGGTAGGTTTAATCGTGGCGCGCTGAGAATCAGAAAGACGTTAATAAAGACAGACGATACACACAGAGACAATATAATTGTTGTGAGGTTTTAAGGGGTCAAATAAAAACAAAACGACGAGTAACAAATGTAGGAAAATGTATTAACAAAAAGTAGACAAATACAATACAGAGAAGCGGGAATTACGTCCGACAAATAGAATTGTGAGCTGACTCGCATTGGCTTTCTCTCAAGCCACAATTGTCCCTGTTACTTATAGTAACCCGCCGACGCATTCCGTTAGTCTTATAGGGTGTATCAACTATAACAATAATCATAAATCCTAATTCTATGAAAATTTTCAATTTATTATCATTTATTTATTGCAAGCAAACTAGCATCTACTCGGAAGTGCTTTTCAAAATAAACAAACAAACGCAAAAGAAAATATTACATAATCTCATTTCATTTTGGTTCGATTCTACGATGTGATAACCATTGGGCTATTCCATGCCGACGACGCCTTGTCCGTTTATTCTTGTCGGGTATTCAATGTTTTTCAAATTCAATTTTTTAAAACACTTTATTAGAACGCGATTATATTTGATCTGTTTAACACATAGATGGGACCATAACAGGTTCTACCACTCCGGGTCAGAGTGGACTTGGGAGTAATGGCAATGAAGGGATATTCCTCATCATACCCAGGACACTAAGACATTCAGCCGACCCCTAGCACATATTTGATAAGAGTTGTGGTTTGTCTTGAGAGCAATACGGCCGGTACAATCATATGAGGTGACAGGGATGGATGGGACCAGTTGATTAATCTCCGACCGACCGTCTATCACAAGTAAGGACCAAAGTGGAGTGTTGCATTTCATGGACTGCTCAGACATAAGGATTTCGTCCTTAAGCAACACGGTTTGCCAGCCGTGGCCAACAGGTGGGTCCATTTTTTTTTGGGGGGGGGGTCTTGTTACGTTGTGATACTCACGGTACTAAAACTCCGATAAAAAATCATAACACGAGAAACATGTCGTCACAACTCCCAGCCTTTATTAACGTGCTCGTCTAGTGGCTTCTACCAGGGAGGAGGGGAGGCAGAGAGAACGAGAGAGAGAGAACACTACTAGATTACTGGGCTCTAATGAGGTCTGTCCCCCACGACGGACGCCGGCAAAAAGAGCTGAAGCCTTTCTTCCTTCCCCCACGTCACCACGTGACTTCCGGTCAACACCCGACTTCCGGTCAACACCCGACTTCCGCTTGCCCCTCAATTCTTCGTTCGGGGTCACGCTACGGTCAAAACCATCGCTCTCCTCTTTTGGGTCATCACTATTTTTTAAGCCTTTGTTATTTATTCCTCCTCCTTCCATTAGCAGTTCTAGCTCACAAAAGTCAGGAATATACCCATTTTACAACAGGTCTTACCTCTCTGAAAAATGCAATCGGCTCATTCTATTGTCTCAGCCGAGAGAACCTGGTTATGGAGAGAGAGAGAGAGAGAGAGAGAGAGAGAGAGAGAGAGAGAGAGAGAGAGAGAGAGAGAGAGAGAGAGAGAGAGAAACGCCAACAAATTGTGAAATAATATATAAGGAAAGTGAATAACAAGAAAAACACTCAATTCAATTAATATTCCGTCTCTGACAGAGAAAGGAAAAAAACTTTGGAACATGATGGTTCTATCAATTGTAGTTGGAGGCTTGGAACATTCACTAACGTTTAGGAAAAATAACTGGTGACATTGGAAATCAGAGGGAGAATCGAGACCCTCTATTTTACATTGTTAAGATCAGCTAAAATACACAGAATAATCTAGGGAAATAATAATATAATAATAATAATAATAATAAAATAATAATAATAATAATAATAATAAAATAATGCCATAAGGACAAACTATATCAAAGCGAAAATTGATAAGACCCATCAAAATAGTAAATATAGACTTTGTGGTAATAGAGACGAGACTGTAAACCATGTACTATGTGAATGTAGCTAACTAGCACAACGGGAGTACAAAACTAGACCTGACTGGGTAGGGAAGGTGATCCACTGGGATTTATGCCAAAAAAATTAATTTTGACCATACAACAAAATGGTATATGCATAAACAAGAATCTGTTCTTGAGAACGAAACGCATAAAATTCTCTGGGACTTTGAAATAAAAACTGATCACATTATCCCAGCAAGAAGACCAGACCTAGTGTTGATAAACAAAAGAAAAAGGACTTGTCAACTGCTGGATTTTGCAGTGCCAGCAGATCACAGAGTAAAGCTAAAGGAAAATGAAAAAATGGACAAATATCTGGACCTTGCCAGAAAACTGAAAAAGTTATGGAATATGAAAGTCAAAGTTATACCAATTGTAGATTGTGCACTTGGAACGGTCCCATCAGCATTGGAAAAGGGTTTGGAAAGTCTGGAAATCAGAGGAAGAATTGAAACCATTTAGAACACTGCACTGCTGCAATCTGCCAGAATACTCAGAAGAGTCCTGGAGACCTGAGGAGACTTGCTGTCACTCAGACTCCAGTGAAAGACCATCAGCTAATGCTGATGTGAAAACTCAAAAGGAGTAAACGATAATAATAATAATAATAATAATAATAATAATAATAATAATAATAATAATAATAATAAGAAGAAGAAGAAGAAGAAGAAGAAGAAGAAGTGGTAGATTTTGCAGTCATAGCAGATATCAAAGTGAAAGAAAAAGAGAAGATAAAAA
>CM042143.1:32065109-32072609 GCA_023376005.1 Doryteuthis pealeii
GAATATCTGGGTGGGATTTTAAACTTTTAGAACAACCCTCGGGTTATATTGTTTAATTACTAGTATATTGAAGGTGGCATGCAGTGAAACTTGTGCGTGAGATATTTTAAGTGGAAAGTGTTGGGATTTTAGGATATAAGGCGTGTGCCAAATGGTCACTTCTACTTATTGACTCGCCGACTACCATGTGACCAGCCTGTTGTCCAATCACTGGCAGTGCTCTGCTGCTGTTGTTGTTATTTATACTGGCTGATTCTAATCTTAGCTCACAACTACTTGGATCTTCTTGGACGACGGACCTAAAGGATTCTATATCACAGGACTTATTCATTCACCAAAGGATTCTATACCACAGGACTTATTGACTTACCAAAGGAATCTATATCACGGGACTTATTCACTTACCAAAGGATTCTATAACTCGGGACTTACTTATTTACTTTGAGTTCTTTCCAACTGGCCAAGGATGTCGGCCAGATACTTAACAGAAAGAGGCAGCCCATGCCCCAATCCAATCCCGCAGTTAGTCCAGTGGCAGGGCAAAGTATTAGACGACTGGGCTGGCGAGCTGCTGCAGGGTGCTGTCTCAGGTAGTATTGAGTCACTTCGCGAAAGACAAGCCTCCCTGGAAGCCCCAGCGCTTGCACCCAAGCACCAGCTTGTGTCGGGGATTTATGTGAGGTACAGTTTAGTTTCAATATGAGGACACTTTGCATAAGTAAGAGGTGGGGCAGACTGACAGTTAACAACATAAAAAACAAAGGTAGCGAACCGAGTTCTAATTCCGGCAAAGTTTTTATTTCATTTTATGCAATATTAGAAGCCTCAATCTACTTGATCTAGTTCTAGATATCTGGTTCTAAATCTTTTCCCGCCATGTCGGCTAGGGCATTAGAATGCGCCGACTTCACCTCTGCAGTGGGGTAACTCTCCCAATGGGGCCACCTTTTGGCCGTGTGTGGCGACCCGTGATGCTTAAGGATAGATCCCAGGTGGATGAGCAGTTCATGACATGCAATACTCCACTTTAGCACTATATTGGGCTAGACGGGCTGTCGGAGAGGCCACCTCCGAACAATCGGCTGGTCACGTCAAGCCCTAGCACCTATATGATTTTCCCAACCCTATTGCCCTTATGGCGAGCCCCAACCCCTTTTTATCATATGGGTGCTAGAAGGCGGTGGCTGAGGGTCTACATGTCCTGGGAATGACGTTAAACTCTATCTGATGGTGAGGTTCCAGTTTTGGAGGTTTGGGGAATGTTGAGCACCCCTTCATCACCATTGCTTCCTGGTCCATTCTGACCCTGAGTGGTAGTACCTGTTAGGGTCCCATATATGGGTTAAATAGAAAAATGTATTAATAAAAAACTTGTAATATCCATTAAGAATTGATTTATTTCAAAACTTTATCGGCATTAAATGACCCACTGAGGTTGATATGCCGTAAAACAAAACAAACAAACAAACAAAATCTTTTTTTTTTTTGTATTTGTTATGTTCCGATTAATGGGACGACAGTTCTTAAAAGTAAATATTCCTATTTAGCATCCTCTCAACGGAGCTTAGAAGAAGAAGAAGAAGAAGAAGAAGAAGAAGAAGAAGAAGAAGAAGAAGAAAAAGAAGAAGAAAGAAGAAAGAAAAGGCGAGAAAGAATCAAAAGAGGAAGAAGAAAGAAGAAGATAGAAACAAGAAAAAGAGGAAGAATAAAGAAAGAGAAAGAAAAAGAAGAGAAAGAAAGAAAAAGAGAGAAAGAAGAGCGGGGAAGAAGAATGGCGACAGACATAAAGACTTTAGTATATTTAGTAGCTCAAAACATACACCCTCACATTGGGAGTCAGGGAAGGGACAGTTGCTCCGGGACGCAGATTCATGTGTTTGTTTGTGTGTGTGTGCCCCCCACAGTGTGCTACTGCAAAATTACCTTAATCCCAAAACCACTGCGTTGCTATAACATTGAAATATATTTCCTAACTTTTGCCACTCTATTGTATCCCCTGCGGAAGGTTTATACCCATTCAAAAAGGGTTATCCAAGATATTATACTAAACTGGAACTGATAGTAAGGCTCTGGGGAATGTGGAGTAACCCTTCATAGCTATTACTCTCAGGTCAACTCTAAGTTGTAACACCTGTTACGGTCCCATCTATAGGTCAAATATATCTATTTGATTCTTTTTAGTATTAGAGAAGAATACCTAATCCCATATATCTGTAAATTATTTGTATTAAGAAAAACTTACATCAAGTTAAAGTTGTTTGTTAAAGATTATTATTATTGGTTACATGAAGCCATATAACTAAGCGCGTGGTGTAATGATTAAAGTCAGTGGAAATGGAGTCGTCGCCCCTAGTTCAAATCCTGGGCGTGGTAATTGCATTTCACTTAGCGCTAATACCCTTGGCAAAGGTATGAATCCTACTCTCCTATGGGTAAATAGTAGAACAGACTGGGCTCTTTAACGGGACGGGGTCCAGTGAGCTTCGGCCTCTGGACCGGTGAGGTGTTAAATTAATAGCGTCGATCCCAGAGGGCCATCCCTCCAGGCAATACCTGCCCCTTTGGGGACAGGGCTGGGTTTATTGCCCAGCGCCTGAGGCGCCCACTTGAGGGGAATGCCGATGGGATTGACGCAATTTTTGTTCTCTCCCACCCACTAGCTTCGGCTTGTGGGTGGGCCCACGTTAAAACGGAGCCTTGTGCCCAGACCATACAGGTGGAGTATGAGACAAATAAACTCCAGCTATGGGTAAATAGTAAGGTAGACTGGGCTCTTTAACCTTGGTTAGGCAACCGATCTAGGAGAAGGAAAACTCTGATTTCAAACCTGTTAAACCCCGCTTAAGAAATTGACCTTGTGTCACATCCTGCTCGTGCGGAGGGGTTGGTAAATATATACAACTATGCGCAAATAATTATCATCACATAGCAATAATTAATTGAAATCATATCATTGTGTATAAAATAATAGATTTAAATGGGAATACTTGAAACATAAAACTGAACACATTAATTGTATTAGATAGAAATATAGAGTCTGGTTAGCTCAGTCGGTAGACCGTTGGGCTAGAAACCACAAGGTTCCTAGTTCGATACCGGCCCTCGCCAACTTAGTGTATGAGTAGCACAGGGATCTGTGCGATAAAGTAAGAAGCTAATGCTAGGTGTGTCGCTCTACCTCAGACGCAAAAACAATTTCCTTGGTCTAGCGCTACTAAAAAGGGGATAGGCTCCCTCGCTGATTTGCTTGATACCGACATTAGGCCACCCCAACGACTTTACTTACTTAGATAGGAATACTTGATACTACCGACTGAGCTAAGTCGGCCCTTTGATGTAGCTGTGTGCAAACAACTCTCAATAAACAAATACACAAAAATATAAACATAAACGTACAATAGATGCAATTCTTTAAACTCTTGGCATAAAATAAATCAAACGGATTGAAATGCCGTTAAAACCCAATCAATTTATACTAGGGACTGGTAAACTGAGCCTAAAATGTGTTTTTGACAAAATGACTTTAGCCCCCCTACAGAAAATAATTTACCAAAAATCAGGAAATTATTGGATTTTGATGAGATTTTCAGTGTTTATGTGTCGAGGAATGATCTTTATAATGCATTATTCATTTTATTTCAAAACTTTCTCATTTTTTTCAGGTCACTTAATTTTGACCCCCCTTATGCTGGGGGCGTAAAATTGTTTCGAGTTGGTCCTTGACTGATACTAATTACAGTATAAATAAAGAGATAAAAGACCGAAGTTATGAATAGAAACCAAAAAAAAAAAAGTTTTTACGTTTGCGCTTCTATGAGAAAATAAGTACCGAAAATCTAAAAATATAATGTGAAAAAATAATAAATAATTAATTTTTTGGAGATTTCTTTTTTACTCATTTGGATAATTATTTAATTGGCTATTATTTTATAAAAGAAAAAAATCATACATCGATGTTTTTTCTACTTAAAAAGGGGAGGGGGTACATTTTCAATCGAGTTTTTCTTCAAAACTTATTACTTTCGTCTAAAAAAATAAGGTTTGCATTAAGTAGATATTTATTTTTAGAATCTAAAAATATAACATTTTAAACTTAACATTAGGATTTTCATATTTTAAATGAATTTTATGTATTCATTTTTCATAGAAAAAATACTAAATTAAAGTTTTGAAATAAAATAACTGATGCATTATAAAATTTATTAATTGTTAAATCAATACTGAAAATTTCATTAAAATCGGATAATTACCTGATTTTTGGTAATTTTTTTTTTCATCCCAAATGTTACGTTAAAATTTTAAACAAGCGCCTAAAAACCATTGAAAAACAGCCAAAATGGCGTCGGCGAACAAAATTGACCAAAACAAATATTTTTAAATCTTTTAAAAATAAACTGCATATGTAATGATACTTTTCTTTTTTAATGATGGTTATTATGGTATTACTTATCGATTTGGACAAAGTTTAACCTTAAATAATAGATTTAATTATACTTAATTCGCTTTTAAAACTCGTAGTATCCGATTTTTTTTGCTAGTCCCTAATTTATACCATATAACTATGCACAAATAATGTATAATATTCAAATAGTTACTTAAAATAATATGATTGTGTATATATATTTACCAAACCCCTCCGTCCGAGAAGGATGTGACACAAGATCAATTTCTTAAGCGAAGTTTAACCAGTTTGAATTCAGAGTTTCCTTCTTCTAGACTGGTTACACAGCCAAGGTTAAAGAGCCCAATCTGCCCTACTATTTACCCATAGCTGAAGGGAGGTTATTAGCGCTATGTTAAATGCAAACATCCACGTCCAGGATTTGAATGCTGGGCTACGACTCTAACCATTACACCACGTACTACCACACATATGATTTTTATAAGCTATTAGTAGTTATATGAATACGTGAAACAATATACCTGTACGAAATGTATTTGTATCATATTTCGGCATTTAATATCTCATAAGGGTTTGATATGCCTTTAAACAAATCAACCAACTTAAACCTATCTATCTCTAATTGCATCGTACTTTCTTTTTTTTAGTTTAAAAAACAACGTATCACATTATTATTTATATTTTTGCTTGAAGGCAATTACAATGCGTATATCGCATAAAATTTGATAATTATAGAAGATAATAAAAACAAGCGAATTTCGGTTAATAATTATTCTGTGTGTAGAACATCGTACAGACTGTTTCAATTTTATTAAGTCTCATCAGCGATGTATACTAACGATTTCAGCATGATAGTCAGAAACCATACTGCTTCGGCCACGACACAGCACGGGAAAATCCTTGCGAAATTAACCTGTCAATGATACTGATACGTCTCTACCATATGAGGTAAGGGGACGTTGAGTGAATGATAACAAACACGGGTCTTATGCTCTTCGGCGAAGGAAATAAGATTTTTGGATGTTTGTTTATTTTAGAAGCATGTATCATATTTACTTATACGTCATGATAGGAGTACTTGATATTATATAACTGTAAATTATTTGTATTAATAGTAATAAAAAAATCCTTTCACTGATATAACAAGACAATTTGAGATGTTTTACGAACTATTAAGGTTGGCAGAATAAAAGAAAGGTTTACGATCGATTAAACTTCTCACCTACAAATACACCAGCTGGGTAGACAGTAAAAGTAAACAGAAAATAATCTATCTATCTATCTATCTATCTATTGCAGAGTGTTTGTTTCTATCTATCTATCTATCTATCTATCTATCTATCTATCTATCTATTGCAGAGTGTTTGTTTCTATCTATCTATCTATCTATCTATCTATCTATCTATCTATTGCAGAGTGTTTCTATCTATCTATCTATCTATCTATCTATCTATCTATCTATCTATCTATCTATATTTCTATCTATCTATCTATTGCAGAGTGTTTGTTTCTATCTATCTAACTATCTATCTATCTATCTATCTATCTATTGCAGAGTGTTTCTATCTATCTATCTATCTAACTATCTTTCTATCTATCTATTGCAGAGTGTTTGTTTCTATCTATCTATCTATCTATCTATCTATTTATCCATTGAAGAGTGTTTCTATCTCTCTCTCTCTCTCTCTCTCTCTCTCTCTCTCTATATATATATATATATATATATATATATATATATATATATATATATATTGCAGAGTGTTTGTTTCTATCTATCTATCTATCTATCTATTGCAGAGTGTTTCTATCTATCTATCTATCCATCTATCTATCAATCTATTGCAGAGTGTTTCTATCTATCTATCTATCTATCTATCTATTGCAGAGTGTTTGTTTCTATCTATCTATCTATCTATCTATCTATCTATCTATCTATTGCAGAGTGTTTGTTTCTATCTATCTATCTATCTATCTATCTATTGCAGAGTGTTTGTTTCTATCTATCTATCTATCTATCTATCTATCTATCTATCTATCTATTGCTGAGTGTTTCTATCTATTTATCTATCTATCTATCTATCTATCTATCTATTGCAGAGTGTTTGTTTCTATCTATCTATCTATCTATCTATCTATCTATCTATTGCAGAGTGTTTCTATCTATCTATCTATCTATCTATCTATCTATCTATTGCAGTGTGTTTGTTTCTATCTATCTATCTATCTATCTATCTCTCTATCTATTTATTGCAGGGTGTTTTGTTTCTATCTATCTATCTATCTATCTATCTATATATCTATCTATCTATTTATTGCAGTGTGTTTCTATCTATCTATCTATCTATCTATCTATCTATCTATTGCAGTGTGTTGTTTCTATCTATCTATCTATCTATGCAGAGTGTTTGTTTCTATCTATCTATCTATCTATCTATCTATCTATCTATCTATCTAATCTATCTATCTATCTATCTATCTATCTATCTATCTATCTATTGCAGAGTGTTTGTTTCTATCTATCTATCTATCTATCTATCTATCTATCTATCTATCTATCTATTGCTGAGTGTTTCTATCTATTTATCTATCTATCTATCTATCTATCTATCTATCTATTGCAGAGTGTTTGTTTCTATCTATCTATCTATCTATCTATCTATCTATCTATTGCAGTGTGTTTGTTTCTATCTATCTATCTATCTATCTATCTATTTATTGCAGGGTGTTTGTTTCTATCTATCTATCTATCTATCTATCTATCTATCTATTTATTGCAGTGTGTTTGTTTCTATCTATCTATCTATCTATCTATCTATTGCAGTGTGTTTGTTTCTATCTATCTATCTATCTATCTATCTATCTATTGCAGAGTGTTTGTTTCTATCTATCTATCTATCTATCTATTGCAGAGTGTTTCTATCTATCTATCTATCCATCTATCTATCAATCTATTGCAGTGTTTCTATCTATCTATCTATCTATCTATCTATTGCAGAGTGTTTGTTTCTATCTATCTATCTATCTATCTATCTATCTATCTATCTATCTATCTATCGATTGCTGAGTGTTTCTATCTATCCATCTATCTATCTATCTAT
>CM042143.1:32085109-32125838 GCA_023376005.1 Doryteuthis pealeii
TCAGAATTAATTCTTCACTAGAATCCAAAAGCACAAGCAGTCGATTGAAAAATAAAATACAGATTTGAAATGTACACACTACAACGTTCTCTACTCGTTAATAGTAATTTTTCCGGACATTTAGCCACTATAAACCATTGTGGATATATCCTTACATTTGCTACGGTTAAGAATCCCTTATTTAAACTAAATGAGACCAATCGCCCGAAAAATTGGTAATAGTTATTTTTTTCTGAATTTTACTTAAAATTTACCTGGATTTCTAAATAATTTTCTAAAATGTCTTGCTTTTGGAATGGAAATAGACGTCTAATGATTCATAGCTATACCAATTCCAGATACAAAACTAGTTCAATTGATCTTAGCAATTATTTATTTACTAGTTGTTTACATAACCTGTAGTAGAATTTATTTAGAAAACAAGGGGAAAGCAAAGCTTTCACTTAAAAACAAGGAGCGTTCATTAAACGAGTTATTTATTAAAGTTTATCTTTTTTTCTGGGGGCGTTGTCTGTGGAGTAGAGGCTAACGTGCTGGATTGAAATAGCGTAGTAAGTGAGTTCGATTTCTAGTAACGCTATTTCGTTTACTTTCAGACTAATAACCTCACGATATGTATGAACCTGGTTCCTCTATGGATTAAAAAGTGCAAGGTTGACAATGGCTATAGATATGAATACGGACTTTTAAAATTTCTTCACCACCTGAGGAAAAAAAATCTTCAACGTGAGAATCCTAAATTTGTGGCATTAGTAAGAATTCCCCTCAAGCTCAGAGTAAATATTAGGGCAGACTGGGTTCTTTAACCTAGGTTAGGCCACCAGTGTAGAAGAAGGAAAACTTTAAATTTAAACTTGTTGAATTCCGCTTAAGTAATTGACCTTGTGTGACCTACTATTCGTGTAATAAATATGTACAACATACTAATAATTTAATTCTGATAGAAACTTTCTCTTAGTAAACAACGGATCAAAAATATTTAGTTTCAAAATGTTTTTAAATATTCGAAAACTACCATATGAAACGCATTGAATTAAATAAAAAAATAAAAGAAATCAACTAATCATTGTATTTAGAATACATTTTCGGTTATCATTAAATAAATATTGTGGTTCGTATCCTTAATAATCAATTTAATGTATTTTTAATTTATAAAGTTATGTATGAACCATGAAATTAGGAAATAAAATCAAAACATGAAAATAGAGGACCTAATATGTATGAACTAGAATTTATCACATTAATTGTCATTAATATTTGTTATGACCTGTTTAAGGGTCAATAAATAATAACTCAACACGGGTATAAAATGTAGGGAACAGATTGTATTCAGCAATATATATCAATGTACAATGGAAGGGTTTCCTTGTTATAGTTACACGGAGAACATGTAGCTTTACTCTGTTAAATATATACCCTTTGGGTAAGTCCATGTTCGTGTCATAAGTGAGTCACCTACAACAATATTGTTATATGAATTTATTGTCACCACTGTATATCTAAGTCGATATAATATATATATATATATATATATATATATATATATATATATATATATATATATATAACAACCCCTCCGCACGAGCCGGATGCGACACAAGGTCAATTTATTAAGCGGAGTTTAACAGGTTTGAATTCAGTTTTCCTTCTCCTAGACCGGTTGCCTAACCAAGATTAAAGAGTCCAATCTGCCATACCATTTACCCATAGCTGGAGGGAGAGTAGGCTTCATACATTTCCCAAGGGTATTAGCGCTAAGTGAAATGCAATCACCATGTCCAGGATTTCAAAATGTGTGTGTGTGTGTGTGTGTGCGCGTGTGCGTGTGTGTGTGTGAGTGAGAGAGAGAATCTACATATGCTATATCCCCAATAATGTGAACTTTTTATTTATAAATATAGTAAACTACATTTTATATATATATATATATATATGAATAAGATATAATGAAAAAACAAACGATGTTTACAACTGAAATAGGCTCATCAGAAGAGAAAGTGTACAAACCGTTTCGGGGCCCAATTCTCTTGACGGTTTAAAAAGTAACACTCGGCCCATCCTCAACTAATATGAGGACCCTATTGCATTATAATGTATCAACCGCACATGGGTCGGTCATCAACAAAAATATAAGACGGGAAAAAGACCGTTAGTAAAAACAGAACGCTGCTAGTCAAACGTTGGAATTAATCAAAAAAAAAAAAATTCATAAAATTCATTTTATTTTTAAATAAAATTGATATTATTTTTAATACAGACAGCAAAATTTTTTTTTTTTTTTGATTAATTCCAACGACTTACTTACTTACTTATATATATATATATATATATATATATATATATATATATATATGTATATATATATAATAAATGGAAATAAATCCGACATTATGATTGAAAATAGATGGAAATCATATGATAATAGTAGTAAGCTGACAGATCTGTTTCGACCTTTTATAAAAACGGTCTTCAAGAGCAACTACGTTGATGAAAGAAAAAAAGAGGAATAGTTAAACGTTTGGCAGATTATATATATATTATATATATATATATATATATATATAGAGAGAGAGAGAGAGAGAGAGAGAGAGATGAGAGATGAGAGGTATCTAAAACTTGGTAGTAAGGGATGATTCGATATGTGATTTCTAAGATACACTGTATTATCATTGTATGATCCAGTATGTATAAATACAGTGAATCTTTAAATCACTAAAAAGAGCACAATGTATAATAATCTTTTTAGATTATATACAGAACAATATTTATCTTAGAAAGGAAGGAAGAACTCAACACCGTTATTCCATAATAAATTTATTTCGACCAAAATTGGGGCCTTTATAAACTTTATCAACTATATCAAATATATTAAAATGCTCGAAATAAATTTATTATATATAAGCCTAAGCGATATGTTAAATTTTCTAAATATGAGAAAAAATAAACAGAAGGGGAAAAAAACAAAATTATTCGTACAGAATAAAAGAATTGAACAATTAATAATCAATACCATCTTGTTGTAATCTTTTTCTATAGATTTTCTGATTTCTGATTTTCTGAAATTTGAACAAGACTTTTCGGTGTTTTTCTCCATTTTTTAAGGATTACACGTTCTAATTCCTGAAGGTTTTTTGGTGTCCGCCAATTTATTTGAACTTTCAATTCTCGCCGGAAATTTTTAATAGGATTCAACTCAGGCCTCTTTGATGTAAATGGCAGAACTGTAAATTCCTTCTTTTGAAACCACATCGTCATTTATTTAGATATAATATATTAATAATTTGAAGGCAATTACAATGCGTATAAAAAATAAAAACAAAAAGATGTTTTTTTGTCTTATCAATTTCATCACCAGAGGTATATATAACAAATGTACGTTCTTACGTTTTTCTTTGTGGGGTTATAATTTCTCTTCTTATTTCTTTTTCCTCTCCTTTTTTTTCCTTTTTTTTCCTTTTTTTTCCTATTCTTTTTCCTTTTTTCTCTTTTTCCTTTTTTTCTCTTTTACCTTTTTTCCTTTTTTTCTCTTTTTCTTCTCTATTTCTATTTCTATTTCTTTTTTTTAAATGTGTGTTTGGGATCATTATCTTACTGCAAAGTAAATAACCGACCTAGAGAAAGATTCTGCGATGAACCTTGGAGGTTTTCATCCAGAATTTTGATATAGATTTCATTATTTGTCTTCTTGTATTTAATTGTCTATTCCCCCATGAACTAAAACAACCCAAAACATCATCGGACTACCACCATATTTTAATGTTCGCACTGTTTTCTTTGGGGGGAAGCTAACATCTTTTGTCCATCATTATATCCAAAAACCTCAATTTTTGTTGATTCACTCCATAGTATTTGTTCCCAAAAGCAATTTTCTTTGTCCAAGAACGTTTTGGCATTATTAATCCGAGTATGAGACGGACAATATATGCAGGACACTGCTGGAGAAGCAAGGATGAACTCATAAGCGGCGTTCTCCTGTGGAAGCCAACACATGGACATTCAAGTGTGGGGCGCCCAGCAAGGACCTACATTGACCAGCTATGTGAAGATGCTGGCTGCTCCGCAGAGGAGCCCCCAGGTGCAATGAATGATAGGGAAGGTTGGCGAAAGTTTGTCATATATACCCGTGCTGCATGCGCGACATAATGATGATAATGATGAATATGAGATGGTTTCAGAAGAGCGGTGGTCGGTGTTCATACAACCCATTTCTTTTTAAAGAACGTTGTATTGTGCAAGTACTTTCGTTGATACTCATCGAAGCCAAACTTTTGGCAATGTCTTTCAAAACAACGATTGGGTTTATATCAACTTCGCGGTAGAGTTTTCTTGCAGTTATCGATAACAATTTGGGTTTTCTTACACGCCCAGACAAATTTTCTCTTGTGCTAAACTATTTAAAATTCTTCATAACGAATTGTACCGTACATCTATGGATTGCTAACCGGTTTGGAATAGTGCGGTAATTATATACCGACTTGTAAAAGGATGTGAAAACACCACAACACGCTGTTAAAGTGAAAACATTTTATAACATAGCTGATATTGAACAATATTTCGATTTTATGAAAATCATCTTCAGAGCTTGTTTATACTCCGTATTGTTAAGAGCGGAGACAAAAGTCATATGATTTCAAAACAAAAACCTTGATGTTGCAAAAAAGAAAAAGAAAAGTTATACAATAGTTTCGAATGTGAGCACTTCCGCCGCTTTTTTCTCTGTCATCAGATTATGTATATCTTATTGTAACAGTTTTTTTTAAAAAAGAAGATATATTAACAAGTTTGAGACTAGAAGAATTCTCTTATTCAAAACGGGATGAGTATTAGCCTGTTTACGGTTGGTCTTCAACAGATTTATAGAAAAAGAATTTTTATTTTTGTAATTAATATTGTAAATTTTCTATTTTTTGGTTTTCTTATATATAAAGTAAAAAAGTATGAACGATTGTAAGGTTTTATTTTTAGGATAATGTGAAAATTAAAATTTCTTGGGAAGTATATAACGGAAAATGTCATGTGAAGGGGATTTTATGGTTTCTGACAACATTTTTTTTTTTGCAACATCAAGGTTTTTGTTTTGAAATCATATGACTCTTTTCTCCGCTCTTAACAACACGGAGTATAAACAAGCTCTGAAGATGATTTTTATAAAATCGAATTATTGTTCAATATCAGCTATTTATACAAGGTTTCCACTTTAACAGCATATTGTGTTGTTTTCATATCCTTTTATATATACTCATACCGTCGGATTCATTTCCTTTCTTTTAACTTATATACCGACTTGTGGAAGTTAATTATTCTGTCTCAGGTCAATGCTAAGCTCCTTTATATTCAAGTTCGTGTTGTTAATGTAATAATAGCAATGGTGAATAGGCAAAGGTTATCGAAATAAATTTATTTCTAATAAATTAAGGTTTTCATATATTTATTTTTAATATACTCCGTATATGTAAAAAAAAAAAAATAATAAGCACATACACATACATATTTATATGCATATACGCAAATGCTTTAGATGCACGATTAAGTTCTTAGTCCTGGTGAAATCCTATCACATATATATATATAATTATATATATATATATATGTTTTTTATAGTTAGTTTGAAGCATTGTACGTATGTGTTAAAAAGAAATTAGAAGGCAATTGACAATGCAATGGAATAGGTGTTGAAAATGATGTTTATTTACCTTTTTTTCCTAAATATTTTCGGGATAAATCCCATCTTCAGAGGTTTTATAAGTACTCATATATATATATATATATATATATATATATATATATATATATATATATATATATATATAAAGATTCTTGCCCTGATGAGCTAAACTATTAGTATGTTTATCTGACACATTAGGTGTAACTTTATCATTTGTTCTACTCAGGTATCGAGCACTTTTTACATTTTAGCTTTAGACAATCCTAGTTGTTTATATATATATATATATATATATATATATATAATGTGTGTGTGTGTGTGTGTGTGTGTGTGTGTGTGTTTTACTCTTTTGGCCAAGTGTTATAGTGTTAATCGATTATTTTCGGTTGGTGCAACCCTCTTGGTATTTTCTTTTTTTTTTTTTCCATTTTTCACCAGGTGAAGTTTGGTTGTACATTTTTTACTAACAAACTATTTGCCGGTTTTTTTTTTTGGCTTATCGCAAGGGTTTACTAATAAGCTTAGTAAATTTCATATATATATATATATATTATATATATATATATATATGTATAAGCTTTGAGTAGGTAACCAGTCTAGGAGAGGGATAACTCTGAATTCAAAATTCCTGAGGTCGGTCGTTGATTGGGTTTGTGGCAACCCTTGATGCACCAATTCTTTTCTATCGACTGTGCCAAATAGTGTGGATGGTCCAACACAAGCCTTCACCACTATAAACAAATCACTGTGTGGATGTTCATTGTGTGTATGAACACTCATGCGTCGAAAATCGACGAGAGAGTACATAATATATATATATATATATATATATATATATATATATATATCTTATTATAATGGAGATTCTGTGTTTTTCTGTCTGTAACCGAAACTAAATCACTACTAAAGTCACAATTCCCTTAGTAATTGACGTCACATTCACCATGAATTTATCCTTATTTCAACCTCAATTATTAATAAAATTGTTTTACATTATTTATACTGTTAACCATATCTACATACTAATAACATGCAATTGTATTAATATATACAACAAAATAGCGGTTTACAGTGTGAACGGGAAGGCTAATTTGCATATTGATATTAAGAATGTAATTTCAATAAATATATGCTTAGTATTATTGGTTTCTAACTGTTTGGTTTTATTTTAATGAATATAAGCAAAAATCTCTTCAATGCAATCTTAAATGAAATCCATTAACAAGATGAAATAACTGTAATATTATTCTTTACTTCCTATTTAAACTAAACAGTTTAATTAGGAAAATTTACCAAGGAAAGACGGGAGTAATGGAAAATGATGGAAGAGTGAGTTTCAAAGTTGTTCTATTTTTCAATCATACCCCCTCTGTTCTAAATCTTTTTATTTGCATTCTTATTCAGTTTCATTAGCCTTTCTAATTTAATATGATATTTTATTATATTAAAACTTAAATACTTGCACCCGGTGGGTGCATATATTTGCTAGTATATATAATTCTTGTGCAGTCACATACATACATACATACATACATACAAATATCCACACATACGTAGATCCATATACACACGCACGCGCACATACATGATATTTTCCACGTACCCCACTTGTACGGGTCAGGCACAAGGCTCTATTAACGTGGGACCACCCACAAACCGAAGCTCATGGGTGGTGGGTGAAAAATTGCGTCGATCCCGTCGGCATTCCCCCTCAAGGGGGCGCCTCAGGCACTGGGCAATAAACCCAGCCCTGTCCCTTTAAATCGAGGGGGCAGGTGTTGCCTGGGGGGATAGCCCCCTGGGATCGACGCTATTAACTCGTAAAGATCCAGGGCCGAAGCCACTGGACCCCCGGCGTGGGCCAGATCTGCACGCACACATACATACACACACACACACAAACATATATATATATATATATATATATATATATATATATATATATACGGGGGGCGTGGGAAATGATTCTATCCCCAGTGACATTCCTTCAGACGCTCACGAAAAACCTAAATAGAAATATAGTTGACTTGATATACGTTAAATAAAATACGTTGTTAAGAACACATGTAGGTCATCTGCTTAATTACGTTCGGTCTTAGACGTTGCTTACTTAATAAGTTCTCTCAAAATGTCAACGCAAGAAAACATGGTCAGTATTCAGAAAGTCTGATGGCCTATTGTGTAGACGGGATTTCGTACTTCACGCACATATTAGTGCGTGCGTGCGTGCAGACGCGTGTGTGGTCTTGTACGTTTGTGAATGAGAGAAAGAGAGGGTGGGGATGAGAAAGAGAGTATGTGTGTCTTAGTGAGTGAGAGAAAGAAAGAGAAAGAAAGGGTGAGAGAACATAGAGAGAGATATAATAAGAGAGAAAGGAGGCGAGAGAGAGTATAAATACAATGTTCTATGCTAGAGTTGGGTGGCGACATCCGGAGTTTATAAAGACATTAAAAAAAAAAAAAAAAAAAAAGAAACAGTACCGAAAGGTGCGACCTGTAGAAAGCTAACAATAGGACAGTGTAAAAGAGAGTTGCAGTTTTGTAGACGTTGTCTTCGTTAATTGGCTAGCCTCGGTTTTAGCGTCTCTTCGTTTAATTGAAACACTAATTACAGCAGTTAGCTGAGTGACGTAACTATCTTGGCCTTGTATACGAATTCAAGACATCGCAAAGACACGAACTGACTGGCTAGTTGCCTTAATGTTTAAGAATTACAACAAAAAAAAAAATACCCTCTAAGCAAAATAGAAACAAACAAAAACGTCTTTTTCAATATCATGCAATTCTCTTTTATGCAATGCATTTAAATTTATCTACTCAAATAAATACAAATAAACATTTAGGAAATAGATAAAATCTTGTTAACTGCGCTGATTGCCCGTTGGTTGGTTGGTTGGTTGGTTGGTTGTTGTCAATGGCATTTCAATTCGTCTGGGAATTGCCTTAATTTATATTTACATTTTTTGTATTACATTTATAAGCAATATAAAAAACACCCTACGGGCGGTGTAAAAATAGATTTTTGAAACATATTGCCTGAGGGGTGGGAGTAAAAAATTCAATGTCAGCGAGTTTGTACCCTAAGTAAGTAAAATCATCAAATTCATTAAAGGGTTAAAAAATAAAACAATTTGAAATGTAAACTTTAAATATGTATTAAAATAAAACAAACTATATATAGATATATAATACCAGTCATGTATTCATTAAAACTTGTTTTAAAAAATAATGAGGACTGTCTAATGCTGCATGTTCAAATTATGAGTGTATTCATTCTATGTTACGACGATTTTGGGTAATGTGACGTAAGCAGTGACGTATTTTTTGTTATTGACAAAAACCGGAAACGAATCTTCATTATTAATAGATATCTTGATTCTCAAGATTGATTGATTTTAACGGCATGTTAACGCGTGAAGGATTTAGTATTATTTGAAGTATTCGGACTATTGTCCTTGTCTTTATGCTATCTGTACAACGTTTCGGCTGATGTAGTCTCCGGCCTTCTACAGTTGTACAGATAACAATAAACATGAGGTCAATAGTCCGAATAATCCAAATAATACTAATCATCAAGCCTCATCTAAAAAAAATCAGAGAAATAGCGTCTTGGGTTATTTTATGCGTATACGTTATGGATTTGCGTTTATTGTGTCTTATCTTAACGACTTCCCCGTTGTATTTTAACTCGTTGCCTACCAAATTACCCCCATGGCTGTTCCAAATTTTCCTGGTATTTTGATGATTATGATGTGTTTCCAAAGCCCCTTTTAGGATTTGACGCAACACAATCTTCCTAGCATAAACATTTCAGTATATACATATACAATAAAATTTGAGATAGTTTAATACTTAACATAGTTAGCATAGAAAAATCTAATATAAAATTATTTCTACCAAACCAAACTAAAATATTAACCTACAAACTGATCGTTTAAAAATCAAGTAGTATCTAAACAAAACAAGATTTGACATTGGGTGGCCCACAAGGGTTAATATGCAATTAAACAAAATAACTAACCAACCAACCAACCTAAAGATATCTATTAATAATGTAGATTCGTTTCCGGTTTTTGTCTGTAACAAAAACTACGTCACTGCTTACATCTCATTACCCAAAATCGTCATAACATAGAATAAATACACTCAAAATTTGAACATGCAACATTAGAAAGTCCTCATTGTTTTTTAAAACAAGTTTTTATAAATACATGACTGTTATTATATATCTATATATAGTTTGTTTTATTTTAATACATATTTAAAGTGTTTATTTGTGTTTTTATGTAACCAGATACTGCAGTCCCCCAAAATGCTATAAACCACATAACATAATGCCACATCAATCAAGTGGTTTAACATTTTGATTTTTTCTGAAATTCTGTTACTGCAAAAACCTTCTTTTTTCAATTTCATAAAAAAATAAATTAAAAAAAACAGCACAGAAAGCAAAATGTCCTTACAATTAACTTTGGTTTGGTTTGGTTAGTTTTGTTTTACGGCATATCAACCTCAGTGGGTCATTTAATGCCGATAAAGTTTTGAAATAAAGTCATTCTTAATGGATACTCATTTTTTTTTAATAAATACATTTTTCTATTTAACCCATATATGGGTCCCTAACAGGTAGTTTTGAAATAAATCAATTCTTAATGGATAATACAATTTTGTTTATCAACACATGTTTTTTTCTATTTAACCTATAGATGGGACCCTAACAGGTACTACCAGCAATAGGGTTGGGACAATCATATAGGTGCTAGGGCAGCCGATTGATCGGAGGGGGCCTCTCCGACCGCCCGTCTAGCGTAAGTAGGTGTTGAAAGTCATGGACTGCTCATCCACCAAGACTCCGTTCTTAAGCATCACGGGTCGCCACCCACGGCCAACAGGGGGTCCCATTTGTTTGAGTTTTACGCCTCTGGAGAGGTGCAGTCGGTGCATTCTAACGTCCCAGCCGACCGGGCGGAATTTACTTTGAGAAAGCCTCAAAGTATTACAATGTGTTATATATGCTCTGATGGAACTTTTAACAAAGGGGGTTATTTGTGTTTATATATGTTTTATGTTAAACCCTGGACGAAGCCACAGTTCACATAGCGCTAATAACCTTGGGAAAGGTATGAATCCTACTACTCTCCCTCCAGCTATGGGTAAATAGTAGAGCAGACTGGATTCGTTAAATATGGTTAGGCAACCAGCCTAGGAGAAGGAAAACTCTGTATTCAAATCTCTTAAATCTCCCCTTTGGGTAGTCACTACTAGAATAGGCACAGTCCTACTAAGTAATCTATTTCAATTTTATTTAGGCAACCAGCCTAGGAGAATGAAAAATCTGTATTCAAATCTCTTAAATCTCCCCTTGGGGTAGTCACTACTAGAAAAGGCGCAGTCCTACTAAGTAATCTATTTCATTTTTATTTAGGCAACCAGCCTAGGAGAAGGAAGACTCTGTATTCAAATCTCTTAAATCTCCCCTTGGGTAGTCACTACTAGAATAGGCGCAGTCCTACTAAGTAATCTATTTCAATTTTATTTAGGCAACCAGCCTAGGAGAAGGAAGACTCTGTATTCAAATCTCTTAAATCTCCTATTGGGGTAGTTACTACTAGAATAGGCTCAGTCCTACATAGTGATATATTTCAATTTTATTTAAACTTAATCTTAATTTTTTTTTAGATACTAGCAACTATTGGTCCTTGAAATTACATGAACCACATATCATCAAGCCCCGTCGATCTATTAGTTCATAAGATAAAAGTGACTTGATTTCCTCTAAAACCATTTGTCTCTTCAAAATTATTTTTTATTTCCTAATTTAAAAAAAAAAATTATAGGAAAATTAAAATAGAAGTATTTACAAGGTATGTCAAAGAATTCATTTTTTTTATTATTATTTAATTTTCTTTAATCTTTAAAAAATCTGAAGCGTAGAAAGTGTGCAGGAAGTTCAACAGTTAACCAGTTTCTCTCAATCAACCTTTTGTTAGGAGCAATTCGCTTCTTTTCATTCAGCTGGCTTTGGTGTTTTGTATGAGATTAATTTGACATCTTTTATTTTCTTCACTCATTTTATTACAACATCTTTTTTATATTGCAATCCTGTCGCATTTTTCTTTCTTTGAACCAATTAGTCATAATTATTTCGGCATTTCCTGTTCAGTTCCCAACATTAACTTCCCTAATTTAATCATTCTCGCTTTGATAACACCGTTTGTTTTGCTTTGTTTTCTCTTTAATACGTTTTGATAACTTTTCATGTTCATTCATTTATTCAATGAACTCTTTAAAAAAAAAGTCTCTTTCAGTCCACGAACGGAACTGAAAAAAAAAAAGAAGTAGCAATCCAGTAACTTGAATCCAATCTATCAGTATTCCAGTTTGAAAAAAATTATTAAAAAAACAGGACAAACTAACAAAAGACACACACGAATAAATAAATAAACAAATAAATAAATAAAAATTGTAAAAATGTTTTTTTTTTACGCAATAACAGGGGAGATAATTCAATTGGAACTGTAAGCATTACTATTTAATGAATGACACTATTTTCCATCTACGGTGTAGAATTAAAGATTTTTTAAACTATATTGTTTCGATGAATTCAAATCATATCCTGGAATTTTTCGATTTTTAGAAATACATTGAAATACCAACTGTTGTGATGCAAAACTCTATTTCGTTTTTTTTTTCAGGATACTTGCAGATTTCTTTTAATTTCCTCGATAAATTTAATTAATTGCTACAGGAGAAGCAATAGCGGAATTCTCAGGTTAATTTCAATCTTACATTATATTTCCCATTTAATTGTATCATTATTGGTATTGTCAATATAGTCAGTGTTATTAGATTGGATTTTCATGTTTATGTATTTGTTTTTCCTATTTCTTAAAGAATGAATTGAACAGCCGTGAAAAGAAGAGTTAGAACGAAAATATCTGATTACACTTTTCCTTGACATGATACTTAAATCAGCAAAAGATGTTTCCTTTATTCTAAAAATAACTGTTGGGACTATTTGGATATAGTTATTTACAAAGCTTAGCTCAGATTTGGCACAAGGCCAGAAGTATAGGGCGCCCAATGAGGATCGAACTCATTAAAAATGATCAATGGTTTGCGAATACTAGCTTGCTAACCATTACACCATGTGAGGTGCCTAGATTATTTGGATATAGTTATTTACCAACCTGAGCTTAGATGTGGCACAAGGCCAGGAGTATGGGGCGCCCAGTGAGAATCGAAGTCATTAACAAAGATCAATGGTCTGCGAATACTAGCTTGCTAACCATTACACCACGTGAGGTGCCTGGATTATTTGGATATAGTTATTTGCTAAGCTGAGCTTATATGTGGCCCAAGGCCAGGAGTATCGGGCACCAAGTGAGAATCGAACTGATTAACAATGGTATGCTAATCTAGCTTGCTAACCATTACACCACGTGAGGTGCCTAGATTATTTGGATATAAGATGTGCTCTAAATACCCACCTCGAGCAGGGTGGGACACAAGGTCAATTTCTTAAGCGCAGTTGAACAGGCTTGAATTCATAGTTTTCCTTCTCCTAGACTGGTTAAAGAGCCCAGTTCACCCTACTATTTACCCATAGTTGGAGGGAAAGTAGTTGGATGCATACCTTTCCCAATCTAAAATTAAAACAGCATAGTCCAGGAATTGAACTCGGGTCGACGAGTCAATATCCAACGACTCTAAGCATTACGCCACGCACTTCCAACTAGATATAGATACAAACTGACTATGACACATATAAACAGATGGATAGATAGTAAGATAGACAGATATAAAGAAATGAAAACTTAAGGTTTTCGAATTAAATCCCGAAAACAAAGGTAGTGACAAAAGATGCGCTGCATTGAGTCATATACCGATTGTTTAAAAAGAATGCACAATTCAAAACACAATGACCGCCCTGTCGGCTGGGGCGTTAGAATACAGCGACTGCACCTCTGCAGAGGGGTAAGACTCCCCCAATGGGGCCACCTGTTGGCCGTGGATGGCGACCCGTGATGCTTAAGGATAGAACCCAGGTGGATGAGCAGTTCATGACATGCAATACTCCACTTTGGCCCTATCTTGGGCTAGACGGGCGGTCGGAGAAGCCTCCTCCGATCAATCAGCTGGTCATGTCAATCCCTAGCACCTATATGATTGCCCCAACCCTATTGCCCTTATGGCAAGCCCCAACCACTCTTTATCATATGGGTGCTAGAAGGCGGTGACTGCGGGTCTACATGTACTGGGAATGACGTTAAACTCTATTTGATGGTGAGGTTCCAGTTTTGGAGGTTTGGGGTATGTGGAGCACCCTTTCATCACCATTGCTCCCTGGTCCACTCTGACCCGGAGTGGTAGTACCTGTTAGGGTCCCATCTATGGGTTAAATAGAAAAATGTATTTATAAAAAAATGTATTATCATTAAGAATTGATTTATTTCAAAACTTTATCGGCATTAAATAACCCACTGAGGTTGATATGCCGTAAAACAAAACAAAACACAATGAATAAATAAATGAATAAATAAGTATAGCTCATAAGTTTTTTGGAGGTCCCTAGATTTGTCGCAATCTGACAAGCGATTGACGTATCAACATCCTGTAGTTTGTCAATTGACAAGTGCACGGAAAACCAGGATGGATAATCAGAGATGAGTCGAGATGGTGGGTCGCCAATCGTATACGGTGTCGTATGCTACTACATTCGAACAGGATGTGATGAAGATACAACAGACTGAAGGTCTAGGAGAGATTGAGCATCTTTAAGGAGTTTGTTTTTTAAAAAAAGTTTTCGAATGTAAAAAGAAACATTAAAATTTAAAAAAAAAAAAGAAAAAAGAAATAACAGCTTAAAAATAAATAAATAAACGCTTAGATTTTATTAATTAAATCTGACAGCGCTTTTGAAAACAGTTAGTGACAGAACATTACGATTGTTATGTTGACTAATAAGCATTAATTAGGGAGAATATCTCCCGACCCCACACACAGTGGCAACTGATTTCCCGATAAGTTTTGTCCTTATTTCATGCACAACTTTTTCAGAAGCTGCATAAAATCAAAATAGATAAAAGGTAAAATAAGGAATCGGTAAGAGGAAGAAAAAAATAAAAAATAAACATAAATAAATCTGAAGGATGTAAGAAAATCTTCTTTTTTTTATTAAAAGAATAATCTAAAAGACTAATGTCGATTCTTTTGTCGAGAAAGAGTTAGACAAAAAAAAATGAGGGAGGTAGAAATTGGTGTTGTATAGCCTAGTTGTGCGTAAGTTCACTTCTCAAAGGCAATCGTTGGAGCGTCTTCATGGGTGCATAATTGGACCGTTTAGTAAGATTTGTGAGCATTGATTATCGTGATTGAGAAGATCACAATGCAGTTACAGAGACGAGACAACTACTATCAGTTTTCTCCTTTGCGTGCACATGTGCCAACCCACGAAACTATATACTCTCATGTGCAAAAGTACTCATAGTCTGTATGAAATACACACACACACACACACACATACAAACAAACACACACACACACACACACACACACATATATATATATATATATGATAAATGAATTGGATGTAATATCCGACAAAATGGTAAGAATAAGGACTTGAAAACCAACAATGATAAAATATCCATCTCCCCCTTGGACAAAAATAAACGTAATTCTTAAGATCTTTTGGGGAGTCACCGTGGCGTTGTGGCTAACGTGCTTGGTCGCGACATCTCTCTCTCTCTCTCTCTATATATATATATATATATATATATATATATATATATATATATATTTATATTTTTGCTTGAAGGCAATTACAATGCGCATATCGCATAAAATTCGATAATTATAGAAGATAATTTTTTGCGAGATTCACTTGTCAATATTATTTATCTTCTATAATTATCGAATTTTATGCGATATGCGCATTGTAATTGCCTTCAAGCAAAAATATAAATATTAATATATACTTTATTCACCAATGCTTCTAAAAATAAAAACAAACATCCCAAAATATTATATATATATATATATATATATATATATATATATATATATATATGTTGATAGGATAAATGAATAAAGGAAAGAAAATGTTGAATGGATAAAATTGATTTAATTTCAGTTACCAACACGTGTTTCGGTCAGGAGTGTGTTCGTGTACTCATGTATTCTGTTGATTATCATTTTGAAAATAAAATGAAATAATAATAATAGAAAATTATGAAATATTTAAGTATACAAAGAAAAACGGCCTTCATCAGGGTAAAATGTTTGAAATTTGAAGTTAAAACGGTCAAAATACCGAGAATTTTGAAGTGTTCGAAAAAAGATTTTCTTTTTTAATTATTTAAAAAACGCTCCATGGCTGGAGAAAACGGATTAATATTTGGTGACGATTACGGTTAGAGGATAAAAAATATTCATTGAAGAGTGAGATTCAAAAGGGGAATTTTAATTTCATAAGTAATATTATTGACTTGTGCAAAGAAAATTTAAGAATCTGTTAATATATGATAATATTTTTTTAAATTAGTGAATACGTGTATTTATATTGGTAAACTTATATTAAATTACCCCTTTTTCAAATCTCACTCTTCAACGAATATTTTTTATCGTCTAACCATAACCGTCACCAAATATTAATCTGTTTTCTCCAGCTATGGAGCGTTTCTTAAATAATTAAAAACGAAAATCTTATTTCGAACACTTCAACATTCTCGGTATTTTTATCGTTTTAACTTCAAATTTCAAATATTTTACCCTGATGAAGGCCGTTTTTCTTTGTATGCTTAAATTTTTTAATAATTTTCTATTATTATTATTTCATTTTATTTTCAAAATAATAATCAATAGAATACATGTGTACACGAACAAACTCCTGGCCGAAACACGTGTTGGTAACTAAAATTAAATCAATTTCATCCATTCAACATTTTCTTTCCTTTATTTATTTATACTTTCAACACATATATATATATATATATATATAGGAGAGAGAGAGAGAGGGAGGAGGAGAGAGAGAGAGAAGAGAGGAGGGGGAGAGAGAGAGAGAGAGAGAGAGAAAGAGAGAGATATATGTCGCAACCCAGCACGTTAGCCACAACGCCACGGGGACTCCCCAAAAGATCTTAAGAATTGCGTTTATTTTATGTTCAAGGGCCGTTTTAGCTCAGATGGTAGAGCGACCGCCTAGGAATCACAAGGTTCCTTGTTCGATACCGACCCTCACCAACTCAGCGTATGAATAGCACAGGGACCTGTACGGTAAATTGAGGAGCTGATGGTAGGATGTGGCACTCCACTTCAATTGCAAAAACCATCTCCTTGGTCTAGCGCTAGCAAAAAAGGGATAGACTCCCTTGTTGTATGGCTGATAATAACATTAGGCCGCCCCACTGACTTTCCTTATTTTTATTTACATTTTTGCGTAGGTAACTTTCTACGATACCACAGTACAGTACGTTAGCCACTACACCACGGAGACATCCCCTAAACATATCGCTTGAAAATATAAAATCTCATTTAAATCACGATGTCAACATATAGAAATGAATGTTATGTATGTCAATGACCGATTAAAGATCTCATCAACTTGAAATTGAAAAATCAATCGATTCAGTGGGTAAAGAGTCTTTTCACTGCCCGGAAATTAAATTAATTTTAACTTCCGGTCCGCTTGACCGAAGGATTTTGTCAAACTCTGGGTTACAGTGACCATTTTGATTTGTTGGTTACTTGGGTTTTACGGCATGTCAACCCCTTGGGTTATTTTATGACGAATACTTCTATTTGGTAAAAAAAATGTTTAATGCTAACAAAGTTTTGAAACAATTTCATTTTTAATGGATAATAGAATTTTGTTTATAAACTCATGTTTTCTATTTAACCCATAGATGGGACCTTAACTGGTACTACCACTCCGAGTCAGAGTGGACCAGGGAGCAATGGTGATGAAGGGGTGCTCCACATTCCCCAAACCTCCAAAACTGGAACCTCACCATCAGATAGAGTTGAACATCATTCCCAGGACATGTAGACCCCCAGTCACCGCCTTCATGATAAAAAGGGTTTGGGGCTTGCCATAAGAGCAATAGGGTTGGAAAAATCATATAGGTGCTAGGGCTTGACGTAACCAGCCGATTGATCGAAGGGGCCTCTCCGACCGCCCGTCTAGCCCAAGTTAGGACCAAAGTGGAGTATTGCAAGACATGAACTGTTCATCCGCCTGGGCTCTATCCTTCAGAATCACGGGTCGCCACCCACGGCCAACAGGTGGCCCCATTGGGGGAGTCTTACCCCTCTGCAGAGGTGCAGTCGGTGCATTCTAATGACCCACCGACAGGGCGGAGTGACCATTTTGAAGCTTTTTAAAATAAAGTATCATCTTTAGTGTCCCATGTTTTTATATAGCCATGGTCCCCCTTACTGGCACCCTTTCATTTTTCTGCTATATCTTCAGAAACAGATGGACGATAACCAAAATTATATGAACTTGTTTTATTATTTGCTGTTCTTCATCGACCATGAGTTGTTAACAGACCAACTTTCACTAGATTCGTTTTTTTAGCTCAGTCGGTAGAGGGTTCGGCTAGAAACCATAAGGTTCCTAGTTCGATACCGGCCCTCACCAACTCAGCGTATGAGAAGCACAGGGATCTGTGCGGTAAAGTAAGGAGCTGATGAAAGGTGTGGCGTTCCACCTCAGACGCAAAAAACAATCTCCTTGGTCTAGCGCTAGTGAACAGAGGATAGACTCCCTCGCTGATTGGCTGATACCGAATTTAAGCCACCCCGACGACTTTACTGACTTAATTTATTTATTCACCCCTTCCAATGAAAATTATCAAGGAGTCGGAATTTAAAAAGATGATGATCCATTTAAGACCTATTAACATCAGAATTTAGACGAAAGCCTCATTGGGCCAAATCTATGAAAATGAAGTACTCACATTTGCCCCCCCCCCTATTAAGTTCAATTCATTTCCTTTAAAAGGGCCGGTTTAGCTCAGTCGGTAGAGCGTTCGGCTAGGAACCACAAGGCCCCTGGTTCGATACCGGCCCTCGTCAACTCAGCTCATGAGTAGCACAGAGATGTGTGCGGTAAAGTGAGGAGCTGATGGTAGGTGCGGCGCTCCATCTCAGACGCTAAAATAAGCTCCTTGGTCAAGCGCTAGTTAAAAGGGGATAGACTCCCTCGCTGACTGGCTGATACCGACATTAGGCCACCCTACTTTTTTTATTTCCTTTACTCTCTTTTTAAAAATAATCTGCTTTTTTCCTCTTAATTGATATTTCACGTTGTTGGTTTTTTTTTCTTCGTCTCTCTTTCTTTTCCTTCCCCCTTTATTAACGTTTGTCTTCCTCTTCTTTTTCTCCTTTTTTCTTTCAAAATTCTCCTGTCACTTCTTGCTTAATCTTTCTTATCTTATTTTCTTATCTTCTTTTCTCTTTTTCTCTCCCTGTTGTTTCATTCTTCATTTCTTCATTTCTTTTTCCTTATCAGTAAGTAACATTTCTCTTCTTTCGTTTTTTATACCGTTCCTCTCTTCTTAATTAATATTTCACCATTGAAAATTTAATATCAGAGAGTTCGTATCATAAGTAAAGTAAAATCCATAAATTTATTAAAGGAGTAAAAAATTAAAAAAATTGAAATGGAAACTTAGTTCTGATAACTTTGAATATATATTAAAATAAAACAAACTATATATAGATAGATAATACCAGGTATGTATTTATTAAAACTTGTTTAAAAAACCCAATGAGGACTGTCTAACATTGCATGCTCAAATTTGGAGTGTATTCTATTTATGACGATTTTAGGCAGTGTGACGTTAGCAGTGACGTAGTTTTTGTTATAGACAAAAACCGGAAGCGAATCTCCATTATTAATACTAGTACAAAATTTTTTTTTCTATTTTTTTCTTTCTTTCTTTGTCCTTTCCTCTTCCTTTCACCTTTATAATAATAATAATAATAATAATAATAATAATAATAATAATTTCAGCGTCTAAAAAAAAGGAAAATGTATATTTCGAATTAGTGATTTAAAAAAGTAATAAAGCTGAAAGTATCTTTTTCAATTTTAGAATTTAAAATTTACAGTCCTGTCATCTGGGATGGTAGAATCCGCCTACTGCACCTATGCAGAGGGATAAAATCCCTGCAATGTATCAACCTGTAGGCTTTGCGTGCTGATCTATTATGTTTAAGGACGGAATCATTGTGGCTGAGCAGTCCATGACACGCAACACTCCACTTTGGCTATTACTGAGGCTAGACAGGCGTCGGGGAGGCCCCTACGATCAATCGACTGGTCACTTCAAGCCCTAGTGGCTATATGATTGTCCTGGCTCTATTACCCTTATGGCAAACCCCATACATGTGCTAGAAGGTAGAGGCTGAGTGTATTAGTTTCCTGGGTTGAACTACATGTGGTAGTGAGATTCTAGTTGTGGAACTCTGAGGAGTATGCAGTAACCCTTTAGCGCCATTAAGACCAGGTCCATTACAATGTAAAAAAAGTATATATTTTTTTAGTTTTTTTGAGAAGTAAATTTTTCAGTTATGCAATTCAAATTATCTTGATCTACCATCTGATGAGACGACATTTTGGGGAGCTATATTAAATCAACTTAGATTTATAAAGGCCCCAATTTTGGTCGAAATATATTTATTATGGAATTACGGTGTTAAGTTTTTCCTTCCTAAAGGAAGGTAAATATTGCTCTGTATATAATCTAATAAGTTTATTATACATTGAGCTCTTTTTAGTTATTTAAAGATGCACTGTATTTATACATACTGGATCATACAATAATAATACAGTATATCTTAGAAATCACATATAAAATCATCCCTTACTACCAAGTTTTGGATATATATATATTATATATATATATATATATATATATATATATATATATATATATATATGAAGATAGGATGGATGTAGTAGAATCCGACAGTATGAGGTAGGTAAAATGATAGTGAACAAGAAATGATAACTCAAAATAAATCTAAGAGTTGAAACGTTTCGTCCGATTTATACGGACAGCATCACTCAAATGATTTTTATTGAAACCAAAATTACGTGCAAGTACAAGTGATTTGGTGAGGGGGTGAGTTACCCCTGTGCCCATCTACTCCCAACCTCTCTCTACTTCCTGTAAACTACTCTCACTTCATTCATCTGCCCGTATCCTCCGTCCCTTCACTTCCGCTATACTAACTCACCCCCTCACCAAATCACTTGTACTTGCACGTAATTTTGGTTTCAATAAAAATCATTTGAGTGATGCTGTCCGTATAAATCGGACGAAACGTTTCAACTCTTAGATTTGTTTTGAGTTATTATTTCTTGTTCACTATCCTTTTACCTACCTCATATATATATATATATATATATATATATATATATATATATATATACGTGTTTGCATGAGTGTTTGTGAGTTTGTATGTTGCGTGTGTCTATCTGATTTAATACCTTATGAGGTTGTTTGTTGAGTGTTTTTTGTTGTACCCGGTCATATCGAATACGTATCGAATATGGGTTTTTCAATTTTTGCATTTTATTATTCATTTCTGAATCTAAAGCTGAAAAATCTTAATTTATTGCAAATACGTTTTGGCAAACATTTGGTGTTTGGCAAATATCTTCCGTTTAACAAACATCTGGCAGGATGTGCCTATCTGATAATAAATAACATAACACACACATATATAAATATATGTGACGTAATTTATATTTTATTCTGATTAATTTCACTCTCTATCTCTCTCTATCTCTCTCTCTCTCCCTCTCTCTCTCTATATATATATATATATATATGTATGTGTGTGTGTGTGTGTGTGTGTGTGTGTGTGTGTGAAATAAAAATTCTGAAAAATCGTATTGCTGCCAACATTTGAATTCTTTGCAAAATTTCTTCCCGATGAAAATACCATATTTACTTTGCATTTTTTTCTCCAAATTTTAAGTAACATTAGGAACACACACACACACACACACACCAACACACTATCTGATGGATGAGCAGTTCATGGCTTGCAATAAATACTCCACTTTGGTCCTAACTTGGGCTAGAGGGGCGGTCGGAGAGACCCCCTCCGATCAACCGGCTGGTCACGTCAAGCCCTAGCACCTATATGATTTTCCCAACCCTTATGGCAAGTCCCAACCCCTTTTTATCATATGGGTGCTAGAAGGCGGTGACGGAGGGTCTACATGTCCTGGGAATGACGTTAAACTCTATCTGATGGTGAGGTTCCAGTTTTGGAGGTTTGGAGAATGTGGAGTAACCCTTCATCACCATTGCTCCCTGCTCCACTTTGACCCGGAGTGGTAGTACCTGTTAGGGTCCCATCTATGGGTTGAATAGAAAAATGTATTTATAAAAAATCGTATTATCCATTAAGAATTGATTTATTTCAAAACTTTATCGGCATTAAATAACCCACTGAGGTTGATATGCCGTAAAACAAACCAAACCAAACCAAAGCTAATTTTAGGATTAAAAATTTAGATCTCATAATGTCGCATAATATGGGAGAATATACAGTGCTAGGTTTGATTACGTTTGTTTTGTTTTACGGCATATCAACCTCAGTGGCTCATTTAATGTCGATAAAGTTTTTAAATAAATCAATTCTTAATTGATAATACAATTTTTTTATAAATACATTTTTCTATTTAAACCATAGATGGGACCCTAACAGGTACTAACACTCCGGGTCAGAGTGGACCAGGGAGCAATGGTGATGAAGGAGAGCTCCACATTCCCCAAACCTCCAAAACGGGAACCTCGCCATCAGATAGAGTTTAACGTCATTCCCAGGACATGTAGACCCGCAGCCACCGCCTTCTAGCACCCATATGATAAAAAGGGTTTGGGGCTTGCCATAAGAGCAATAGGGTTAGGAAAATCATATAGGTGGATTATTGCAAGTCATGAATTGCTCATCCACCTGGGCTCTATCCTTAAGCATCACGGGTCGCCACCCACGGCCAACAGGTGGCCCCATTGGGGGAGTCTTATCCCTCTGCAGAGGTGCAATCGGTGTATTCTGACTCCCCACCGACAGGGCGGTATACAGTATTAATATTGTTAATGTTGGTCTCTCAATTGATATGCCATAACTACCAGGTTCAATCTTATCTGGAATGTTAGAACCTTTTAGGGTCCTAATGGTTTAAATATGTCTTTTTAAAAATCATGCGTAATTCCATAGGACCGTGTGCATAACAACAAAAACACCCAAGAAACAACCTCACAATAATATATCATCATCATCATTTACTGTATTTTGCCACTGTAGCAGTTTAGAACATGCTACAGGAGTATTTTGTCCTTCTTCATTTGAAGCTACACTGTACTTTCCCTTGCAAAGGTCCTTAGTGCTTTCAGTCGTTTGCGAGAAGTAACTTACTTATTACATCAAGTTTAGTTTATAAACGAAAAGGATGGGTGGTTAGATTTTACGGCATGTCAACCCTTGTTGGGTTATTTTTTGCCGAAGGCGTTTTGTTTATTCATTCTTGTTAGGTATTCAATTTTTTAATCCTATTTTTAAGCATATTTTTTAACTTATTTTTTAAAATCTATTTAACCAATAGATATGACCCTAACAGGTACTACCACTCCGAGTCAGAATGAGCCTAGAAGTAATCGGGATAAAGGGGTATCCACACTCCCCCAGAGGTCAAGAATTGGAACTTCACCACTAAATACAGTTTAACATCATACCCAGGACACTGGGGTTTGCCATGAAGGCAATAAGGTCGGGACAAGGTGCTAAGGCTTGACATGACCAGCGGATTGATCGGAGGGGACTCTCCGAATGCCCGACCTTCCCAAGTGTAATATATTGCCTGATCAATCGGTTGCACCTGGGGACCGGGCTACACGCAAGTTCTGCATCTCAGAGATCCGCCAGCAGCTTACTAAGTAAATTTGTGCAGTGAGCCCCTTCGTTTCCTTAGCCCTGTTGGCTGGGGCTTTAGAATACACCAACTGCACCTCTACAGAGGGGTAAGACTCCCCCAATGGGTCCACCTGTTGGTCGTGGGTGGCGACCCGTGATGCTTAAGGGTGAGCAATTCATGGCATGCAACACTCCACTTTGGTCGTTACTTAGGCTAGACGGGCGGTCGGAGAGACCCCCTCCGATCAATCGGCTGGTCACGTCAAGCCCTACCACCTATATGATTTTCCCAACCCTATTGCCCTTATGACAAGCCTCAACCCTTTTTATCTTATGGTTGATAGAAGGCGGTGGCTGAGGGTCTTCATGTCCTGGGTATGACGTTAAACTCTGATTGTAGATGTTTGGGGATTGTGGAGAACCCCTTCATCAGAATTGCTCCCAGGTCTACTCTGGCCCGGAGTGGTAGTACCTTTTAGGGTCCCATCTATGGGTTAAACAGAAAAAATGTTTAGTAAAAGCTTGAGTATCCATTAGGAATAACTTTATTTCAAAACTTTATCGGCATTAAATGACCCACTGAGATTGATATGCCGTAAAACAAAACAAACAAAACTTTCGGACCCGCTAGATTCTTGACCCTATTACAGCAAATTTCACGGCGTTTTGCAGATGCCCATTGGTGCATCTGTTGCACATAGCTAAATATGGACAATTGCAATTGCGACACTCTTGTTGATAGTGGAACAGTGTTGCACAGCTTGAATATAAATATGAACATAAAATGATTTCTGCTTTGTTCTTGTTTTGTTTTAAAGCATGTCAACTCCCATTCGGCCAAATGAAATGAATTTGATAAACAAAGAACTCAGCTCTCTTACAGTACCTGCTACTGCTTAAGTGGTCACCCAATTAAGTACTGAAGAGGTTCATCGCTGCTTAACTTGGAGGGTCTAGCGCACTGGTGCTCACAGAGTAATTAGACAGTAAGTAAAGTAAAGTCGTCGGGGCGGCCTAATGTCGGTATCAGCCATACAGCGAGGGAGTCTATCCCCTTTTCACTAGCGCTAGACCAAGGAGATTATTTTAGCATCCGAGGTGGAGCACCACACCTACCATCAGCTCCTTACTTTACCGCACAGATCCCTGTGCTACTCATACGCTGAGTTAGCGAGGACCGGTTTCGAACTAGGAACCTTGTGGTTTGACGCAATTCCCTAAAATCTAAGAATAAAATAACTCTAGACCAGTTGGCATGCCTTAAAAATCAATCAGCAGCTAATTTATATTGCCAATTACCAATACACTGAAATTGTTGGAGGCGCATGGTGTAATGGTTAGAGTCGTAGGAAATGGACTCGTCGACCCGAGGTCAAATCCTTGACCAAGCTAAAGTTCACATAGCGTTAATACCCTGGAGAAAGGTATGAATCCAACCACTCTCCCTCTCCAGCTATGGGTAAATAGTAGAGCAGACTGGGATCTTTAACCTTAGTTAGGCAACCAGTCTAGGAGAAGGAAAACTCTGAATTCAAACCTGTAAAACTCCGCTGGGGGTGGTTACAACTAGAATAGACTCAGTCCTAATTAGTGATCTATTTCACTTTTTAAAAATCCGTAAAGGAAAAAAAAAAGAAAATTCTCTCCCACGTGAACCTCGGAGATCAATCGTCACTATTCCTTCAAGATATCGATCCGTTCATATTGACTGAGTCGTTCACCTTCAAATCCTGGGCGAAGCTAAAGTTCACATAGCGCTAATACACTTGGGAAAGGTATGAATCCTACTACTCTCCCTCCAACTATGGGTAAAGAGTAGGGCAGACTGGGCTCTTTAACCTTAGGCCACCAGTTTAGGAGAAGAAAAACTCTGGATTCAAACCTGTAAAACTCCGCTGAAGGTGGTCACTACTAGAATAGACTCAGTCCTAATTAGTGATCTATTTCTCTAATTTCATTTTCTACATAAAATCCTGATCGATTAAAAAAAAAACTTTTAAAAAATCCGTAAAGGAAAAAAAAGAAAAATCCCTCCCACGCGAACCTCGGAGATCAATCGTCACTATTCTTTCAAGATATCGATCCGTTCATATTCACTGTGTCGTCCACCCTTCCGATTAGTACAAACTTCATCAAGTCATGGAAAGATTTAATATCCGTTTCAAAGAATCATTTTCGCTACGTTTACAATACGCTATATTAGAAGCACAAAGCGAGATTTGATTAAACGAAGACCAGAAACGCACAAATGTCATTTCCTAGAAAATGTAGGCATTGTGATGACCGGTACATTGTGGTCAGTACACATCTTGGACAACTACATTGAAGGCTGACCTCTTCAACGGTCATTACTATGACACCGATCTCCTCCACACTCACTTACTTCTTTCCCTTCTCTTTCTTTTTCTTATACACACACACACACATATATATATATATATAATATATATATGCACTTATACACGCACCCAGTTGTAAAGTAATCGTAGCAGTCTAATCTTGTAGATCATCACTGTTGTACCGTGAGTTCGATCCTCATGGACAGCTGACAAATAAAAAAAATCCTTTCTGTTTGTATTTATTTGGTCTATTTTTTCTTTTATTTATTTATTTTTTTTTTTCAATAAGAGAAATATCGGAAACGGCTTTTTATTAGCGAATAAAAGAGCTACCCGGTGTTACTAAGGATTTAAAAAGTTAAAAATAAATCTCTCATCTATACTAGTACAAAATAAAAAAACACCCTCCGGGCGATGTAAAAATAGTTTTTGAAACATATTTCCATAGGGGATGGGAGCTGAAAATTCAATGTCATAAAGTGTGTACCCTAAGTAAGTAAAATCATCAAATTCATTAAAGAATTAAAAAATAAAACAATTTGAAATGTAAACTTTAAATATGTATTAGAATAAAACAAACTATATATAGATATATAATACCAGTCATGTATTTATCAAAACTTGTTTTAAAAAACAATGAGGACAGTCTAATGTTGCATGTTCAAATTTTGAGTGTATTTATTCTATGTTATGAAAATTACGTCACTGTTTACGTCACGTAAGCAGTGACGTAATTTTTGTTACAGACAAAAACCGGAAGCGAATCTCAATTATTAATAGATTTACATATAGATCAACGAAATTTCTTTTTATATATATTTGTTTTATTATCTTTTATTTCTTATATATTCTTGTTTTTAAGTTGTTTATTATTTTATCATTCTCCTTGTTGGTATTTTTGTCTTTTATTTGTTTCTATTTGATTTTTATTATGTTTTATAATTTATTAATTTGTTTTATTTTTTTAATCATCTTTTAATTATTTTTTTATAGATAATCGATTTATACCATTATTATATTTCACTAGCAAAATAAAAAAACGCACTCTGGGCGACGTAAAATAAATATTGCATGAGGGGATGGGAGTTGAAAATTTAATATCAGAGAGTTTGTATCATAAGTAAAGTAAAATCATCAAATTTATTAAACGAGTAAAAAATAAAATTAATTTATTAAAGGAGTAAAAAATATTTTAAAAATTGAAATGGAAACTTAGTTCTGATAACTTTAAATATATATTAAAATAAAAAAAAAAACTATATATAGATATATAATACCAGGTATGTATTTATCAAAACTTGTTTTAAAAAAAACAATGAGGACTGTCTAACATTGCATGCTCAAATTTTGAATGTATTTATTCTACGTTATAACGCCAACTCAGCGTATGAGTAGCACAGGGATCTGTGCGGTAAAGTAACGAGCTGATGGTAGGTGTGGCGCTCCACCTCAGATTCAAAAACAATCTCCTTGGTCTAGCGCTAGTGAAAAGGGGATAGACTCCCTCGCTAATTGGCTGATACCGACTTTAGGCCGCCCCGACGACTTTACTTTTTTGTGTGACGTAATCAGTGATGTTGTTTTTGTTACAGACAAAAACCGGAAGCGAATCTCCATTATTAATAGATTTAGCTTTTTCGACGGAAAAGGAGAGGTAAACATTTATATTTGTGAAATAATACTCTACCTCTCAAGAAGCCTCTAGGCTGGGGCTGAAAAATAGAGGTAAAACTCCCCCAGTGTAGCTACGTGCTGGTCGTGGGTAATAATTAAGGACGGAATCCTGGTGGCTTTGCAACCTATGGTTACCTCACTCTCGGACAAAAAAAAAGGGTCTGAATTTACTGAGACTTTAACTCTTGCTGGTCTCCACCAATTTTCCATTATAAAAGGAAAATCCAAAAAAGAAAGACAAAATCAGAGGTACAGAATCTTACTTTTGTATATATCGATTTACAAATCCTGAGTTATCTCCCTTAGGTACTTTCATCATTTTTTTCTTAATTTTTTTGTACTTGAATACAAATTACATTTAAAACAGTGTTTACTTTTTTCTTTTATATATATATTTACCAACACCTCCGCACGAGCAGGATGTGACAAAAGGTCAATTTTTAAGCGGAGTTTAACAGGTTTGAATTCAGAGTGTTCCTTCTCCTAGACCGGTTGCCTAACCAAGTTTAAAGAGACCAGTTTGCCCTTCTATTTACCCATAGCTGGAGGGTGAGTATAATTCATACCTTTCCCAAGGGTATTAGCGCTAAGTGAAATGCTATTACTTTTTTTCTCTTATATATATATTTACCAAACCCCTCCGCACGAGGTGGATGTGACACAAGGTCAATTTCTTAGGCGGAGTTTAACAGGTTTAAATTAAGAGTTTTCCTTCTCTTAGATTGGTTACCTAACCAAGGTTAAAGAGCCCAGTCTGCCCTACTATTTACCCATAGCTGGAGGGAGAGGATTCATGCCTTTCCCAAGGGTATTAGCGCAAAGAGAAATGTAATTACCACATCCAGGAATTGAACTCGGGACGACGAGTCCATTTCCCATGACTTTAACCATTACACCACGCGCTTCCTATTTTTTTTCATTTTTTCTCTCATAAGGTGTGTGCCCGATGCCCACTTCTATTCATAGACTCGCCGAGAACCATGTGATCATCTTCTTGGTCAATCACTGGCACTATTCTGCTGCTGAAACAATACTTAAACTGAGCATTCTGAGCATATTGGCCTACTTGCTTTGAACCTTCGTGGACGACGGACATAGGATTAAATCATTGGACCTTTAAGGATAGGACTTACCAAAGGATTCCATAACTCAGGACTTACTTACTTTAAGCCCTTTTCAACTGGCCAAGGATGACATTTAAAAACTTAGGCGTAACGGTTATGATCATTGGAAATTGATTCGGAGAGCCAAGTACAAATCTTGGACGAATATCTGTTTCCGTTTCAATTCTCGTTAATGCCCATCGTAAAGTATAAATCAACCTCAATCATTCTTATTGCTATGTACGAAAGAGTAAAAAATATATTTGCCTCCTTATATATTCTAGCAAGCGCGTGGTGTAATGGTTAAAGTCATGGGAAATGGACTCGTCGCCCCGAGTTCAAATCCTGGATGTGGTAATTGTATTTCACTTAGCGCTAATACCTTTGGGAAAGGTATGAATCCTACTCCCCCTTAGAATTCATTTAGTTTCTGATTGTTTATATATACTAGAAAATATATGCACCCTCCGGTTGCAAGTATTTAAGTTTTAATGTAATAAAATATTGTATTAAATTAGAAAGGCTAATGAAACTAAATAAGAATACAGATAAAAAGATTTGAAACAGATGGAGTATAATAAAAGATTTGAAACAGAGGGAGTATAATAAAAAATGGAACAACTGAAACTTACTCTTCCTTCACTCTCGTCTTTCATTGTTATTTTTTCTAATTTTAGTATTTAGTTATAAGAGGAAGTAAAGAATAAATGACAGTTATTTTATTTTGTTAATAGATTTCATTTAAGATTCATTGAAGAGATTTTTGCTTATATTCATTAAAATAAAACCAAACAGTTAGAAATCAATAATACTAAGCACATATTTATTTAAATTCGATTTTTTAATATTTGATATGCAAATTAGCCTTCCCGTTTCACACTGTAAACCGCTATTTTGTTGTATATATAAATATAATTGCATGTTGTCAGTATGTAGACATAGTTAACAGTATTAATAATGTAAGAGAATTTTATTAATAATTGAGATTTAGAAATTTGAGGTGGAGAATTGTGACTTGAGTAGGAATATAGTTTCGGTTACAGACATAAAAATACACAATCTCCATTATAATAAGATATTGTATATATATGAATTTAACATTTTTAGAAAAAACAAATGATGTTAATTTTCTAAAAATGTTAAATTCATACAGTCGGATTAACTTCCATTTACTTCACACACACACACACACACATATATATATATATATATATATATATATATGTGTGTGTGTGTGTGTGTGTTTATTTATTTATCAACAAATCTTAAACACCATTCTCTATTAGTGGGGCAAGTCATTGTACTCATGGTGTGTGTATGTATGTATGTGTATGTATGTGTATATATGTATTTGTATGTGTTTGTATGTGCTTGTGTTTGTGTGTGTATTTAATCTTCTTACTTTCCAGCATCGTTCTCTCCTATACAGCCCCCCCCCCGCGCCATCGCTTTTCTTTAGATTGTTCGTTTCCTGAAATTAAACCGGGAAATAATAATGAAGTCATTCCTCTTCCACACTCATCGTTTTAATATTCCCCAAAACGAAACTAACAAAACAAACTGATCGCCTCCTTTATTTATTTCCCCCCTTTTTTTTTGTCTTGTCTTTCTAATTTCCAATTCTTTATTTCTTGTTTTCTCTTCATCTACTTCCGTTTCTTTCCTTCGTTATTTCTTTAATTTTTTCTTTCTTTTTCTTTTTTTTCATTCCTTCAATCTTTATATTTATTTTTGTTTGTTTTTTCTTCATTCATTTCTTTCTTTCCTTTGAATTTTCTTTATTTTTTTCTTTCTTTTTCTTTCTTTTTTTCATTCCTTCAATCTTTCTATTTATTTTTGTTTGTTTTTCTTCCTTCCTTCATTTTTTTCTTTCCTTTGTTATTTCTTTATTTTTTTCTTTATTTTCTTTTTTTTCATTCCTTCAATCTTTCTATTTATTTTTTGTTTGTTTTCTTCCTTCCTTCATTTCTTTCTTTCCTTCGTTATATCTTTAATTTTTTTCTTTCTTTCTTTCTTTTTTCATTCCTTCAATCTTTCTATTTATTTTTTGTTTTCTTCCTTCCATCATTTCTTTCTTTCCTTCGTTATTTCTTTAATTTTTTTCTTTCTTTTTCTTTCTTTTTTCTTTTTTTCAATCCTTCAATGTTTCTATTTATTTTTGTTTGTTTTTCTTCCTTTCTTTCTTTCTTCCTTCCTTTCTTTCTTTCTCTTTCTTTCTTTCTTTATTTCTTTTATGTTGCCTTCTCATTTGCATACAAGCTTTTCCCCTTACTGTTCTTTCCTATCTTTCTTTTTCATTAATTATTTTTTTCAATAATTTTTCTTCCTTTCTTCATTTCTTTCTTTCCTTCGTTATTTCTTTAATTTTTTTCTTTTTCTTTCTTTTTTTCATTCCTTCAATATTTCTATTTACTATTTGTTTGTTTTTCTTCCTTCCTTCATTTCTTTCTTTCCTTCGTTATTCCTGTAATTTTTTTCCTTCTTTTTCTTTCTTTTTTTCATTCTTTCAATCTTTCTATTTATTTTTTGTTTGTTTTTCTCCTTCTTTCTTTCCTTCGTTATTTCTTTAATTTTTTTCTTTCTTTTTTCATTAATTTTTTTCATCCCTTCAATCTTCTATTTATTTTTGTTTTTTCTTCCTTCTTTCATTTCTTTCTTTCCTTCGTTATTTCTTTAATTTTTTCTTTCTTTTTCTTTCTTTTTTCATTCCTTCAATCTTTCTATTTATTTTTTGTTTGTTTTTCTTCCTTCCTTCATTTCTTTCTTTCCTTCGTTATATCTTTAATTTTTTTCTTTCTTTCTTTTTTCATTCCTTCAATCTTTCTAATCATTTTTTGTTGTTTTTCTCCCTTCCTTCGTTTTCTTTCTTTCCTTCGTTATTTCTTTAATTTTTTCTTTCCTTTTCTTTCTTTTCTTTCTTTTTTTTCATTCCTTCAATCTTTCTATTTATTTTCGTTTGTTTTTCTCCTTTCTTCATTTTTCTTTTCCTTCGTTATTTCTTTAATTTTTTCTTTCTTTTCCTTTCCTTTTTTTTTCATTCCTTCAATCTTTCTATTTATTTTTTGTTTGTTTTCCTTCCTTGATTTCTTTCTTTCCTTCGTTATTTCTTTAATTTTTTCTTTCTTTTTTCTTTCTTTCTTTTTTTCATTCCTTCAATCTTTTTATTTATTTTTGTTTGTTTTTCTTCCTTCTTTTCTTCCTTTCTTTCTTCCTTCCTTTCTTTCTTTCTTTCTTTCCTTCTTTTATGTTGCCTTCTCATTTGCATACAGCTTTTTCCCTCACTGTTCTTTCCTATCTTTCTTTTACATTAATTATTTTTTCATTATTTTCTTCCTTCCTTCGTTTCTCTTTCCTTCGTTATTTTTTCTTTCTTTCCTTTCTTTTCCTTTCCTTTTTTTCATTCCTTCAATCTTTCTATTTATTTTTATTTTTTTCTTCTTTCCTTCATGTCTTTGTTTCCTTCGTTATTTCGTTTAATTTCTTTCTTTCTTTTTCTTTCTTTTCATTCCTTCAATCTTTCTATTTATTTTTTGTTTGTTTTTCTTCCTTCCTTTCCTCTTCTTTCTTTCTTTCTTTCTTTTCTTTCTTTTTATGTTGCCTTTTCATTTGCATACAGACTTTTCCCTTACTGTACTTTCCTATCTTTCTTTTTCATTAATTTAAAAATCCTTCATTCATTTATTATTTCTTTCTTCCTATTCTCATTCTCTTTTCTTTAAGTTTATCTTTTTTCCTTCCTTCCTCCATTCCTTCATTTATTATTCCCTTTTCTTTGTCTATTTATTCTTTTTCCTAGTTTTTTTCCCTTCATTTTACTGGTCTCCAGTTCAGGTCTTTTTCTTTCTTTTCTTTTCCCCCTTCTTTTCTTCGGCTCACATTATTATTCTTTCTTTCTCTATTTTTTCTTAATTCTTCTTTCTTTTTTTGTTTGGTTTCCTTGTTTCTTTTCTCGTTCTTCACATCCAATTATGACACTATTAAAGTGTTATGGGTTGATTGGCGATCTGTTAATTAATTACTAATTAATTAAAACTACCCTAATTATTAATTATGGTAGTTTGTTAAAGTTAAAAGTTACTGTAAGAAAAGAAAATGTAAAAAAAAAACAAACAACAACAATAATAATAATAATAATAATAATAATAATAATAATAATAATAATAATATATTTTTATATTAAAAATATAAATTTATATACACAAAGAATTCTCACGTAGGCATAAATCCTTAAATTATGGAATTTTACCAATATGATCGAAATTTTAAATTTTGACAAAATAAAGCAATATTTAACAAATAAGATTCCAAGTTTTTGAAAACTTGGTCAAAAATTTCAAAAACTTACATAAATAAAACAATGGCTGACTTTCAGTTGTGGCAGTTGGAAAAAATCAATGGAAAACTACAACTACGGCTGACACAAGGCCATTTAGACAGATAGGCAATGTTATCGAGTGGCTGGCCAATCAGAGACATATGTTAGGGGTGGGGAGGTCTGGATACCATAAATAACAGACCGCCAGCCGGAGTCAGAGAGACTGAAAAGAAGGAAAAGGAGAAAGAGAAGTGGAGAATGTCCGCTGGATTCAGACACTCCGAAACCAGGGAGCTCGCCATAGTTCGGTGCCCTTGCCACAACTTTACCGATACACTCTGATGTCTTGCCACTCGGTACAAAATTGATAATTTAGCAAAAAACCAACTGTAGATCGCCAATCAACTGACAAAGAAATTACGTCGCTCCTTTGTAAAATAAATGTATATATTTCGTACATAACCATCAAAAAGCGTTTTGTTTAATTGTTTTGTTGATCCGTTGTCAGGTTTTGGTTATTTAATCCTATTTCAGCCAAGTTGGTAAAAGGAACGAAACCAGCTCTCCGTCAGGACACTATAATACTATAATCTGTGTTACGACCAGTATTAGAAGAAATCTCTCACTATAGTATTATATGTGGTATCATACCATACAACGACTGTAATACTGAGGCGGAGCATCGCTCTATAAACTGAAACCCCGTGAACCGGCATATTATTATACAATGCTATTTTCTTTTCATTCATCCGTTCTTTTCTTTTCTTTCTTTATTTTATTCCTTTGTTCTTTCTTCCATTCATCCTACACGTTATTCCTTCCTTTGTGACTTTTTATTTTCTTTCTCAATTCAACAATCAGTCGTCATTTCTTTCACTTATTCCTTCATTCGATCCATAATTCCATCACTCTACGATCTTTCTCTTTTTTTCTTTCCTTGGCTTATCTTTCCTTTTTTTACTCTTCTTTTTTTTTTTTGCTATTTCCAAAGTTCTTCTTTCTTTTTTTGTTCTGCCTTTTGAAACATTTAATCATTTAAGATTTTTTAACATTTCATTTCATTCATTTTCTTTTATATCAGAATAACTTATTTTCTTTTTTAGGAGAGAGAGAAGAGAGAGAGAGAGAGAGAGAGAGAGAGAGAGAGAGAGAGAGAGAGACACACACACACACACCACACACACACCATATATATATATATACTCTGTATATAAAACTCTCGCTATATATATCTTTTTCTCTCTATATATAATACATATGCTCTCTCCAGGGCCGGGTTAGCTCAGTCGGTAGGCGTTCGGCTAGAAACCAAAGGTTCCTAGTTCGATACCGGTCCTCGCCAACTCAGCGTATGAGTTAGCACAGGGGATCTGTCGTAAAATAGGAGCTGATGTAGGGTTGGCGCTCCACCTCAGATGCTAAAACAATCTCCTTGTCTAGCCGCTATTGAAAAGGGGATAGACTGGCTGATACCGACTTTAGGCCGCCCTGTCGACTTTACTTTTATATATATATATATATTCATTTTTTCTTTCAAACTAACTTATGTACTTTTTAGTATATTCTAGCCATCTGCACACACATACACAATATATATATATATATATATATATATATATATTATATATATATATATATATACATAAAATGCATTCCATATATATGTGTGTATGTTTTTGTATTATAACAATATGTGTGTATGTATTTTGTATTATGACATATGTGTGTATGTATTTTGTACTACTACTACTACTACTACTACTACTACTATTATGTTTAGCATATTCTACATATTCTATATATCTGGTCGCACTGGGAGCACAGATATCCGTGACCATCTCCCTCCACCCGTCTCTATCATTCATCACCTTTGGAAAGTCCTCTGTGTAGCATCCATAGTCGGCGCAGAATTGATCAATGTGGGCATTTGCTTGACGACCCATACTGACATTTCTGTGCGCAGGTTTCCACAGAAAAAAAAACGTTACTTATGAGTTCGTTCTTGCTTCTTCAGCAGTGTCCAGCATGTCCTGTTCGTTTTATTTGGATGGTTTGTGTGATGGCACGCAGGTGGCCGTATAGCTGCTTTTTCTTGTGTGTTATCTCCACGATTTGTTTATAAGCACCTCCAGCATTCTTGTGCAATTCCTGTCTAGGTTATTATCCGGGTGTTTTGTTATGGTCCAATTAGTGCAGCCGTACAGTAGTACTGACATGACTAAGGCTTGGAAGTATTGTAGATTTAACTTATCAGCGGGTACTTATTTCCATACGATTGATAATGTGTTGGTAAGGGCGTACCAGTTGCATCTTATTCATTTATGGGTTTACCTTTTGTTTTTACGTAGACTCAGGCGTAATTTTCCTGTGACCATTCTGTGATCGGAGAGTACTCCTTCAAAAGAGGAGTATGCCTCGCAAATCAATGTGCTGTGCTCTCTCTCTCTCTCTCTCTCTCTCTCTCTCTCTCTCTCTCTCTCTCTCTCTCTCTCTCTCTCACACACACACACACACACACACACACTTTCTCTCTCTCTCCATCTGTATATCTATCTATCTACATATCTATCTCTATCGTTCTCTCTCTCCCTATATATATATATATATATATATATATATAAGTGTTTTTATTTTTATTTTTAGAAGCATTGTATGTATGTGTAAAATATGAATTTGAAGGCAATTTACAATGCAATGTAATAGGTGTTAAATGATGTTTATTTACCTAAATATTTTCGAGAAAATCTCATCATCAGAGGCAGAAGCATCCGTGTTTTTTTAAGCACCGCGCCGGCGTAATCTTTTGTTGTTATTAAGTTGGAGGAACGCCAGATATTTGAAATGTTTATATTTATATTTTACCACACACACACACACACACACACACACACACACATATATAATATATATATATATATATATATATATAAGATATGGACTATCTGGACTCAGTGTTAATATCTACATATCTACATATTCTCTATCTTCCACTTTCTCTTCCTCTTCTCTCTCTCTCTCTCTCTCTCTCTCTCTCTCTCTCTCAGTCACTCACTCCTTATCTCTCTCTCTCTTATATATTATATATATATATATTGTGTGTGGTGTGTGTGTGTGTGTGTGTGTGTGAAGAAAGGAAGTGAATCCGACGGTATGTAGTATATTTAGAAAAAATGAAAAAACACAGGTTTAAATGGGTTAAGTGGCGAGTTTATTGGCCGACGCTGCAGTGTTTCGATCTATTAATTAGATCATCTTCAGGGCATTTGTTGGTATATGGAAGGTGATAATAAAATATTTATCACAGAATAACGAGAAAAGCGAGTGATAGTTATGTGTTATTCAGTTTAAACATTTTTGAAGTTTGAAAGAAGAACGGTTTTGAAATGTGATGTCAAATATTCTATTTTACGGCGTTGGTATGGGATGGTGTATGTGTGTGTATCGAAAGGCAACATTGTGCTTTTTTTAGGTGTGTGGTTGTGTGTGTGTGTGTATAATTTTTTTTTTTTGCGAAGGACGACAGCAGAAATGAAACCTTAAGTTGTGTGTGTGTGTTGTGTGTGTGTGTGTATGGTAAGAGGTAGGGGAAAAATGCACAATGTTTCCTTTCGATACACACACATACACCATTCCACACCAACGCCGTAAAATAGAATTACCGCAGGCAATGGGCAATAAACCCAGCCCAGTCCCTTTAAATCAAGAAGTAGGTATTTCCTAGGTGGATGTACCCCTGAGATCAACGTTGTCAATATATATCACAGCTCCAGGAACGGAGCCACCAGACCCCACCCCGAAGGCCGGGTTATAGGACGATAGGAAGTAGGAAGAGCGTGATGTAATGGTTAAAGTCATGGGAAATGGACTCGTCGCCCAGAGTTCAAATCCTAGACGTGGTAATTGCATTTCACTTAGCGCTAATATACTTGGGAAAGGTATGAATCCTACTCTCCCTCCAGCTATGGGTAAATAGTAGGGCAGACTGGGCGCTTTAACCTTGGTTAGGCAACCGCTCTAGGAGAAGGAAAACTCTGAATTCCAATCTGCTGAACTCCGCTCAAGAAATTGACCTTGTGTCGCATACTGCTCGTGTGGAGGGGTTGGTAAATATATATAGGACGATAACCGCTACACAAGCGCATTAAGTGCATGGTACGAATCACAAAGAGTGAATACTAATTATTTTTGTTTGTTGGTTTTGCATGTAGATAAGTTGTTGCTAATACAACTGAATAAAATTAAACTTGGAATCGAAATAATGAAGACACGGCGTCTAACAAACTATTTCTAAATGCCATTTAGCTCCTCGACTCAACAGAAATTCTGTAATCTATCGATTAATCTAATCAATAGATTCAATTACCTATTCACCAACTGTCCAGGTAATAATCGTTTTAAGCATTAAAATCCATTTACCTATCCGGCCGACAAGCAAACGGACTATCGATGCACAAGAAAATCTGTTGAAATCTCTGAAAAATTAGTTGAGTTGGTTTATGGTTTGTTTGTTTTACGGCATGTCAACCTCGGTGGGTTATTTAATGCCGACAAAGTTGGGAAATAAATTCAATTCTTAATGCATAATAAATTTTGTTTATCAAACATGTTTTTCTATTTAAGCCATAGATGGGACCCTAACAGGTACTACCACTCGGGTCAGAGTGGACCAGGGAGCAATGATGATGAAGGGATGCTCCACAATCCCCAACCTCCAAAACTGGGACCTCACCATCAGATAGAGTTTAACGTCATTCCCAGGACATGTAAACCTCAGTCACTGCTTCTAGCACTCATATAAAAAGGGTTTGGGGCTTGCCATAAATGGTAATAGGGTTGGAAAGTCATATAGGTGCTAGGGCTTGACGTAACCAGCCGATTGATTGGAGGGGCCTCTCCGACCGCCCGTCTAGCCAAGAAAAAAGCCAAAGTGGAGTATTGCAAGTCATGAACTTTCTCATTCACCTGGGCTATATCCTTAAGCATCACGGCGTCGCCGCCACCCACAGCAACAGGTGCGACCCATTGGGTGAGTCTTATCCCTCTACAGAGTTTTAAAAAAACTGGGAAAGCCAGCTAGTGTAGTGGTTAGAATCTCCGCCTGTCAGCCATGGTTAAAGAAGGTTTCCAGTCTCCCCTACTATTTACCCCTAGCTGGAGGGAGAATTGGATTCATACCTTTCCCAAGGCTATTAGTGCTATGTGAAATGCCAACGGCTTCGTCCAGTAATTGAACTCGCGTTGACGAGTCCATTTTCTACGACTCTAACCATTAGACCACGCACCTCCATTTGTGATATCCATAGGACTCATACAATTCTTTTTGAATCCTCATCACCGGTCTCATATTGACCCCCAAACATTTTGAAAACTTCGTAATGGTTGGTTGATCTACGGCATATCAACCTCTTTTGGATCATTTAATTGCCGAATCAAATCATTTTTATGAAACTAAGGACTTCGGGTAGCTTATAGTACCTGCTGTTGCTTAAGAGGTCACCGATGACGTAACCGTAATCTCTTTGTAATGGACCTTCCGGCGTGAGCGCTAAGCAGTACGGCACGCCGTTTCAATTTTTCTTGAGGCGTAAATTGCGTCTGAATACTGCTTCCCTTAGAGACAATGCCCAACTAACACTAGTTTGCTGCACAGTAGACAAAAACCTGAACAAACAACGTGCCCGCGTTGAAAGGGATAATTTAGGATGTGACAACTACCATCACATCCTGCATTATTTTTACCAATTTCTAAAAAACAGAACGAATCTTCTACGGAACGTCGGTTAAAATCAGAATTTACTTCTATAAAAGTACACGAGTTTCTGTTCGTAACATTGAATATTTGTTTCCGAAAATTCCCCAATTGGACGCAGTTTCATTATTTATTGTTGTTACAGAATCTTGAAAAGGTGCACACTGAGAATAAACTTGAAAATTAAAGTAAATTAAGTTTTCATTGAAATGGAATTTAAATTAATAGTTGTTGGAATAAAATGTGAGACAAAGATGCGCACTCCTAATAATTCGGGGGGAAAATTTCGAAAAAAAAGAAAGAAAAAAGAAGAAGAAAGAAAAAGATAAAATCTTGAAAAAATGTTTATGAACAGGAATTAAAATCTCCGAAAATAAAAATGTTTATTTAAAGGTTGGATTTTTGCTGAGCTATTTTTGAATAACAGAGAGACTTTAATGAGAAGTTAGCGTGCAGTCTTGAAAGAAAAACATGTTGTTTCTTCACTGTTTCCGCCTCTTTTTAGCACCGATTTCTCTTAGAGAAATGGCCGTTTTTATTGCTGGGAGTAAACGTCTTGGCGCGTTCTAGCGATGTTATTTATAATTCTTACAAGCACAACTGAACGCGATATTATACGATCTCTTGGCTTTTTTATTCTTGCAGATATGAACAGTTGGTTTGTTTTGTTTTACGGCTTATCAACCTCAGTGGGTCATTTAATGGCCTATAAAAGTTTTGAAATAAATCAATTCTTAATGGATAATACAATTTTTTAAGAAGTACATTTTTCTATTTAACCTATAGATAGGACCCTAACAGGTACTACCACTCCGGGTCAGAGTGGACCACGGGAGCAAATGGTGATGAAGGGGTATGCTCCACATTCCCCAAACTTCCCAAAACTGGAACTTCACCATCAAGATAGAGTTTTAACGTCATTCCCAGGACATGTAGACCCGCAGCCACCGCCTTCTAGCACCCATATGATAAAAAGGGGTTGGGGGCTTGCCATAATGGCAATGGGTTGGGAAAAATCATATAGGTGCTAGGGCTTGACGTGACACAGGCCCGATTTGATCGGAGGGGCCTCCTCCGACCGCCCGTCTAGCCAAGATAGGGCCAAAGGTGGAGCATTTCATGTCATTGAACTGCTCATCCACCTGGACTCTATCTTAAGCATCACGGGTCGCCACACGGCCAACAGGTGGCCCCATTGGGGGAGTCTTATCCGCTGCAGAGGTATAGTCGGTGCATTCTAACGCCCCAGCCGACAGGGCGGATATATGAACAGAGGAGAGTTTATGGAGGCAGGTAGTGTAACGGTTACCGTCGAAAGAAATAGAAACGATGAGAAGAGGTCCAATCTTGGACGAGGCTGTTTGCATTTCCCATAGTTCTAGTGATTATTTCACATAGATAATAATGATTTGTTAAATTTTTTCAAGATAGAAGATTAATATTTAGTAAACAATTATAGTTTAAAGTAACTATTCTTAATGCGAATAATGTACAGTTTTATGCCATCAAGTACTTCTATCAAATCCAAGTAATTTTTAAACAGTCCAATTTGAACCATAATAAGATCCTAACAGGCTGCACACATTCAAGATCAGTGCTAGGGAAAGGCATGAATCCAACATATTCTTCCTCCAGCTATTATTAAATAGTTAGGAAAAGACTGTGCTCTTTAACCTTAATGAGCAACTAATAATAGGAGAAGGAAAACACTGAACTTAAAACCTTTCAAGCCCCGCCTTAGAAATTGACCAAGCGACATCTTACTTCGTGCGGGAGATTGTAAATGTGGAATTTGAACAGATATTAATTGCCCTAAAAATATACGCATCAGAAACACATGGACTGCTATAGACAGCGTGCGATTCATATATGAATTAGTTTTAGGCCATTGTCACTGCTATTCTATGGCGGCACTACTTGGATCAACAGAAGCAGTTTGGAGAA
>CM042143.1:32133438-32135938 GCA_023376005.1 Doryteuthis pealeii
CCTGGGTCAGTGTAACTAACCCAGGCACCCTCCACGGGCCAACCATGATACCTCCAATAATACCAGCTCAAATCATAATACCTACTCCTCCTTGTTGGCATCTAAAGCGGTGATGAGGATCTCGTCCATTTAGGACCCAACCTTTGTTCCAGCCATCAGGGCCATCAAGTGTTGCACGAGTTTCATCTGTGAACAGTACTTTTGAGAAATCGACCATCATATTCTCCTTTGCTCATTTCAAATGTATTTTCATGTGTATTTGTCAATCAAGGCTTTGTCACTGGTCTCACTGATGCCCTGACCTTTTTCAGAAGATGACAGCGAGTACTTCTGGGCACTGTTGCTTCACCAATGCTTCTGAAAAGTGCTGCACTCTTCAGGCCTGGGTTATTTACAGCTTCACGTTTCATTCGTGACAAAGAACGTCGGGAAACAACCCTCAAGTGACCCTTATCGGCCCTCTTACGTACCTTCGTGGAGTTGCAACAAACCTTTTCACAGTTTGGTGATATCTTCAATTATTTTGGATATTTCTAATGTAGACTTGCCTTTGGAAAGTTCAGATGTTATGATATCTTTCTCAGAAGGGGTCTTCATGGACTGTCTTTTTAACTCGGATTTTATGATCACAATACATTTACCAGTCTGACTAGCTGGGTGTATGACAATTTGATGAAACAATATCAACTCCCTTTATACTCTCTTTTCTTTATGATTCCTAGCATATCACACAAAGTGATAAGTTGAAGGTAAATGTTTCCTCATCATCATTAATGAAACCCTTTTAGATTTCAGACCAGGTCTCCAATAAGCACCCTAGCTTTTCAAGCTAATCAACGGTTCACATTTTAATTCGTCTGTGTGATTTTGTTGTCGGCTTTCTTTTAATTCAAGAAGTCATAAAAGTTTTTTACTGATAATTGAAATTAATTAAATAAAATTGAATACAAATGTTAAACACAGTATAACCCTTTTTTTATAATTGTCGAACTTAAAAAAATCTCTGAATTGCCAAGTTTGTTTCTTAGGCTAATTTTGTTCAGGGTATCGCGTTCAAGGTTAATTCATATTTACATTTATTTTGTAATTGTCTCTTAAGTGTTACACGAGCTTATCGAATACGAATAATTTCTAAACAAATCTAACGGGTTCCTTAATAGATCTCAGGATTAGAGGGAGCCTGGAAGTAATGACATGAAGGGGTATTCAAAATTACCCAGATCTCTAACACCTGAACGTTACTTATATTTACTAGCAAATATATGCACCCTCCGGGTGCAAGTATTTAAGTTTTAATAAGATGAAATATAATATTAAATTAGAAAGGCTAATGAAACGGAATAAGAATGCAGATAAAAAGATTTGGAACAGGGGGTATGATTGAAAAATAGAACAACTTTGAAACTAACTCTTCCATCATTTTCTATTCCTCCCCTCTTTCATTGGTAAATTTTCGTAATTTAACTATTTAGTTAAAATAGGAAGTATAATAATATTACATTTATTTCTTCTTGTTAATGGATTTCTTTTAAGATTTATCCCCGAGATTTTTGCTCATATTCAATAAAATAAAACCAAACAATTAGAAATCAATAATACTAAGCATATATTTATTAAAATCAAATTTTTAAGATCAATATGCAAATTAGCCTTCCAATTCACACTGTAATCCGCTATTTTGTTGTATATATAAATACAATTGCATGCTATTAGTGTGTAGTACAGTCTTAATGATGTAAAACAATTTATTAATAATTGAGGTTTAAATAAAAAAATAAAATCATGGAGAATGTGACGTAAATAACTAAAGGGAATTGTGACTTGAGTAGTGACATAGTTTCGGTTACAGACAGACAAAATCACAATCTCCATTATAATAAGTTTTAAACTATTGTCATATTTATTTGAACTATTGTTTATATTCACAATGTTTTGGTCGATGTACCTCCAGCTTTCTTCAGGTGTTTCTTGTTGAACTTGGGAACTTTTTCTTGGAGCCTTCACTGAACTTTGAACTGACACCTATATTCAATCCACAACGGTAGACTTTCTCAATCCATTAACCATGACCGAGTACAAGTGTTAAGCTATGTTAAGTATTCTATGTTATTATCACTCTTGGTCAGGATTGAACCTATAACCTAGAGATGATTGTCAGAACTGTATTCACTCAACCCTTATATCCATTAGGCCATGTGTCCAATCGGACAATTAAGAGTGAATTTTTGGAACTTATAAATCTAATGTTCTCTTTTCCTGGAATATTTACCTTTATACATATATATGTTGTTTTTTTTTACCTTGACTCATTGATCTTTTTTCTTTAATCTAATTTTTCCTTTTTAATTATTAGTTCCCATATTGTATTCATCCTTTGGTCTACTTTGCGTCATACATAGAACACACCTTCTTTGCTGTGAAAGGTCTTAATCATCTGCAGGGGATACACAGCGTATTCTAAGCCATGACCATAAAACAGGAAATAGTCAAGTAATCTATT
>CM042143.1:32138438-32150350 GCA_023376005.1 Doryteuthis pealeii
AAAAGAAACGAAAAACAATGGCATTATAAAGAAACAAACAAAAATGGCATTATATGAAAAAAAAATGGCATTATATGTACTTTTCAAAAAATAAAAACACTTTTTTGTTCTTTACTTCATTTGCATTTTATTAAACCTACAAATGTGTCAGATCATTTTGCTTGACCTTATAAAGCCTCATGAATTATATATGTACCATTTTCAATAAATTTAGCGGTCTGATGAAACTCATAGGTATACACAGATAACCCTGGGGTAAAATAGATCTATAACCGCAAAATAGCCGATTTTGAAGCCTTCTTTTACCAACTATATTGCTCTGTTCAATTATATTGAAACATTGATCTCTCAACTTGGACTTGAACTATTCTAACATTTCGCCGTTGGGAGAAAGGGCCAATTTAGGTTTTTATCTATCAATCTATCTCTATAAGTACATTTGCTTATTCGTATACGTACGTACCGTCTATCTAATATATAATTAAATATTGGTCATTCCTAAAGAGAATTCCTACCTGTGAACACGAACGATTGTGAATCTTCCATCGTGTTCGGTATAAAAGTCTCTGGCAAGTGTAAAGGCGACGAGAGACGTTGGTCTCGTTACCCTCAACTCACGCGATATTTGTTTGTTTTATCAATCGATTAAAATCACAGCTTCCCTCGGCGTTCGAGCGAGGTGCAGAGAGAGAAATGGAACGGCCACTTAGTTCAGGCCATGTTGCATTGTCGACACGAGAGACCGGGGGCGCGCGATCGTTTGTGCCATCGATCAAACCATAATGAAGTGTTTTCGTGTTTGGCGAACGAGTTTGACTAATAGGACTATTTTACAGCGCGGAAGACGAGATGAGAAAAATTATGGTTTATCTTTCTGATTCGATCAAGAGGCCGAACAAAAAAATAAAATAAAATAAAGAAAAAGAAAGAAAAGAGGAGGAAGGTGGAGAGGAGTGATCGTGAATAAATAGTTGAATAAGAACAGATAAAAAAAGAAAAAAAAAAAAAAAGAAGAAAAATGGTAAATAGTTGTTTGAATGAATACATTTCTCTGTAAATAAAATGAAAAAAGAGATATAATGAATGAATAGCGAGCACATCTTATATAATTCTAGGGATAAAATTTGTATATTCAGGAGAGTCATTCTCCTAATTTTTTAAATCACTATGACCTTAGCGGCGTATAAGGCCCTTTTTGCCCTTATACGAAAAATATTTAGAAGCGCGGGTGTAATGGTTTAAGTCATGGGAAATGGACTCGTCGCCCCGAGTTCAAATCCTGGGGTAATCATTGCATTTCACTTGGCGCAATTACCCTTGGGAAAGGTATGAATCCTACTCTCCCTCCAGCTATGGGTAAATAGCAGGCAGAGGTTCTTTAACCTGCTAGGTAACCGTCTAGGGAGAAGGAAAACTCTGAATTGAAACCTGTTGAACTCCGCTTAAGAAATTGACCCGTGTCACATCCTGCTCGTGCGGAGGGTTGGTAAATATATATTATACGAAAATATTAATGAAAGTCATAGTTGTATCAGTACTACTGTAGAGCTGAACCACTTGGACCCAAACGAAGCGCCTAGAGAATAAGATAGATGTGAGCTACACAGGAATGCTGCGTGCGGTCTTAAAAAATCGTGGTAAAAAAAACACCTAAGAAACCAGCTATACGGTCACTTGCCTCCTATCACACAAACCATCGTAAGTAAAACGAAGAGGCCATTATTAGATACTGCTGTAGAAGAAAGTACAAACTCAAAATTAACGTGGAAACTTGTGTGGGCCGCCCAGCAAGGACATACATTGATCAGCTCTGTGCGGGTTCTTGATGCTGCACAGGAAACTCCGCGGGCATGACCGATAGGATGGTTGTGTTATATAGTAAGGTCACGTGAGTATTAGGAGGAGAGTCCGTCGTCTAAGTACTTCAAGTGCGTTCTGCACAGAGTAATCTGTGTGTTCTTAAATAGTGACTAGAACTATCGCCACTGTTAAGGTACGGGGGAGATGGGTCATTCCATTATATCAGTTGGCAAGAGATTTTCATAGATATCTGTTCTGCTTTCATGACATGATGATGATAACGTTTGTAGCATTACAAGCATCTTTGTCAGCTTGGGTTCTAGAAAACACCGACTGCCCTTCTGCAAAGGGATATGACCACCAATGTGGCCAACTGTGACGACTCATGATGCCTGTGTACACGATTGTGGTGGCTTGCGCAGCCACCACAATCGTGTACTCAGGCATCATGAGTCAGTGAACCATGTTGCATGTTGCGTGACATTCCCATGTGTCAGTGACCATGTTGCAGGTTGCGTGATATTCAACAGTACACTTCGGTCCTTACTTGAGCTAGACAGGAGGTCGGAGAGGGCCCACCCGATCAAGGGTTGGTCATATCAAGCCCTAGCACCTATAGGATTTTCCCAATTGCTCTTATGGCAAATACTCACCCTTTTCATCATATAGTGCTAGAAGCCGTGACTGAGGATCAACCACCCGCATTTATATATATACGCCTGAAGTTAATAAGTTTATTTCTTTAACATATATATATATATATATATATATATATATATATATATATATATGTATGTATGTATGTATGTATAGGTAAATATATGTATAGGTAAGTTGAAAATGGAAATGAATCCGACGATAAGCTGAAAGGATAAAAAAAATAAAGGAAAGAAAATGCTGAATGGATAAAATTGATTTAATTTCAGTTACCAACACGTGTTGCGGCCAGGAGTTTGTTCGTGGACACATGTATTCTATTTATTATTTTTTGAATATAGAATAAAAATAATAATAATAATAGAAAATTATAAAATATTTAAGCATACAAAGAAAAATGTCCTTCATCGGGTAAATTGTTTGATATTTGATGTTAAAACAGTCAAGATACACACACACACACACACACACACACACACAATATATATATAATATATATATATATATGACAAGATTTGGCGTTATATATCTCATAATAATTGATATGCCTCTAAACGAAACACCCAACCAGCCCATCACTTCCAATGTTATAGTACCTCTCTGCAAGGGATACGATTTGTGTAATTTAAACCTTGCCAACAGGGCATCTTTAAAAAGAAAAATCACCTTCAAATCTCAAGTCAGTCTATATCCTTTAACAAAGAACATGGTAAGATTAACCTCTAGGCAATATAAGATCCTGCATTCATTTTGAAAGTCTTATTACCAGTACCTGTAGTCTAACAATTGAGTTAACAGTGTAAAGTAAGACAAAGGGTTTAGATTTGATTTTCTTGTCTTACTTTACACTGTTAACTTAATTTTTGTCTTACTAGGCCGCCCGACGACTTTACTTTTACTATCATCTATATGAATGTATCAACTCTTTTATCATATATGTCTTAGAAACCGGTGCCTCGCTGTCTTAATGTCCCCCTCTTTGATCTAATCATTTTTATAAATATCTGTATTGACTAAACATTGAAACCCAAGGTGTGTTATTTAATGCCAAAGCCATTCTCATATAAGAACAGCAGTGTTACTCTTTACCCATAGCTGGGTCAAATTTAGGTTAATACTACCTCATCCCGTCTTGAAAATAATAAATTGAATATTTATTTAAAATATTTTTCATTCTTATCTAAGGTCTCCAAACGAACCCATTGTAATTTTCGGTACGATACGCTCGGTATAATTAAGATCGTACCCGATAATAAATAATAATAAAAATAAGTGGGTAATTCCATGTCAAATCATTCAGAAAAAAAGTAAAATTGTCACCCACCTTCTTTCATTTTTATATAAACATTGAAGTGCAAAATTTCAACAAATTTTAACAAAATGTTATAGCTTCGGTTCTGAACCAAAAACGTTTTGGTACAAATAATGTTTCAATATATGTGAAATAAATAGGAAAAAAGATTGTCATATATACAGTGCCACATCGGGATATTGATTTTACTATGAAAAAATGAAAAATCATCAACAACTTAAAATAGGTTAGGTTTAAGACTTGTTTGATAACATTTATGGATTTCTCGGGCAAAGATGCTTTTATAAACCAATTTTCGTTGACAAATATAGATTACATAAAGTCGCCATTTTTCGCGATCCCCCTCAAATTTGGAGAGCTAAAAATCGACATAACTGCGCCAATTCTTGGAATATGAAGCTCAAATTTTGGGGAGTGTCTAACTTTAAACATAGTCCACACCCGGACAAAATTTCAGAAAAATTGAATGGGTGAGTGACATGGCCTGGATGATTTGACATGGAAAACATTTTAAATACAAATAATGCTCCTAATTATTAACTCAATAAAAGTGACACTTCATCCTATATTCGCCCTGTCCGCTGAGGCAGTAGAATAGGCTGACTTCAACTCTGCAGGTGAGTAAAATCCTATCTCATTGGAAACACCTGTTGGCCGTTGGTGCGACCTCATGATGCTTAAGAACGGAATCCTGGTGGCTGAATAGTCCAGGACTTGCAACATTCCACTTTGGCCCTTACTTGGGCTATGGTCGGTCGTAGAGGCCCCCCCGATCAATCGACTGATCACGTTAAACTCTATCATCTATATGATTGTATCAACTCTTTTTATCATATATGTGCTAGAAACCGGTGCCTCGCTGTGTTAATTTCCCCAGCTTTGATCTAATCATTTTTTTATAAATATTTGTATTGACTAAACATTGAATTCTGGATATTTACTTAAACTTTTGATGACATATCTCAAATCTTAATGTACGTACATGTGTGTCACGTGCTTTGGTCATGTGATATATGCGCCCCTGGGCGACATATCGTGGTGTGTAATGGTTAGCAAATAAGTTTTGCAGATCCGTTACTACTGCTTAGCGAGTTCGGTCCTTGCTGGATGTTCCATACTTGCGACCTAGAGTCACATCCGACCCATGGTGATCGGATTGGGCAAATACCTACGCGCCCCACACTAGCACGTACTAAATTATTACAAACATTTTGACTCACCCTTATAAACTGAATGATTTTAAACGTTAAACCTGATGTCAGGCTATTTAATTAACTGAACTACGAGCTAGTAATAAGAGAGGACTTTCAAACTGAAAAACAGCACCGAGATGTTAAAGTTTATGGTCCTCTGGTGGTCATTGCTCGTGAATCCAAGACCTCAAAATGTGTTAGTCTTGGTTTTCTGATGACATGGCCTGGATGATTTGACATGGAAAACATTTTAAAATACAAGTAGTAAAGGTTAAAGAAAAATATAATGTAAAAGATTAATTTAGGGGAGTCTCTGTATCGTAGAAAGTAATGTGCTGGACTGTGATATCGTAGGGAGCGAGTTCGAACTCCAGTGGCGCTATTATCTTTACTTTCGGATCAATGTCCTATGGAAAAGTATAAAGTCCCTCGTCACCACAGCTTCGAGTTAAATCGTATCACTGCTGTTCTACAAGGATATTTTTGGCATTAGATAACCCACGAAGGTTGATATGCTAGTAAACAATGAAACCAAACCAAGAATATAATGATTTTATAAGCATATAATTTTGTTACGAATTATGGATTTTTTTTTCGTTTCGAGTTGAATTCGTAAAGAATAGCATCACTGAGTCTGCATCTGAATTCAAAAATACTTTTTTCCTTATCAGTAAATTAATCCTACTAGCAACAGAAAACACCCTCCGGGCGTCGTAAAAATCAATTTTTGAAAGACTTGTCAAAGGGTTTGTATCATAAGTAAGTAAAATCCTCATATTTATTAAAGGAGTAAAAAAAACAAAAAAAAACAACAATTTGAAATGAAAAACTGAGCCCCGTCCTTCTCAAATAAAATGTTGCGTGCATGTAATAATCAAACAATTATTTTCCATATTTTCCACATCAATTTTACACAAAATCGTAGGTATTTATTTATTTGTAAAGTTTTTTTGTTAACTTCTTGTTACTGTAAAAAAAGGACGAGATTAAAAAAAACAATTTTCAAAATTGCTTACTCAAATTTTGGGTGTATATAGCATAAGAATATTGTGACGTAAGCTGTGACATAGAGCTATGACGTAGTTTTTGTTACAGACAGAAACACAGATAATCTCCATTATTAATAAATATATCATAGCCTTTTTTCTTTTTCCTTTTTTTTTTTTTTTTTTTGCTTTTGTTTGCTAAGTAACGCTTTTTGCGACACAGAAGTTTCAAAATTTTTGTCTGTGTCAGATGATAATTATTAATACGATTATTTTTTAGAATAATCCAAATCTCAAAGACATCAATTCTTATTTATAACCTATCACATTTTTCTTCTTTGTAAAGCAAACATTTTCTTGTTAAAGGTTATATAGAATTTCGCCCATAAAAATATTTAACCCGAGTTCAGATTATCTTTCTATTTTTCCTGAAATAAAAACGCTGTTCTTGAATTTAATTTTTAATTTTTGTTTCTTGAATTTCATTCACATTCCACTCTTGACATTTCAGGCTTCTGATAAATTCAGTGAAGAATTTTTGCATGAAAAGATAATTTTTTTTCTATGTCTCAAGGTTAAAACATACTGATTCTGAAAATTAGTTATCGATTTGGAAGAGATAGCTTTTCCCTATCTGTAAATCTTACATATTCCCTCAAGTCAATTTTCAAACAATTATGGAAAAGAGGAAACCTCCGACCACAAAATTACGTTCTTATTTTTTTTGTAAGGCAGAGAAACTAAAACTTCAATGTGAATAATAAGAATATGAAAATTACAAAGAAAGGAAAAGGTGAATTATAGATCTACATAAAGCAAGCCGAGATATAAAAAAAATACATACACACATATAGACACACACTCACACTCATATATATATATATATATATATATATATATATATATATATATAAATTAAAAAAAAAAAAAGGTTTCATTTCAACAAATATAAGTTTTCTAAAATTATTTCTTATACGCTCGATGTTGATACTTATGTTTTTTTTTTTAAAGAGGCCTGAGAAGTTAAGAAAAAAAAATCTTTTCGACTGACTGTGACAAAACAAAAAAAAAGAATAAGGAAATGGAACTTATAACTGAGATATTGAAATCCCAAAGAAATACAAAATAAAGACTAAGTACAAGAAATATTGCCAGGGAAAATTACGAGTTCAAGTTTTATGTAACATCAGATTAAATGAGAACAATTTCCGGAAATAGAACTTTTTTACACTTATGAAAATACACAAGCAGGCAGACACACATAAATAAACTTTCCAGCTTCAATAATTATTCAGTATATATATATATATATATATATATATATATATAATATATATATATATACATATATGTGTATATATATATATATATATTATATATATATATATATATATATATAAGATAAATCTAATGAGTCAGACGAACCTAATATTAGTTTTGCTTAATGCTCTTCAGGTCAAATCTTAGCCCTGAAGAGCATTAAGCAAAACTAATAGTAGATTCGTCTGACTCATTAGATTTATCTTTATTATTTGCTCTACTTAGGTATTGAGCACTTTTTACTTATTAGCTATTCCTCCGCGGTTATATGATAATATATATATATCTTATATACATATATATATACATATAAATTGTTTTTTTTCTTTTTGGCCAAACACTGTACCAATAGATTATTTTGTTGGTACGACTATCTTGGTCTTTTCTTTTTTTTGAAAATTTTTTCTTTCTCCCCGGTTGGTGTTTGGTAGTATATTTTTACAATCAACTATTTTTCTTACCGCAAGGATTTACCAACACGCTTGTATATTATTATATATATATATATATATATATATATTATATATATATATATATAAGTGCTTAATTGGAGTCGTACCTAATTTTGAAAATTAATTAATTAATAATGAATTAGGCGGGAATACCTATTAAATGTATGGCTAAACAAATCGAGAAAAATCAATCTCTGTATGTACATTTCGGCCTATTAGGCCTCATCAGCAGAGCTATAGATCGGAAGACCGCCCTGTGCGTGATTTGAAACCGGACTGCCAAGCTGACAGGCCGATCCCATAACCCCAACACCAAACGAACTTCTTAGATTTTATGATTTGTTAGAGTAGGTTAACATTCCTCTTCTAGTGACTTTTATTACACGACGATATCATAAGTTGTAAACAAGGTTTGTTTAGAATGGCTTTTTGCCGATAATTTTTTGGAGAATAAGTGCTTAATTGGAGTCGTACCTAATTTTGAAAATTAATTAATTAATAATGAATTAGGCGGGAATACCTATTAAATGTATGGCTAAACAAATCGAGAAAAATCAATCTCTGTATGTACATTTCGGCCTATTAGGCCTCATCAGCAGAGCTATAGATCGGAAGACCGCCCTGTGCGTGATTTGAAACCGGACTGCCAAGCTGACAGGCCGATCCCATCCCCAACACCAAACGAACTTCTTAGATTTTATGATTTGTTTAGAGTAGGTTAACATTCCTCTTCTAGTGACTTTTATTACACGACGATATCATAAGTTGTAAACAAGGTTTGTTTAGAATGGCTTTTTGCCGATAATTTTTTGGAGAATAAGTGCTTAATTGGAGTCGTACCTAATTTTGAAAATTAATTAATTAATAATGAATTAGGCGGAATACCTATTAAATGTATGGCTAAACAAATCGAGAAAAATCAATCTCTGTATGTACATTTCGGCCTATTAGGCCTCATCAGCAGAGCTATAGATCGGAAGACCGCCCTGTGCGTGATTTGAAACCGGACTGCCAAGCTGACAGGCCGATCCCATAACCCCAACACCAAACGAACTTCTTAGATTTTATGATTTGTTTAGAGTAGGTTAACATTCCTCTTCTAGTGACTTTTATTACACGACGATATCATAAGTTGTAAACAAGGTTTGTTTAGAATGGCTTTTTGCCGATAATTTTTTGGAGAATAAGTGCTATTAAATGTATGGCTAAACAAATCGAGAAAAATCAATCTCTGTATGTACATTTCGGCCTATTAGGCCTCATCAGCAGAGCTATAGATCGGAAGACCGCCCTGTGCGTGATTTGAAACCGGACTGCCATATATATATATATATAGTATATTAAGAAAATTGAAAAACACAGGTTTAAATAAGTTGAGTGGTAAGTTTATTGTCCGACGCTGCAGTGTTTCGATCTATTAATTAGATCATTTTCAGGGCATTTGTTGGTATATGGGAGGGGATAAAAAAAATTTATCACAGAATAACGAGAAAAGCAAGTGATAGTCCTTGTTTATCAGTCTGTTCAAAATTTGAAGTCTGAAGAATTGACGCTGAAAAAAGTGGATGGTTTGAAATATGACGTCAAATATTCTCTTTTACGGTGTGAGTATGAGAGTATGTGAAACGTATTGATATTTTTGTACTTTTTGACACACTTTGTATTCTGAAAAGAAAATAACGTCTGTTTCCTTATTTTTTTTCAGAATACAAGGTGTGTCAGAAAAGTACCAAGTTTAAAGTTGTATTTACCGAAATAGAAATGAAGAATGAATGGAACGTTTTTTTTTTTCAGAATAGAAGGTATGTCAAAAAGTACAAAAAATCTCGGTACTTTGTTGACACACCTTGTATATGTATCCAATAGACAGGTAAGCTGCGGATAATTCTATTTGGGATCTTATTTATCCTTCGTATATCCACAGAGCATGCCCATGCAGATGCAGACCTATAGATTTATACAAGGATCTTTTCCAGTCCCTAGGAGAGCACAATATATGATAATTATTTAATGGATTACATACAGAGCAATATTTACAATTTCATTATTAGAAATAAATGTATACATATATTGACCCAACCCTTCCACACAAGAAGGAAACAAAATCTTATATATATATATATATATATACAAACCCTCGCTTTGTTTACAAATGTTTGAGGACTCTAATTAATTCATTTCCACTTAGAAATGTAGCAATTAAATATTCTCCTATATTTGACAGCTGTCTCTGGCCGCACGGGTAAGAGGCTTGGTGAAAAATTCGGGTCTCAAACCCGGCCAAGGGTAGCTGTTAATATATAACCACGCTGATGTGAGGTGATACCTTGAAACACGTGTCTGTGATTACTTATTATATATATATATATATATATATATATAAAGAAGAAACACTACAATATATATATATATATTGTAGTGGTTCTTCTTTTCATTTTATTACTCCAGTTTTTCTTGATTAGATTTAATTTCCCATGCCTTTACTGTTGTTGCAAGTCTGATTTAATATGATATTCATTGATAATTTTAAATTCATTTTTGTTCTCAGAAATTCTTACGAATTGAATTTTCTAATTTCCGAAGTATTCTGGGTATAAAATGCCGATTTCTACCCACAAATACATAACTTATGTACATGTTCACAGAACAAAGCAATTCATAGGATACTGTTAAATTTTTGTTTTTTAAATCTACTAGTACAAATTTTTTAAAAACCGTCCGGGCGATGTAAAATAATTTTTTTAAAGATATTGCTTGAGAGGTGGAAGTTAAAAATTAAATGTCCGAGAGTTTGAACCATAAATCATGAAATCATCAAATTTATTAAGGAGTAAAAAAAACAAAAAAACAATTTGAAATCGAAACTAAGTTCTATTAACTTTGAATATCTATTAAATAAAACAAACTATATATAAATATATGAAACTGGGGATGTATCTACTAAAACTTGTTTTAAAAAACAATTAGGACTGTCTAATGTTCCATGTTCAAATTTGAGTGTATTTTATTCTCTGTTATGACGATTTCGGGTATAGTGACGTAAGCAATGACGAAGTTTTTGTTACAAACAAAAACCGGAAGCGAATCTCCATTATTAATAGATTTCGCTTGTTTGTTTTGAAAGTTCGTGCAATTTGTTGCCTACAATGTATACAAATAACTTTTGCGTTTATTTTTTTGTGTTCGTAAAACCTGATAATTTATTCTTTTTTTTTTCCTGGTATAAACGATTATATATTTGACAACACGCCCTTCGTCTTTCTAAAACAGAGAGAGACAGACAGACAGACAGACCGACAGACAGACAGAGAGTTGGGGGAAACAACTCACCTACTTAAAAACGTTTATTTTGTTTGTTGCTTGTTATTTTACGGCATGTCAACTGCTATTGATCATTTTATGCTGAAATTGCATATTTTGTTTCTTGTGTTTCTATAAAATGGCTGCTTGGTTTTGGTTTGGTTTGGTTTTGTTTTACGGCATATCAACCTCAGTGGGTCATTTAATGCCGATAAAGTTTTGAAATAAATCAATTCTTAATGGATAATACAATTTTGTTTATCAACACATGTTTTTTCTATTTAACCATAGATGGGACCCTAACAGGTACTACCACTCCGGGTCAGAGTGGACCAGGGAGCAATGGTGATGAAGGGTGCTCCACATTCCCCAAACCTCCAAAACTGGAACCTCACCATCAGATAGAGTTTTAACGTCATTCCCAGGACATGTAGACCGCAGCCACCGCCTTCTAGCACCCATATGATAAAAAGGGGTTGGGGCTTGCCATAAAGGCAATAGGGTTGGGGAAAATCATATAGGTGCTAGGGCTTGACGTGGCCAGGCCGATTGATCGGGGGGCCTTCCGACCCCCCGTCTAGCCAAGATAGGGCCAAAGTGGAGTATTGCAAGTCAAAAATGGTTGTTAACTATGTTTTGAGACTTTTTATAGTGTTTCTACTGATTGAGGGCTCGAGGTATTATTTGAATTATTCGAACTATTCTCCTCATCTTCATTGTTATATGTACAACGTTTCGGCTGATGTGACTCCTGCCCTCTTCAGGTATTTTCTTGTCGGCATCAGAACTGTTCGAACTCGGAAACCTTCTTTCGAACTCGTGAACATTCTTGTCGTAATCGGGAGCCATCACGTAACTTGAACCTAACCCTTTATTCCGTATCTCTTTCTCC
>CM042143.1:32150450-32152950 GCA_023376005.1 Doryteuthis pealeii
ATTTAAGCGGGAAGATTACTTTCAACGTGATCTGACCGAGAGCTTAACTCTTTGCCAAATTAAATTTCTCTACGGCTGTTCCAAGTGTTCTTATTATTTTTTACCTGTATGATGGGATATTTCAAAGTTCACTATCTGTTCACCTCAAAACACAAAAAATATGGCAGGGGTATTCACGTAGTGAGTATAAACAATTGACACGTGCGTGAGCCGCTGCCAGCAGTTTACGGTAGGATAAAAGTAGTAGGAGAGCCACTGTGAAGAGTTTAAAGTAGGCAAAGTTTTAAGTTCGAAACTTTTGAAACATTAACCGTATTATTAATTTTGGTGACTCGAATATTTAAAGTAAAAAAAACCCAAGATTCTATCATGCCTGATTAGAAAAGGTCTCGATTTTGAATTTTAAAAAAAGAAAGATTTTTATATCGTTTTCTCAACTCAAAACATTTAGACAATACGTACATCCACAGAATATGGATAGGATATGAGGATACTGGATGTCGCAAGGAGGACTTTTCAGGAGAAATGGCTGATAGGGTTGGTTGATGAAAGAGTCATGTGAATCCGTGCTGCCACCACGACCTGATGATAATGATGATAAGTGTATGTTATACAATATAATTATCACTCTTTTTAATGAACTTAATTCAACGGAGGAAATTAATCGCATAGATTAAACAGTGAAAACTTCAGATAATTTCAGCCAATAATAGCATCACAGGCCACAGGATTATTTATAAAACAACAGGTCTGACGCTTTATGGATAATATATATATATATATATATATATATATTATATATATAACATATATATATGTGTGTGTGTGTGTGTGTGTGTGTGTGAAGAAAGGAAGTGAAACCGACGGTATGTAGTATATTAAGAAAAATGAAAAAACACAGGTTTAAATGGGTTAAGGTTTTTAATGGAAAAAATTTATACACACACACACACAACCACATACCTAAAAATGCACAGTGTTTCCTTTCGATACACACACTTACAGCGTCCCATACTCACGCCATAAAATAGAATATTTGATGTCATATTTCAAAACCGTCTCCTTTTTCAAACCTCAACATTTTTTTTAAACAGACTGAATGACAAGGACTACCACTCGCTTTTCTCGTTATTCTGTGATAAATAATTTCTTATCTTATCTTATGCCCTGAAGATGATCTAATCAATAGATCGAAACACTGCAGCGTCGGCCAATAAACTCACCACTTAACCCATTTAAACCTGTGTTTTTCATTTTTCATAATATATACATACATATATATATATATATATATATATATATTATATAATATATATACTATATATATATATTATAATATATAATATATATATATATATATATATATATATACCTATCGGTATATATATATATTATATATATATATATATATATACTATGGTAGGATATATATATTATATATATATATATATATATATAATAAAGATTAAATCTAATGAGTCAGACGAACCTACTATTAGTTCGCATAAAGCTCTTCAGGGCTAAAATCTGACAGAGTCAGACCGACAAAAATATGGCGCGAATGCCGAATAATGTAACAACTATCGTTCTTTTTTTTCTTTTTTTCAGAATTAAGGTTTTTTTTGTTTTTTGTGAACTGATTTGACATTTTTCTCTGACCCAAACACCACGGAGTGAATGAGCTGTGATGATGATTTTTGTAAAATCGAAATATTGATCAGTATCAGCTATGATTATATTATACATTGTTTTCTCTTTAACAGCATTGTGTGATGTTTTCATTCCACCTTTTCATACTCATATATATATATATATTTATATATATATATATATATATACTATGGGTAGTTGGCTAGTGTGCATGTTGTAATAGCATTCTTATGTTTTTTGTTAACGCTGGTTTTAGTGAGGGTCCAGAGTGTGCTAGTTGGATATCTAGTCCCTCTTTACGAATAGCCTTGCTTATTTCATTTGTGATTGTTTCGCTGAAATGTGGTAGTTTCAGGAAACAGGTGTTAGAGTGTGTGTGTAGTGTCCGTGTTTTTTTTATTATTTAAATGGCGTATGAATGAAGTTGAGTAGCCATTGTTTTTAGGGTGTTCATAAATTGTGCTGTGTGTGTGATTTTGATTAATTTGATTAAAATTAATTAAATCGATTATTTAAGGTTAAATTTTTGTCTAAGTCGAAAAGTAGTAACATAATGAGAATCAATAAAAAATCAGCATAATATTATACATTTAATTTTATAAGAATATGAATTGATAACTGTTAAGAGATTAGATAGTTTGTATTTATCAAACTAATTCGAAATTGGTATGATGTGACGCAATGTCGCAAGTATGGAGCATCAAGCGAGGATCGAACTCCCTATTCAGTAGTAATAAACCTACGAGACCAGTTGCTAGCTAGTATAAGACGATAGGATGACCTAGATCAAATAGTATGTGGCACCGTTCAAGAGCAAAGGTGTGGTTTCTTCTTATATACAAGGGATTAT